>CM053595.1:99181999-99208828 GCA_028646575.1 Pseudocheirus occidentalis
TCTAAATTGAGTATCTTGCCACATAGGAGAATAGGGGGGAGGGCAATGAGAGGGGGGTGATGGAGGGAAGGGTGAGGTGGGGGGAGGGGTGCAGAAAGCATTCATTCATCTCAGTAAAGGGACAGGGACAGGGTAGAGAACAAAACAAGGTGGGGGTGCAGGATAGGAAGGAGGGACATACAATTAACCTCTACAATTTGCCCACCATGGAGATATCCTGTGTAATTACACAGGTACAGCCAGTATTGAATTGCTGCTCCTCCCAGTGGGAGTGGGTGACAGGGGAGGAATTGCAAGAATCTAGTATTTAAAGCTATACAATTAAATGCAACTGGGAAATAATACATACAGGGATGGAGAAAGCTAGAGAAGTGTTGGAGGAGGGCATAAAAGGGAACAGATTGTGGGAGTGTGATCAATGTTCTGGGCTGGGGGGTAGGGACAAAAAGGGGAGAAAATTTGTAACTCAAAACCTTGTGGAAATGAATGATGTAACCAAGAAAATAAATTAAAATTAAAAAAATTATTGGTTTACCTAAAAACCTTGACCAAAAAGAAAAAGAACTTGGAAAGCATCCTTCAAGAAATGCTCAAAGAAAATTGCCCTGATGTTTTAGAATCAGAGGGCAAAATAGAAATTAAAAGAATTCACTGATCATCTCTTCAAAAAGATCCCCACAAGAAAACTAGAAATGTTATTGCCAGGTTCCAGAATACACAGTTAAAGGAGAAAATATTACAGGCTGCCAAGAAAAAACCATTTGAATACTGCGGAAGCACTATCAGGATAACCCAGGATCTGGCAGCTTCTACACTGAGGGATCGCAGGGCCCGGAATATGATATTCTGAAGATTAAGGGAGCTGGGATTAAAATCAAGAATCAACTAACCAGCAAAATTGAGAATATTATTACAGGGGAAAATATGCTCATTCAATGAGGTTGCGGACTTTCAAGCATTCTTGCTGAAAAAAACAAAACTGAACAGAAAATTTGACAATCAAACTCAAGAAGCATGAGAAGGTAAACATGGGAAAGAAATCATAAGTAACATAACAAATTTGAATTATTTACATGCCAATATGGAAAAATGATAATAGTAACTTATGAAACTTTTCTTAGTATGAGGATATGGGAAGGGAATACAAATTTGTATATAAGTATACTTACACATATGTCTAAATAGGAGGCTATAAATGCATATGAATACATAGCTGAGCGTGCGTGCATATGTGTATATAGAGGGCATAGGATCAATTGAACATGAAGGGATGATACTTTAAAAGGTGAAATTCTGAGGTGGGAGAGGACTAGAATGAGAGGAGACAGGGAAAGACCAAATGGGGTCAATCCTCCCATATTGATGTGGCAAGGGATAACTGTTACAATTTTACTTTCAATTACTCTCATTTAATTTGACTTAGAGGAATAAATGGCATATACTCTAAACTGGGCATCATGCCACACAGGGGAGTCAGGGGCATGGGGATGAGAAGGGATGAAGGAGGGGAGGGCAGGGCCTGGGGGAGGGAGGCTGGAAGTACACACTTCAAGAAAGGGACAGGGTAGAGAACAGAACAAGGTGGGAGGGATAGGAAAAAGGGACATATGATCACTGTCACAATATGTTCACTGTGAAGATGTCTTGTATAATCACACATCCACAGCCTGTATTGAATTGCTTGTCCTTCTAGTGGGGGTGGGCGACAAGGGAGGAATCGAAAGAATCTAGAATTCAAAGATCTGTAATACTGCCAACTAAGAATTAAGATATACAGGGGCTGGGGTAGGGAGATTCTCCCTGCCCTACCAGAAAGTAAGAGAGCAGAACAGGGTAGGGGCTTTACAGTGGGATTGCTGTTTTAGGGTTGGGGTAGGGGAATGAGGGGGAGAAAATTTGTAATCCAAAATCATGAAAATGAGTGATGTCAACAAGAAAACAAACAAAATTTTTTAAACTCAAAAAAAAGAAATATGATGGGCAAAACTATGAAGGTAATTTTTTCCCTAGAAATCTTAGATATCCCGTTTATTCCTTTTCTCCTCACTCATTGACTTCTATGTTTTTTCTTCTAAAATCTAGTTTTCTCAGAACTTCTGCTCTTCTCCCAATCACATTCTGTTCTCTGGAAAACTCATGATAACTGTATCTACATGGAGGTGTCAGTAGCCAATTGGATTTAATATGCTACCCTTCCAAAGGAAATTTGGATTATAAGTGGGAAACAAACTTTATGGCAATGCAATTTTAATGTTGGAACACAAGGCATCCTGTAGGACCAGTCACTTATTGACAAGGAAATCACGGTGGAGGGGTCATGTGGCTGCCTATAGTACAATAACAGCTCTACTTCGATACCATGGTGGTGTCAAGCAAAATATAGTCAAGAGTATGAGAATTTCATTTGGTCTTTTGAAATTTGTTTGGACTGCCATAAGGAAAAATTACGGAGATTTTGATGGTGCTATGAACTACTTTGTGTGCATGAAAATAAAAACTGAATTTGGAATCTAGAGACATGGGTTTAGGTCCTAGTTTATATATTTTAAACACTTCTATCTGAGCCTCGGTTTTCCCATCATTAAAATAAGAATAATGATGTGGGTATTGCCTGGTTTATATGGTGTCTGTGAGGAAAGTGATTTTAAAGCACTATATAAACAATTATTGCTATTGTTATTATATAAGAACACCATTTTGAAAAAAATGAGTGCATTCAATACCCCTATAGATCTTTATTACTGGCTGTTTAAAAATCAATGTTGGGATGTGGCCAGTTCTATATTTAAGTCAAAGTTATTCTACTGTCTGCTTGGTGAAGAAACTGACTGTCTTTAATCATATATAGGCACTGTATACTGTTGGAAGAACTAATGTCTCTTTTTTATACCAGAAATCTCTATGTTCCTGGGGCTCCCAATCTGAGTTCAAAAACAATGGAAGAACCTTCTGAATCAAAACACAGCACTCTGAAATCTTACCAATGCTGAAACACTAAAACCTCCTGAATCTTCGCCAAAGATGGTCACTGAACTTGGGTCTCCTCCAAAGTTGGCAATATTCTTCTGGACCCAATGGAGTGCTGCCACTTGGTCTAAGCAACCCCAATTCCCCAAAGCATGTTCATCTCCAGTGCTGCAAGGGAGAGGAGAGGAGATGGTTAGATGAATGAATGGATGAACAGGGGGATGGATGGATGCATGGATGGGAAAAGGGGAATAGTTGTCAAAGGGTGGGCCTTCTGACAAAAGTTGATGTCAAGAAATGAAAGGTAGCATAATAGAAAGAATATTGACTGATAAGAGAAACCTTGCTTCCAAAAAGGCCTTGGATATTTAACTACATGTTCATGGGCAAGTAACAAAATATATTTAATCCTTATTTTTCTAATCTATAAAACTGATAATAAAAGCACTAACCTAAAGGGAGGTAAGGGGCAGATTTGATCATGTATATCAAACGTTGAAAATATTTGCATTACTACTGGGAATAATTAGTTACATGTGATAATTGAACATGATGATTAGCCTCCCTACCTCCAGAAAATACCCTTTAGCTTTGGGGGGAGGGGAGAAGTAGGGGGGAAAAGGTAGGACAATTGGGGTTAAGTGACTTGTCCAAGGTCACATTGCTAGTTTTTGTGTTGTGTCTGAGGCAAGATTTGAACTCCGGTCCTCCTGATTCCTTGGCTAGTGCTCTGTGCCATCTAGCCACCCCAATCCACTTTAACTTTCAACCTGTTCATTTTTATATTTGATAGTTTCTTCTTTCTGCATTAGATCTAAGCATTATGAAAGTAGCATTTGATAGGGGAAAGGTACATGTAGTTCTGCCTAGAGCCAGAGCATCCTGAGAAATGCAGATGGACACAAACACCAAAGCCACAAGGACCTGACAAGTGTTATGCCCTTGGGTCAGTGTGTCCTGTTAGTTCTGTGTTTCAGAACCCAGATGTTCTGTTGATGCCCTGCTCCAGGATGTGAGCTACATCCTTCCTCTGCATGTTTACCCAACTCTTGTGGCATCAGAGGCAGCCACGAAGAATGTGGACTTTTTGTCAAAGAGTATTAGGGGGATAAAAGAGGAAAGCACTGGAAATGGGGTAGAGAAGAAGGGAGAAGGAAAAATAAACCTGTCTGCTGATCACTCACTCTCCTGGCTCCTGACTCTGCTTTGTAAAACGTGCTGAATGTGTCCAGTGTGCACCCAAAGACCAGGAAAAGACTGGTAAGGCTGGCTAGTCCTCTGACAAGTAGGTCAGGACAGTATTCAGGTCTTCTCTTTTCTTCTGTTAAGTCCATGGCCTACCTAATTCCTTGTGTATACAATTAAAAGCAACATTTCCAACCAATTATTTTGCCTTGGATGAAATCCCCAGGTGAATGAAGCCCAAATACTTCCTGATTGCAATCATATCATCTTAGTGCTTTGTTTTCTCAAGTGATTTTCAGGACATAAATATATTTTCCCATTCTCTATGAAAATTTGAAAATGCTTAGCTCATATCCATATGCTCCAAAAATCCTGGACACTCAGACTCATAGTGCTTGCTCCCTCTTCTGTTTAAGAACTATTGTCACCCATACCCATCATTTGGCAATTAGCATAAACTTTGCTGCCAGTATCCAATGTAAAAAGGGCAGCCTGTTTGGATTGGACAGAGATAAAGAAAATAGAACTAGAATTATTTTTTTCCTGGAAGGAATATGCTTCAAGTGCTTCACTTGACCTTTTATTTTATTCATTTATCATGCTTTTATTGTATTCACTTCCTTAGTATAGCTCCTCTTCAATCTAGCAGGATCTGGAGAGCATAGACTCTTCATCCACCAAACCTCAACATCACTCCTGTGGCATTATTTTGGGCAGAATTCATGGGATGTGTTTGAGGGACACAGTATCCCAATCAGGCATATCATAGAAATATTATGGAGAACTTGTTAACTTCCCTGTAGACAACTTTCCTCTGTAGAAAAAAGGAGGAGAGGATAATTGATTTTCTAACACATAACCATAACAGTCTTAGCCTGGGCATATTCTCCTGGCTTTTGCTGGCTGTAACTATATCCATAAGGAAAGTGAGTAGATCCTTGTCAGGGAGACAATTTCTAGCTACTTCCTTTTAATAGATCAGGGGAACTGAAGAGATGGCACTGAAGAGGTGAAGCCCAGTATATGATAGCACAATGCAGGTAGTTCAGCAACCATAAGCATGGAAGAGATGTCAAGAAGAGATAACACTAAGTGCAGAAAAGAGCAGAGACACAACACTTAGCAGAGATGATGTAGTAACCCACAGAGACACACTATTTAATAATTCAACAATGCATTGTTAAGTGTATACTATGTGCCAGGCACCAGAAACAAACGTTTCCTGTCCCAAAGAGGTTAGATTGTATTGGTTAAACCCATGTGTAAAAAAGAATCACAAAAGATACATAAATGAAATGGAAGTTTATTTTGAAGAGCTGAAGAGACTTTATCCATTGAAGACATTAAGGAAGTACCCATGTAGGAGGTGGGAATTGAAATGAGCTTTGAAGGAGCAAGGTAATTTCTTTAATAATTACCTTTCTTTTAGATTAACTACCCTCTGAATTACTACTATATACAAATATATAGGTGGGAGCACATGAGCTATGACTGTGAGCAAATGCAAACTTATAGAATAAGATGATTAAATCATTAGTTTTGAGGAAGAAACAATGTAAGAACTCAACTAGTTCAACCTCTTTACTTTAAAGTTGAGGAAACTGAGGAAAAGACACATGTATTGTTTTGACCAAAGCTACACAGAAAGTAAGTGAATCAGTTCATACTCGAATGCAGAAGTAGCTTGAAATGATGTCTTCTGACTCCATACCCATGATATTTTCTATGGTAATTTCTGTTCTTATACTGAATTTGGAGTAGACTTAGTTGGAAGAATTAAAATACTAGGGATGTGGTACTCTGAGGAGCGACATTTCAAAAGAGCCATGATTTCCAAAGATGTGGGTAATTTTTCCATAAACATAGATTATAAGTCCTCTGAACTATAGCTCACCAGTAGGTCACCAACCTGTTGATGTGTGTATTCAAATTTAACCAGACTGGACCATGTAGGAATGATGACACACCTGGGCTGAGACTCAAAGTCATTCTTTCCTAGTCAAAATTGTCAGGTTTTGTTCTACTAGCATTTGTTTTTTAAAAGAAAGACATCCAATGGATTTTTTGCACAGGCCATTCTGGGAAATGTAAAACATTTTCATGCTCCAATCTATCTGCTTTCTTCTATACCTCTGCCTGAGTAATTTCTCTAATGGTCCTCTAAGGTTATACCTCTCCTCTGCCCTAGATTTCCTTTTTGTTTCTAACAAATGAACTCCTGATTCTGGCATTCAAGACTCTTGACAACTTGACTCCAGCCTTCATGGCCAAGCTTTTCTCAAATTATTTCTTTTCACATACTCTCTGATTCAGTCCACTTTCATTTCACTATATCTCACTTTCTCATCCTGGCTTCTCCTGTCTCCATCACTTTAGTCACATATCCTCCATGGCAGGAAAGAATTATTCACCCTTTGCCCTTAAACATCTACCTAAGTCTTTATTTTCCTTTAAGGCTCAAAGCAGTTGCTGCCTCCTCCATAAACCTTTCCTGAACATTCTTTTCTCATAGATGAAAGGACACTTTCTCTGCTCAAATTACTCATAGGATGTTTACCTATACCTCTTCTTTATATTTACCTTATTTTCCCTTGTATCACACCTATGTCTATGTTTAGCCCTCTTTCCACTAGACTTTAAGCTTCTTGAAAGCAGAGTTGCTGACAAGCTGAGCTTTGTCCAGCTCCCTTACCCTATGCTGAATCATGAATATACTAGGTATTTTTAATAAGTACTTGCTCACTTGAATTTTGTGGTTTGCATGTAGAAGGTACCCAAAGAGTACAAAAGGAATGAGTGAAAATATAAACAGTCTTCAATAATGAATTGGACAGATATCAACAAATACCCCACTGGCTGGATGGCCAACTACAGGATGATGATGACATTGAAATTAATTGTACAGCCACAGTCCAGCAGGTCCTGATCTTGAGAAGATTACATTATTGAAGCAGTACAACAGGTCCAAATTTATACCAGGGTCTAGGAAAGTAAATTCAACAAATAGAAATATTCTCGTTCAGGGTGAATTCACTATATTCATGCTTTTCAAAGATAAGTTTATGTAAGAATCAGAGAATTTCAGAGGTGAGAAATACCAAGGGCAGGGTAATATCAAAAACAGTAGGTTCACACTACTTGTTAGGTGCTATTTGAATTTCCGGACTCTGGATCTTACCTGAAGAGCCCAAAGATTCCCAAGCGGTACTGAATGAAAACCACCACCACATTCTCAAGAGCTGAGAGGGCCAGTCCACTATAGGATAAAGCCCCGTCTAATACCATTCCCCCTCCATGGATATACACCATCACCTGGGAAACAAAGAGGAAAATTGTTTGGATCAAAGAGTGGACAATTAAAAGGAAACTCATAAAGTAAATTTCTAAACTCCCCAGTTTATAAGACCCTTTTCTGAGGGAAGAGGTATGGTATAGTGTAAAGGGCACAGGAATCAAAAGAACTATATCCTAGGTCTTACTGTACCTGTAGCTTGCTCTGTGACCCAGGGTAAATCATTTCAATTTTCTAAATCATAAATTTTCTGTTGGTTAAATGTTTGTGATCCTTAAATTTGCCTCTACTTCTGACATTCTGATCCCATGTTACTCTAAAGAAATGCTTCTGCATTCATGCATGCATGCATTTACTTATTTATGCATTTACTTATTAATCAACCAATCAACAAATATTTATTAAGCATATATTATGATCAGACACCATGCTTTGTGTTGAGGAAACAAGGATAAATCCAGTTTGCGCCCTTAAGGGGCTCTCGTTCTGAAAGGCAAGATCACCCTTAGATGTGTAAGTAGAGATATGCACAAATATGTATAAAATGCATTGAAGGCAATTGTTTTAGAAGCGAACTAGAAACCAGGAAATTAGGAAAGATGTTATGTTGGAGGAGATGGAATTTGAATGGATCTTTGAAAGGAGCTACAGATTCTAACAGGTAAAGATGGAGAAGAAATGTATTCTAGGCATCAGGGAGAGTCTGTTCAAAGGCATGGGGACAGGGTCATGTGTAAGAAAGTTCAGAGGCTATTTTGACTGATCTGAAGAGTAATTGAATGGGAGTAATTTAGAATAAGGCTAGAAAGACAGGTTTACCAACACTATCTCATTAGATCCACAAAATTCTGTTGAGTAAGTGTTATTATTTTTCTAGTGCTTAATAATAAAAACAAGGAAGTGAGAGAGTCACATCTGTATTATAGGAATATGGCAACTTTAGCAGTATGTGGTAGAAGGATTAGAGAAGGGTGAGACTACTTAAAAGACCACTGTATATTTTTTTTGCTATTTTCTTATTTTACTAAATATTGTTTGCTTCCAGGTAGAAATATGTACTTCCCACCCCTGTCCTAGGCTATGGTTGAGGAAAACTGAAGTGAAGTAGACAAAACTAAATGACCTTTTTAAAATCATGAAATCCAACCATTGGAGGTCTGAATAAAGGAAGATCTTAATCTATTGCTACTCTCTCCAGACCAACAGCTGCCTCTGTGTTGTCCTAAGGTGTAGAAATAAGAGGTAACCATAACATATTTATTGATTCCAAATCATAACCAACCCCTGCAAAAGGCTTCTTACCGGTAAGTTGGATTTCTTTGTCAGGTTAGCTGAAGTGAAAACATTTAGATACAGACAATCTTCAGAACTTGGCTTCCCATTCAAATGAAACCAGCTTGAATTCCAAAAGGAGTAATGCTGGTTGAAGAATTTTATTACATTAAGTTTCTGGGAACACCTGTGCAAAAAAACATAAGAAAATCATTTCTTTTCACCATCAACCCAGTAAAGCGTATTTGGGATAACTGGATCACTTGTCAGAGGGTGCAGAGCTTGGAGATCACCTAGTCAAACATCCGTATTTCACAAATGAGGAAACTGAGATCCTTAGAAGAAAAATAACTTCTCCAAAGTCATATAGGAAATAAATAATAGAGAAAAGAAGACAATTCAGGTCATTCCTCTACCCCTAGCTTCCCCTCAACAATAATGACAGTTTGACAAATTATTGAATGCTTCTTTGATTTTCTTTTTATGTATTTAATGTCCCACTAACTTTCTGGTAGATTTTGGATATATCACTTAGCTACTCTGAGCCTCAGTTTTCTCTTCAGCAAAAAGAGAGAGTAGAAATAAATGATATGTAAGGTCTCTTTTAACTATGATTATCAATGAAGGGAATATGTACTGGTCTTAAGAACAAGAGCGGAAAAGGGAGAGGAGGTTTATGTAAAAGCAGAGGTAATATAGAAGTTATTCTGCCCGTTGAAACATTGCCAGGGACATCCACATGCAAAATCAGGGACCAGAGTCCTACCTAAGAATAATTATGATGGACTGCACCTACCATACCAAAATGTATATTTCCTTCATCTTATACACTTTATTGTAACTACTAGCTTTACTATGACAAAAAAGCCAGTGCCTCATCTCATCTACACCATGAACTCATAGGATAAGTGGAGTAGTCCTTTCATGTCTAAAGTACAAATTTAAAAACTTTTAAAAACAGAGAGGTTCAATCATTGGCCCTGGATCACATCTAAAAAGTAGCAGAGCCAGGGCTAGAATGCTCATATTTATTTAAAGGGTTGTTGTTGTTGTTGTTCCAAACCACCTGCTTCATATCCACTGAACCCCTGAGTACAAGGAAGAGACTGTTGTATAACTAGAGATGGTACTGGCATGAGTGAGCAGTGTAAGCAAAGTGCATTTCCCATTATGCCAAGTAATATGTGCCCAGGATTTTATTTGACTATAAATGAACTAAGAAACCAATGTAGACAGCATCTATCTTGTTTGCATACTGTAGTAGGTCCATCATTTATTTGTTTTGACTGAAGTTCCTAGAGTAGGTGAATCACATCATATCTCAGGGAAAGTACAAGGTGAAAACCTGCCAGGCTCTTCTGCAACAAATCCTCCAGCCTTTGATAAGGTTTAAGGGAGGGGTTTGAAAATGAGAAGAAATAGTGATATTTCCCGGGGAGGAAAGGAGTAAAATGACAGATTCTCAAATGGTTTGACTAGAAATAATTCAAGAATAAGAACATGTTTTTTCATATTGCTCTCCATTTTTATACCTCCCTTCCCAAAAGGAATGTGAAGACTGATGCTTACACAGGTGGATATGTAGTGGTGTCCATCACATAGTTCCAGGGCTCAGGAGGCTGGGGTGGTCTGAATCTCAGGGGTCCAAGAGGAGGTTTGGCAAAAGGAATACCCAGGAAAACGTTGACAGGTGTGTCAAATCCTTGAACTGTTATTTGTTTACCTTGGACTTTTCCATATTCAGTGTCCACTACCAGCATTGAAGCCTGCTGCTGCCCTGTGCCAGAACAAGAGAAGGGAAGTTAGTTTCACTGGGCAGGTAACAGAATTGAACAGAATCACTAGGAGTTAGGAGCTCTGGACAGGTCTACCCTCTTCTTCCAGGACAACCTTGGGAAACTGACTTCAGTTCTTGAGATTTCAGATCTCTCACCTCTAAGTAATGGTTAGCAATAACAATCTAGTTGATTGATTCATATCTCAATGGATAAAGTGGACATAAAATGTTCAGAAGATATAATAATAAAAGTACATCATATTTCTATAAGACTTTACTATTTTCAAAACATTCTGTTCATAGCCTTTAGTAAGGCAAATAAGTAGTGGATGTTATTTGAATTTTATAGATAGAAAATGCAGACTCACAGGAGTCAAGTAACCTGCCTAAGGTTCCATAACTGGTAAATGTCTCATAAAGACAAGTTTTGTGTGTTTTATACCATTCCACAGGTGCTGCAAGAAAAGTTTGATATTAATACGCATACCATCTATTTCTTCTGTGGAAAACCTATTGATTTGTTCATTTAGTCAACAGTCATTTATCAAGAAACTATTATCAGCAGTGCATGGTGCTTGGCATTGATGGGTGCCAGATGCATGAGACTTAGAGATGGATTTTAGTCTAGCTTTGCAATTCTGAATTATGTACTCCAAATTGGGAAGCTTAGATTATGCTGTGGTATGGAGCCAAGAGGCATAAGGCATCCAGTCATCAGGTCACTTGACATCTTCACTGATGCCAGATACTCTCTAAACCACTCATGGCTCAAAGATTTGGTCAAACTAAACTGGGACAGGTTAGATAATACCAATAATAATTATAATAAAGATGTCATGAAAGAACAGTTTAAATTCCACTAAAGGTCACTGTGACTTGTTTTGGTCATCTTTTCCACATAGGTTGCCTGAAACATTCTCTTTTTGTTTATAGGTGACAGGTCTCCCATTTCCAGATAGAGCCGGGGTTTGGGGAGTGGTGTGGACAAGGGGAGAAGTACAAACTAGGAACAGATCATTTGCTGGCTGACAAGATTGTAATAGATTGTGCTAAGAAGTTCGTAAGTTGGAGATGGCAGCATAGAAGCAGGAAAACTGTGAAGCTCCCCCATAACCACCTCAAATACCTATAAAATATGACTCTAAACAAACTTTAGAGCTCCAGAACCCATAAAAGTACAGAGAAACAAAGCTCCCACAGAACGCAGCCTGGCAGGTGAAACAGGAAGGGCTTATCACAGCAATCTGGGAGCCAAAACCACACCAGCCTGAAACCACGGCTTCTCCCCAAGCTGGCCAGGACAAGCCAAGCTGGAGCATTCAGGAGAGTGGATTACTGGCAAATGTGGAAGTTTCCAGAATTATCAACCCATAACTAACAAGGACAAAGTGAAAGGTCAGTGGAATATGGCTAAATCTAGGAGAGAAAAGCTGGTCCAGCTGTCCTCCCTCAGGGCAAGAAAGCAGCAGAAGCAGCTGCCAATCATCCCCCTCCAAGTAACTCTTTCAGAGCTCTCAGGCTGCAGTTTTCAGGGTGGCCAAGTGATCATTCAGAGGCTAAGGGCTCTTGCCTTAAGTTGCCTGGATCAGGATCTTGGTTTGGGTGGTGATCCTGAGGTACAAGAACAGTGAGCAAAAACTGGTAGACGCTGCAGAGACAGCGGCTTTCTAATAGTTACAGCAGCTGTGAAAACCCCAGTGTTTGGTACAAAGATCTCCCCTCTGGAAGCAGAGTTTCACAGAGCTAAAAAGTCAAGTAATTGACTGGCAACATGAGCAGGCAAAGGAAGCAAAGTAAGAAGAGCAATCCAACTTTAGATTCCTTTTGGGGGGACAAAAAGGATCAAAGCATGGATCAGGAAGAAGACAACACAGTCAGAACTCCTGCACCAAAAGCTTCCAAGAAAAATGTAAATTAGTTACAAGACACAGAGGAGCTTAAGAAGGATTTTGAAAACAAAATAAAAGAAGTGGTGGAAAAACTGGGAAGAGAAATGAGAATGATGCAAGAAAATCATGAAAAGAGAGTCAACAACCTGACTGAAGAAAATAACACCTTAAAAATAGACTAACTCAAATGGCCCAAACAGCCAAAGTGGAGAATGCCTTAAAAAGTCAAATTTGCCATTTGGAAAAAGAATCTCAAAAGCTTACTGAAGAGAATAATTCCTTCAGAACTGGAGTGGAGCAAATGGAAGCATATGACTTTATGAGAAATCAAGATATTATTAAATAGATCTAAACAAATGAAAAAATAGAAGGCACTGTGAAATATCCCCTTGAAAAAAACCACTGACAGAGCTAAGATGGTGGAAAGGTAGCTTTTCCAAGATCCTCCAACAATTTTGTCACTAAAGGCAAAAAAGTGAATTTTAATGGATATAGGACTGACAAAATCCATGGGGAGATAGACTGTAGCAGAATCCCAGTCCAGGAAAGTGCCTATGCAGGTCTGGGCAGGGAGAACACTGAGCACACAGGAGCTGCACCAGCCTGGTCAAAGGATATGAACAGGTAATTTTCAGAGGTAGAAATTAAAGATATCTTTAATCATATGGGAAAATCCTCTAAATCACAATTGATTCAAGAAATGCACATCAAAACAACTTTGAGATATCACATCTCACCAGCCAGATTGGCTAAGATGACAAAACAGGAAAATGACAAGTGCTAGAGAGGATGTGGAAAAATTGGAATGCTAATGCATTGCTGGTGGAGCTGTGAACTGACACAACCATTGTGGAGAAAAATCTGGAACTGTGCCCAAAGGGCTATAAATAATTGCATACCCTTTGACCCAATAATACCATTTTTGGGGTTGTATACCAAAGAGATCATAGAAGTGGGAAAAGGACCCATATGTACAAAAATATTTATTGCAGCTCTCTTTGTGGTGGAAAAACCTGGAAATTAAGGGGATGCCCATCAATTGGGGAATGGCTGAACAAGTTGTGGTATATGAATGTAATGGAATACTATTGTGCTATAAGAAATGGGAAGGTGATAGACTTCATAATTACCTGGAGAGACTTATAAAAATTCGTGCTATGTGAGAAGAGCAGAACCAGGAAAAATTTGTACATAGTCACAGACACATCACATGTGTGTCAACCAACCTTGATAAACTCGACTCTTCTCGGCAACGCACAGTTATAAGACAACTCTACAAGTCTCAGAATGCAAGGAGATACCTACATTCAGAGAAAGATCTAGAAAGACAAGAGTTTAAAAGGAGACTGAAGCAATACATGCTATCATTCTTTTCCTTGTTTGGTTTTGATTCTTTTTTTCCCAATTGTTCAATTCTTTGGTTACAATACTTCTATACAACCAGACTATTGTACAATGTGAAAGTGTTTGCAGATCCTATATATGATTGGATGCCACCATGGTGGCATGGAGAGGATGGGGGGAAAAGGCAGGGGAGAAAATCTGAAACAAGTGATTCTGGAACTGAATCTTGTAAACTAAAAGTAAATAAACAAGCCAATTTAAAAAAGTTTAAAAATAATAAAACGTAGTTGTATAGTTTCATAAGTGTAGAGTTATATAAATCCAGTGTTTAATCTATAACCTGGTTTAGTTTACCTATAGAGTCTGTTTAACTTGTTTGTTTCCTTAGGGGATGTACAAGACTATGACTCTGCTTAACTAAACTTGTTATGTTATGAATTAATGGATTGTATCACTATGAATCTCATAATTTTATGGTCCTAAGAGAATGTATAAGATTATAATATGTAAAACAATTATTTTCTGTCACTCTGACATCATTTTGTTAATAAAAATCTTTTAAGAATCCTTAAAAAAAGAAATTTCTCTTTCTGTTTCTTAATAAAAGAAAAAAGAAAAAAACACTGACCTAGAAAATAGATCCAGGAAAGGCAATTTAAAAATTATTTGACTACCTGAAAGTCATGATCAGAAAAAGAACCTAGTAATCATCCTTCAAGAAATTCTCAAGGAAAATTTCCCTGATATTTTAGAACCAGAGGGCAAAATAGAACTTGAAAGAATTCACCAATCACCTCTTGGAAAAGATCCCAAAAAGACAACTCCTAGGAATGTTATAGACAGGTTCTGGAGTCCCCAGATCAAGGAGAAGATATTGCAAGCTGCCAAGAGGAAACAATTTGAATATTGTGGAAACAAAATCTGAATAACACAGGGTGTAGCAGCTTCTACATTAAGGGATTAAAGGGCCTGGAATATGACATTCCAGAGATCAGGGGAACTAGGATTAAAACCAAGAATCACATATCCAGCAAAACTGAGTACCATATTTCATGGGAAAATATGGTCATTCAATGAGGTCCAGAACTTTCAAGCATTCTTGCTGAAAAAAATAGAACCGAATAGAAAATTTAACCTTAAAATACAAGCATCATGAGAAGGTAAACATGGAAAAGAAATCATAAGCAACTTATCAAACTTGAACTATATACAAGCCAACATGGAAAAACTATAATTGTAACTCATGAAACTTTTCTCAGTATGAGCACTGGTTAAGGCAATATAAATGTATATGTGTGTATTTATATATGGGTTTTTATATAAATATATTTATATAGATTTATATATATATAATTGTATTTATACTTACACATATGTCTATATAGGAGGGTATATATGCATATGAATACCTATGTGAGTGTGTGTATATATGTGTATACATAGATAGAGGGCACAGGAAAAATTGAAAAGGAAGGGATGATATTTTAAAATGTGAAATTAAGAGGTGGGAGAGGAATAGCATGAGAGGAGACAGGGAGAGAAAGAATGGGGTTAATCCTCTCATATAGGAGAGGCAAGGGATAACTGTTACAATGGAAGGGAAGAACAGGAAGGCAAAAGGGAATGGGTCAACTTTATTCTCATTGAATTTGGCTTTGGAATTACAAACACTCTAAATTGTGGATCTTGCCCTACAGGAGAGTAGTGGGGATGGGGATAAGAGGGGGGTGATGGAGGGAAGGGAAGGGTCAGGGGAAAGGGTTGTTAGAAGCACACACTTCTGTAAAGGGACAGGGACAAAGTAGAGAGTAGAACAAGTTGGGGTGGGATAGAAAGGAGGAAAATACAGTCAGTCTTTCACAATATTTCCATTGTTGAGATATTCTACGTAACTACACACATACAGTCTCTATTATATTGCTTGTCTTTCTGGTGGGGGAGTGTGACACAGGGGATAGGGAAAGGATCAATAATTTAAAGTTCTAAAATCAAATGTATATATATATATATACATATATATATATACATATATGTGTGTGTGTACATATTATTATTATTTTTTACATGTAACTAGGAATTAAGATATACAGGCACTGGGGTAAGGAAATCTATCTTGCCCTACTGTAAAGTCAGAGGGGTGAGGGGAGAGGATATAGGAGAGAGCAGATTGGAGGAGGGAGCAAACATGGATTCGCTGTTTTGGGGTGGTGGGTAGGGGAAAGATGGGGAGAAAATTTGTTACTCAACATCTCGTGGAAACATTATATAAACTAAAAATAAATAAAAGTTAATTTTTAAAAAAGAATCTCGGAAGTTGTAAAACATCTTCTCATAGAAGACAACTAGTGGCCACAGTACTATGTCACCTCAATCCTCTTGTTTAAAATGCATACCATATTTACCTGATCCATTATGTGCTACTTAGCTTTCCTTTTTGGTGTAATAAGGTTTTAGAGCATGCCCAGATCGCCTAATATAGAGGTAACTACATAGAAGATGGCAGGGACTTGATTCTTGAAGAAGATATTCTGCTTTCCCTTCACACATGCATAGAAAGAGCCTCTTTCTATTGACTGCATAGTTAAAAGAGTGTACCACTTTAAAACAACCATAAAGGGACACTTTAGGTCAGTCTTTCAGCTACTTTCAGAAAGAATGAAATTTCAAATTCATCTACATTTACAGAACTGGTAAGGGGAAAGACTACCTTCACCTCCCTCCTTTTAAGTCCTGTGGTCCAGACATATAGGATTGAGTTTGGGTGTGTTTCATTTGACCCATTCATTTCCAGGTACAGGCATTGAAATTATGGTTTCAATTTTGGGTCTTGGAATTCTACCACTAAAAAGATGCAGTGGTTCCTCAATGGCAATGGGGAATGTTTAAAATAGAGGATGTTTTCTGAGCGGTAATCAACATTCATTTAGGACATATTAAGTTATACATTCCTATAGGATATCCATTTAGAGATGTTGAATATATAGCTAGGATAATAAGGTTCAAGATTGAAATTAGGACTAGCAAGACAAATATGAGGGTCTTTTTAAGAAATACAAGAATTAGGAGGTGGTTACATGGTGCAGTGAATAGAGCACTGGCCCTGGAGTCAGGAAAACCTGAGTTCAAATCCAGCCTCATACACATGACACACTTACTAGCCTTGTAACTTTGGGCAATACTTAACCTCAGTTGCCCTCTGAAAACAAACAAACAAACAAAAAAAGAAATACAAGAATTTAATACATACTTTTTTATGAAGGTAGAGAAAAGTATAGAGGGCTAAGACAGAATCATGGGCAATTTTCACCCATAATATTCAAGGTATACCTAGTATGCAAAGTATACCCAGCAAAGGAAACTAAGAAATAAAGTCTGAATAGGCAGGAGAGCTGAGATGATGTTAAGCATTTTGCAAAATGTAAAAGGCAATAAAACTGTAATAATTATAGAAAAATAATGAAAAACATTATTATCTCATCTTTTCCCATGGTATTCTGATTCAACAGGGATATGTTTAGATTTTGTCATTATTCATCTATATTTAATAAAGTATTATTCCAAAGTAGGCCATAATGACTATTTTTTTCTATTTATATAACAGTATTCAGGATAGAAGATACCTTTCAACGGCTCACTGGAAACACCTTTGGGATGTCTCCCAGTATCAAACAGAATGATAGGAATGATTCCAATCCCACATGAATTTGGTGTGTTTGTGTATATATACAGAGATATAAACATACACATATTTATGTACAGATGTTTATGTAAATTTCTCTTTAATATTCTGAAACTTTTAAATTTAATTCTTATGAAGCTATTACTATTTCATTCATTGAGAGATATTGAAACGTTTTTTGAGTTTTTATGAATCAGTGTGATCATGGGCGATGTATACGTCCATGTGAAAATATGATAATTCTTGTGTGAAATATGATAATTTAAATTATTATTCATTATTTAAGTAAATTAATTAAAATAATATTAATTATTATTATTAATAATGATGATGATCTGAAAATATGATAATTCTCTATGAAAATTCTTCAGTTCCACTAAATCCACTGATTTATTTGATGAATCGTCAAGGCTATTTTGGGATCAGTAACGACATATAATGAGATATAACATAACGACAATGATGAGAATCAAGAAAATTCGTTATGATGGAAGCCAAGGAAGAAAATGTCCACAAGGAATGGTTTGACATTTTGAATGTGAAGAGAACTCAAGCAACATAAAGGTTGACAAAAGGCAAGTAATTTACTGATTCACAGTTGATTTGTAATCCAAGGGACAGTAGTTTCAGTTTAAAAGTGAGGCTAAAAGACAGATTACAAGGAATCATGAAGAGAGTGGAAGAGAGAAGCTAGGTACTGGTGTTCAGGATACGACATAGCCCCATTTGATACACAAGTGTGGGTGTACCCCTACCAGAAACCACAATCAGGGATAAAATAAGAATTACGTTTCTTGGTCAACCAAAAGCAATACAATTTCCTTATTTTAGGAAATGAAAAGCATGTGACACTTGGATACCTCTGTTTTTTTTTTTGTTTCCTAATGGAGGACATAACAATGCAGTTTGTCACTTAATGAACCAAAGAGATTTCTCCAGGGTTCCAGGGGACTTGTGATTGTATTCCCAACAAGTTCCCATTTATGTCAGAATTCTAGAGTAGAAAAGTAATAACCTGCCTATCAGCTCTTTATGAACAAATAATTTGAACAAAGTCAGTAGAGAAGGAGATATAAACATATACATCCTATCCTCAAAATTGGGGTCAAGTCCTTTTCCAAGGCAATGGGTAGCCCAGACCTACTTATTGAAAGAGCTGACTTCTAAAAGCTTGGACAGTGTCTCTTCCTTCCATGCCTATTGGATTTGCTTTACTTTTGTCTTAGGGGTTCTCTGATTCTCCTAATAAAGAGATCTAATATTACTTCTCCACTGTATCTCAAATAACAACTAAAGAGTAACAATTTTAAGACTTATTTGAACCACAAATTTTGTTAAAATGTTAATAAATCCACAGTAGAGGGCAATGACTTTACAAAGTGAAACCTCCCCAAAAGGATTTGTTGAAATAATTTACAATCACAGTTTACACCTACATCCAATTGTGTCATGGACTTCCAAAACAGACATGTTAGAGAGGAGAGATTAACATTGCTCACATATAAATGGGGTTTCTAAATAAGTGACTGATATGGTTTCCAGCCAATAAGTATGTATGGTGTATCTATATGACACAGCTCAGACTTCTCTTGGATACCTTTCAGTTAAGGTCTCCACAAACATCTACTTTTAGAGAGTTCTTGATATAAAACATAACATTATTTTTCTGTATTTGCATCAAGTGTGTTAAAAGCAAAACATAGTGAGCTTGTAAGGTTTAGAAGGAAGATATTTGGGCTATGCCCTGTGATCTCATCAGTCTGGCATATTTTTTCCCCAAATAGAGAGTAGATCACAATAGTCTTCAACTTACAGTTTTAGAATGTTACCTTAGTTCATGATTTGTATTACCCATAAAGTATATGACCTGGGTAAATTTACTTCACATTTCAATGATGGTTTGCCTATAGGTAATATAGGATAATAACTCCATCACTGGCCTTGTGGTAAAAGCCTGATTAAATAGTGAATAAGGATACACATTGGAAAACAACTGCATCTTTTGAGGGAGACTGAGCAGAAAGATATATATCAAAGCAGGGATAGGCTCAAAGGTCAGTGTGGATATGATAACAAACATAGACAATATGAAAAAGGTAAAACTACTAGAATCTTCATTTTTCCCTCCTTTATTTGACCACAACAATGATCCTCAGATTCAAAAGGATAGTAGGGAATAATTAAAGGGAGGTGAAACCTCAAATTAGAACTGAATTATTCAGATAATGCAGAAATAATAATGCTCAGGTAAGGGAAATAAAACTGATTTTGAATATGAGTTCTTTAGGAAGTTGCCTCATTTTGCCATTTTACCCAGATTATTACTTCATTCAGGAAGTTTACTTCTCCAACTTATCTGTGCTCACTTCCTAAATTTTTCATTCACATACAACTCTAACTCTGATTGAGAAAAGCACATTGACCATGACACAGTGTGAATTGTTTAGCAGAAGAAACCTCCTCCAGCTCTCTCACACACCCCTCTCATCCTTTCTATTAAGATCTGTTCTCTATTTGCTCTGGATTTCTTGGCCTACCTCATCAGGACCCCATGGCTTTCAGCTCACTACTTCTTTACTACAGTTGAGTACTAGGAAGATAGGCAAGAGGTACCATTTTAAAATAGATTCTACAGAAAGGGAGCATGGAATAATAAGGAAAATGCTATGAGGCAAGCCTCCTGGTTTCTAGTTTAGTCTCTGAAGTGAATTATTCTTCTCACTTGACTTCAGTTTCCACTAAAGAACATAAATATTAAAATACATCATCTCTAAAGTTCCATCAAATTCTGACATTGCAGTACCTGGACTATGCAATTTAAGGGAAGTATAGGTTGCTTGGTTGGTTTTCTTTTTTCTTACTTTATCTAGAGTGCTATTTTACCTTTTTTGCTCCTTTTTCTTTTTTGCATATTTTTCCACCAGGATAATATTGCCTTTATGTTAAGTAGGGACCACTTTGTTATTTTAAGTGACTCATTCACCAGGGTATTTTCTAAACTATGGGATCTTAGTTTTGTGTTTGGACCCCTTTTACAATAAGTAAAGCTGAAGCCCTCCTCTGAATAATCTTTTCAAATGTATAAGTAACACACACAGGATTACAAAGAAGGTTAAATATACTGAAGTACACTTATTGAAATATTTTCAAAAACCAGTTAGTTCACAGACATCTGGTGAAGAACCTGTTCACTAGCCTTTAAAATAAAAACAGAATAAATTATGATTGTTGTAAATAAGCCATGCATCAACCTGGAACTGCCAGCTTCCTCCTGATCCTGCAATAAAATACACACAACCACCCCCCCCCCCACACACACACACACATCTTCCATGGAAAGCCACAGTAAGATGATCATATATTTTGAGCTTGGTCACAAAGATTAGTCCTCATGAAACAGAAGCTACCAGTTTTACACACAATCTTTTTTGTTTCTCTTCGTTCTCTGTTCATTGAAATATTTTTATTTTTTTAAATTATTTTCACAATAGAAAAAAGTATCCATGATACTAAGAAGAAACATTTTAGTTTCTATGATTTCTTTGGAAGGAGAATAAAATACATTACCCTCAAGTGGGAAAGCAATGATGAAGCTTATAGAGCACAGGATCAGAAAAAGCAGCCACATCTTGTTGGGAGCAGGGGTTTCCCACATGGCTGGTTCAGGGACCTTAACTGTCTCTCCTTCAGAGCTGTTGGTGCTTTTATAATGCTCAAGGGCCAGCTGGCTGCATGACTGATTAAAGGGTAGAAAATTAAATCTCATTAATCAAGGAAGAAAATCTTGGAAAGATTGTGTCAGTGATAGTATCTTAAAGCTACACCCCTCACTCACTCACCTGCTTAATTTTTACAGTTCAAATTACAAAATGCTCATATTAAAAATTCAAAAACCATGTCAATAGACAAGGATATAGTTATAGAAGGTCCTGTTTATTCCTGAATTCCATCTAACTGTCACAGTTTAGGGTCCGGTTTGCAAACTTTGGCCTTAGAAAGCCCACCCATTCTTTCTGGCCAAGTGACATTTAAGGACTGTCCTAATTCTCACTTTTCTTTTCTCTTAAGGGATTAATTGTCCTTTGGGGAAAGACTGCTATTTGCAAAGAAAAGCCTGAGTAAAGTAATGGGAAACAGGGAAGAATAAAATGACATACAGCTGTCTTCAAGGTTGTTCAAATTTATGGGGAAAAGACAGTCACATCTCAAAAACAAAGCATAAAAATTATGACACAAAAGAAATAATGATTTACATTTCTCTAAATTTTATGCTTCATTAATCCTTTTTATTTTGACATTTATTCTGACTGTACTTTCTGAGGGATGGGCCTTCTACATTTAAACCACACTGCCAAATTTTTAGCCCACCCTGATGTTTTCTGATGGCTTAGTAGAAATTTTAGACTCTTCTCTGCGATTATATCAAGTTTCATTGATTGTATCCCTCCCAATTTTAAGTCTCAAGTGAGTGGCAACTCAGTTTATTTTAACTATTCAACTCTGTATTCATTCTTATAAAGGAATATTTATTTCAAAGATAAAGCAACAATGTACAAACATTTCTCTCAAGACCTTGGGGACATAATATCTCCTACTTTTTCCACTCCTTACTTTCTGGGGAAAAAAGAGGGTTTATGTTTTAACTGAGTTCCTTCATGATATTAGTTCAAAGTTTCATTGGACTAACATTTCAGGACTTTCTTCTTGGGAATTATTTTTGGGATGGCTGCAACACAAAACCTGTATTCCTATAATCCCATGACTTTAGATCCTGAGTTAGAGATTCCATTCTGTGAACAGGATGTTATTCTGTGAAAAGGATGCAGAAAAAAGGAAAACCCTATACCAATATCTTTGAGTCACTTGGACTACAGTGGAAAGAAAAGAAGGAAACAGTCCCCCTAACCCCTCTTTTGCCATGTGATATGTGTGGAGTCCTTCACCTTGAAATGGGAATTCACAAAAAAGCCAGCTGAATTGTTGAGCCTGGTTATATTAAAGATGTTAACTTTTCTAGCTATGGGGACAGTAGAAAATTTCACTCTCAACCATAGCATAGGTCAATGCAAAATTTATCAAAGTCTCATCAAACTGTACTTAACAAATAGCAAATAAGTTGAGCATTTGAAATAAAAACGGAACAGAAAATAAAGAATATTGCTCATGCAACATACATAAACAGGTTGTTGTAGATTTTCAGGTATACAACGAATTTAATAAGTTATTTTCAAAATTGTTCATATGATCCCTTAGTGTGTACTTCTATTCTTTGTGCATCTGGAAAATAAACCAGTGACCCTCTTTTCTTGTTTCTTTCCCCATTTTATTAACTCCTTTGTTGGAACTCTTACTCCACAGTTCGCTATCCCCCAAATGTAAAGAAAGCAAATTCCTGTGTCGGATACACAGAGTTAAATAAAACAAACCTCTATTGGCCATTTTGACAATGTGTGTTTTGTCACACACTTTGAGCTCACTATCTAATGCTCAGGAAGTGGGTAGCATGTTTTCTCACTATTCAGATAATCATAGTTTATTGCACTGATGAGTTTCTAAGTCATTATTTACAATGTTGTTTTTATTGTATGAATTATTTACCTGACTACAGTCAAACCTCTTTTTATCTGAA
The DNA here is from genome assembly GCA_028646575.1 of Pseudocheirus occidentalis. Lineage (NCBI taxonomy): Eukaryota > Metazoa > Chordata > Mammalia > Diprotodontia > Pseudocheiridae > Pseudocheirus > Pseudocheirus occidentalis. The sequence goes on from CM053595.1 coordinate 99,205,034, forward strand.
AGTGTCTCTTTTATAAATTCTTTCAGTACAGTATTATACTACTACATTTGTATATTATCATAATGGATATTCCATTAGTCTTAAATCTTATGCCACTACAAAAATACATTAACAAAAATATCTTTCATTATATGTATAGGTTAACACTTTTTTCTGAGGGATAAGCCTAGAAGAGTTTGACCCAAGGTCAAAAGACATACACAGTTTCCTGAATTTGGGGGTTTCTATATTCTTTTCCAGAATTCCTGGATCAAATCACAAATCCTACTACTGTTGCATGGCTATGGAAGTCCTCAGAATTCTCTTTTACATTAAGGAATTTTGGTTCCTTTTCCTTCATAAGGGAAAACTATCTCATGGAGCTTTGCGTTAATTTTGAGGTTTTATTTACTCTTTCTTTTGCACATCATTTCTGTTAATCTGTGAGTTAGGCTTTTACTACAATGTTCTCTTAAACTTTTGATTTTTTAATGTTTTTCTTGTTTTCTGGGGTATTTGTCTTTGATTTCCCCCCATCATTCATTGATACCACCTTCCCTTCTTTTTTTTTTTTGCTTTTAGGAGGGCAGTTGGGGTTAAGTGACTTGCCCAAGGTCACACGGCTAGTTTTTGTGTTAAGTATCTAAGGCTAGATTTGAACTCGGGGCCTCCTGACTCCAGGGCCACTGCTCTATTCACTGCGCCACCTAGCCACCCCAACCACCTTCCCTTCTGCAGGCATATGGTCCACAATGTCTGGATTTGCTTTTTGTCTTTAGTTTCTGTTCAGTTCTAGATTATGTGCATAGGGAGACAAAATCTGGGGGAAGAGGACTAGCTCATTTCCTTCAAATTTCAATGGTCTTTTCCCATTTGGATTATTCTATGCTGCTTGCAGATCACATCTTCTGAATGTCCTCTAGCTTTACTCTTCCAGTTACTTTATATTTCCTTCCTGTTTGCTCAGCAGAATCAGTGTCCACCTATGATTTTTTCTTTTTTTAATTAATTAATTTATTTTCATGTTTACATCACTCATTTCCACGAGATTTTGAGTTAAAAATTTTCTCCCAATTTATCTCCTACCCACCACTCCTAAATACTGTATAGCCACTCCCCTAATCTGGTTTCCTATATGTCTTCCTCCATCACCCCTCTGACTTTCCAGTAGGGCAAGATGGGTCTCCTCCCCCAGTGCCTGTATATATTTATTCCCAGTGGTATGTAGCTAATAATGATAATAATACATATATACATATATATTTTTAACACTTGATTATAAACATAAAATTCTAGATTCTTTTCCTTCCTCCCTCATTAACCAACCCCACTGGAAGGACGAGCAATTCAGTACAGGCTGTACATGTATAATTACACAGAACATCTCCACAGTGGACATATGGTGAGAGACTGATTATATGTCCCTCCTTCCTATCTTGCCCCACCCTTGTTCTATTCTCTACCCTGTCCCTATCCCTGTCCCTTTACAGCAATGTGTGCTTCCAGCAATCTTCCCTCCCACCCTGCCCTCCCCTCCATCATCCCACCTTTCATGCCCATCCCCCTTACTCTCCTGTTTGGGAAGATACCCAGTAGTTTATGTCATTCCTTCCCTAAGCCAAATTCAACAAGAGTAATGTTGACCCTTTCCCTTTTGTCTTCCTGTTCTTACCCTCCATTTTAACAATTATCCCTAGCCTCTTCTGTATGAGATGATTAATCCTTCTGTCTCTCCCTGTCTCCTCTCATTCTAATCCTCTACCACCTCAGAATATCACCTTTGTAAGTATCATCTTTTCCTATTGAATTACTCCTGTGCCCTTGATGTACACTTATGTACACATACTCAGATATGTATTCATATATGTATATATATATACATATATATATATATATATATATATATATATATACCCTCCTATATAGACATCTGTGTAGGTATGCATATATATATATATACATTTGTATTCCCTTCACCTATCCTCATACTAAGAAAAGTTTCATTAGTTACAATTATTGTTTTTCCATGTTGGCATGTAAATAGTTCAACTTTGATAAGTTCCTTATGATTTCTGTTCTATGTTTATCTTCTCATGCTTCTTGTATTTGAGTGTCAAATTTGCTTTTCAGTTCTGGTTTTTTCAGCAAGAACGTTTGAATGTCCTCCACCTCACTGAATGACCATATTTTCCCCTGGAACATTGTGCCCTATTTTGCTGGGTAGGTGATTCTTGGTTTTAATCCCAGCTCCCTTCATCTCTGGAATATCATATTCCAGGCCCTTCAGTCCCTCAGTGTAGAAGCTGCCATATCCTGGGTTATCCTAATCAACCCAGAAAATCTTCCTCAAAAGTGCTCGTAGCCCAATACTAACTTAAAGTTCAAAATCAAGGTATAGGCTGGAAGAATGAGAAAACAAAAAAGAATTCCACCATGAAGAACTCTACTGGAGACAGAGAATGCCAAGACATTCACTGAGAAAAAGAGAATCATTCAAAAATATTTACAATGAATAAAAAACTTTTTAAGAGCTAAAAGTATTTTTCCCCCTCAAACAAAATAACAGCATTGCAGGGCAAAATGGGAGAAAAAGAAGTTTTGTAATGACAATATGGAAAGCATATTAACAACTTTGAACAGGATAAATAAAATATCATTCAAGGAAATAAATAATACCCTTTGAAAATTAAAACAGAGCAAATCAAAGTTAATGGCCCCATGAGATAATAAAAATATTAACTCAAAATTTAAAAGAGATAAAATAGAGGAAAATGTAAGCTATCACATAATGGAAAAACCACTGATCTGAAAAACAAATAAGGAGAAAAAATTTAAGAATCATCAGATTTCCTGAAAGCCATGATCAAAAGAGAACATAGTCAGTATATTTAAGAAATCATAAAAGAAAACTGCCAAAATCTCATCCAAAAAAAGGCCAATATACAAATAGAAAGGGGGCTGACTCAACTGATAAGGGCCAAGTACTCTTGCATTTAGCGGTCTGGACCTGGATCATGGTCATGGGTTGTGGTCCTGGGCATCACTTTCAGCAAGCCAAAGCTGGGGGAGACCTGCAACACCCCCCTAATAGCTCTGGCATCTGGGAAAAACCGAGAAATTTGGAACAGAGCTTCCCCCCCCCAGAAGCAGAGTTTCACAAAGCTTAAAAAAAACCAACCAATTAATTGGCTGGCCAACACGAGGAAAAGGAAGCAAAACAACAACAGCAATAAAACCCTAGAACCCTTTTTTGTGGACAAAAAAGATCAAAGCATAGAAGAGGAGGAAGACAAGACAGTCAGAACTCCCACATCAAATGCTTCCAAGACACTTGAAGAATGCCTAGAAGCTATAGATAATCTGAAAAAGGACTTCGAAAAACAAATAATAGAAGTGGAAGAAAAATTGGGAAGAGAATTGAGAATGATGCAAAAGAGGCCCAGAAAGCCAATGCGGAGAAGAATGCATTAAAAAGTCAAATTTGGAGGCTGCTAAGTGGCCCAGTGAACACAGCACAGGCCCTGGAGTCAGGAGGGCCTGAGTTCAAATCCAGCCTCAGACACTTAACACAAAAACTAGCCATGTGACCTTGGGCAAGTCACTTAACCCCCAACTGCCCTCCAAAAAGCAAAAAAAAAAGTCAAATTTGCCAGATGGAAAAAGAATCTCTAAAGCATTATGAAGAGAATAATTCCTTCAGAATTAGAGTGGAGCAAGTGGAAGCTAATGACTTTATGAGAAACCAAGATATTATTAAACAGTTACAAAGAAATGAAAAAATAGAAAGCAATGTGAAATATCACCTTGAAAAAACCA
>CM053595.1:99209328-99236625 GCA_028646575.1 Pseudocheirus occidentalis
CACACAGGAGAGTAGGGGGCATGGGGATCAGAGGGGGGATGACGGAGGGGAGGGCAGGGCTGGGGGAGGGATGCTGTAAGCACACACTTCAGTAAAGGACAGGGACAGGATAGAGAGCAGAACAAGGGGGGAGGGATAGGAAGGAGAGACAGATGGTCACTGTCACAATATGTCCACTATGAAGATGTCCTGTATAATCACACATCCACAGCCTGAATTGAATTGATTGTCCTTCCAGTGGGGGTGGGTGACAAGAGGGGAATCGAAAGAATCTAGAATTTAAAGTTCTGCAATACCTGCAACTAGGAATTAAGATATACAGGGGCTGGGATAGGGAGAGCCTCCCTGCCCTACCAGAAAGTAAGAGAGCAGAGCAGGGGAGTGGGATTGCTGTTTTAGGGTTGGGGCAGGGGCAAGATGGGGAGAAAATGTGTAATTCAAAAATGTCATGAAAATGAATGATGTAAACAAGAAAACAAATAAAATAATATTTTAAAAAAGAGATGGACATGCTCCAGGTAGTCGTGGAGCATATAATTCCTCAGAGGTTTGCAGTTTTTTTATTTCTTTTTATTTCTAACGTTATTTCGCATAAGGAGGGTGAAGGAAAAAGGAGGGATTATTAGAGGGAAGAATGAGGGAATAGGTAAAAGGGGTATATAGAAGGGTGTTTAGATTTATGATAATGGGAGGATAGGGGAAGGATACTTGGAGGGAAGTAGGCAAGTAATAGGCAAAGTAGTGGGTAGAAGTAAAGTACAGGAGGCAAGAGGGATAGAAAACAAGAGATATGAACAAACATAAAAACAAAGATCAGGAGGAGAACATGTTTGGGAAAGTATCTGTCTCTCTCTCTCTGTGTATATGTGTGTGTGTGTGAGTGTGTGTGTGTGTGTGTGTCTATGGTTATAGAGAAACATAACAAAGTTTTATTGTTGCCTTCTGGGTTTGGGAGTAGGGGAAAAAAGAACAAAGCAAAATATGTGTCCAGGAGAGAACAAAAGAAAACTCCCAAGGAAACAAAGATGGAAAATTTTCAACATAGTGTGTATTATTATAAGGGCTAATCATATAGGCTTTCTTGAAATGAAAATTTATTGTTGCATATTTTGAATCCTCTCTTATGTTTTGCTATGCACATGATTTGCTTTTTTGTCTTCCTTACTTTGCATTTAAATTTAAATATTTAAATTCATGATTTGTTTTTTTTCTTTTTTCCATTCTCAATTTATGCTCTGAAACTTGAGTCAAAAATAAAATTTAAATTAAAAAAAAGCAGGTCAAAGAACCTGCACTAGCAGTCTGCTTTATGTACTAGTGTCATTACTACTACATTTGGCATAGTGAGCAGGATTTGCATAGTCTAAAGGAAAGGGGGGTTCAGTTCACTTAGGAAAAGACATTTAGCTACTATCAAGGGACCCCCGACTGTGAATATGAATCACTCATCAAGGTTTGGGGAGGAGACCTCTGAGAGAGCAAAGAGACTTTGAGAGAGAGAGAGAGAGAGAGAGAGAGAGAGAGAGGAGAGAGAGAGAGAGAGAGAGAGAGAGGAGACCTCTAAGAGAGAGAGACAGAAGAGATCTCTGATAGCAATCCTTGTGAGAACACTGGAACACTGGACTGATAGAAAGTATCATTATTGACCCCTTTGAAGCCATCTTCCCTTTAGAAAATCAGATTTTAAAAACTGTTTTAGTGCCCATTCTGTGTGCTGGTGTGGTTGCTACTACATACAGAAGGCTCCATTTACTCCTATGCTCTCTGTTGTTTTTAATATGAATAGGTGCTGCATTTTGTCAGAAGTTTTTCTGTGTTTTTTGAGATAATCACATAGTTTCTCTTACTTTTGTTATGGATGTGATCAATTATGTTGGTAGTTTTCCTAATACTGAAATCAGTCCTGCATTCCTGGCAGAAATCCTAACTTATCAAAATATATTATTCTCATGATACATTGCTGGAATCTTTGTGGTAATGTTTTATTTAAATTTTTTGGATCTATATTCATTAGGGAAATTTGCCTATAATTTTCTTTCTCTGTTTCGACTCTTCCAAGTTTAGGTATCAGTGCTATATTTGTATCATAAAAATAATTTGGTAGGACTCTTTCTTAACCCATTTTTCTAAATAGTCTATATGGTATTGGAACTAATTTTTCTTTAAATGTTTGATAGAATTCACTTGTAAATCCATGTGGCCCTGGAGATTTTTTCCCAGGGAGTTCATTGATAGCTTGTTCAATTTCTTTTTCTGGGATGTGTTTAAGTAGTTTTCTTCCTCTTCTGCTAATTTGGGCAGTTTGTATTTTTTTGAGTAGCCATCCATTTCACTAACCTTGTCAAATTTATAGGCATACAGTTTGACAAAATAATTTCTAAGTATTGTTTTAACTTCATTGATGGTGAATTCATCCTTTTCATTTATGATACTGGTAATGTAGTTTTCTTCTTTCTTTTTTTTTCAAGTTAACCAAAGATCTGTCAATTTTATTGCTTTTTTCATAAATCCAACTCTTAGTTTTATTTATTAGTTCAATAGTTTTCTTAATTTCAATTTTATTAATGTCTCCTTTGGTTTTGGCATTTCTAATTTGGTATTTAATTGAGGATTTTTATTTTGTTCTTTTTCTAGCTTTTTCATTTGAGTGACTAATTCATTGATCTCCTTTTTCTCTATTTTATTCATGTATGTATTCAAAGATATCAAACTTCCTCTAAGAACCAGTTTCCTTGCATCCCATAAATTTTGGCATTTTGTCTCATTACTGTCGTTCTCTTGGATGAAATTATTGATTGTTTCTATTTTAGATTTATTTATTTATTTTATTTTACAACATTCATTTCCACAGTCCCTCGACTTTCAAATTGTCTCTCCTTTCCTCTCCTCCCTCCCTCCATGGCAGCTTGCAATCTGATATAGCTTCTTCAAATACCTTCACACTAAACATTAGTCAAGTTGTAAAGAAAAATTATAACCAGTAGAATGAACAATGAGAAAGAAGGAACAAAACAAGAGAGAGCAAGTAGTTGGCTTCAATCACTATTCAGAGTCTATAGTTCTGTCTCTGGATATGGATAGCCCTCTCCATCATGCATTCCTTGGAGTTGTCTTATAACCTTGCATTGCTGAGAGGAGTCCATTCTATCAAAGTTAGTCATCACAAATACAATGTGTCTGTAACTGTGTACAAATTTCTCCTGGTTCTACTCTCCTTACTCAGCATTAGTTTATATAAGTCTCTCCATGTTATTATGAAATATGTCTGCTCCTCATTTACAATACAATAGTATTCCATTACATTCATATACCACAACTTGTTTATCCATTCCCCAATTGATGGGTATCCCCCTGGTTTCCAATCCTTTGCCACCAAAAAAAGAGCTTCTATAAATATTTTTGCACATATGGGTCCTTTTCCCACTTGTATGATCTCTTTGGGATACAGTCCTAGAAGTGGTATTGCTTTGCCAAAGGGTATGCACATTTTTATACCCCATTGGGCATAGTTCCAGATGCTCTCCAGAATGGTTGGATCAGTTCACAACTCCACCAACAATGTATTAGTTTTCTAATTTTCCAATATCTTCTCGAGCATTTATCATTGTCCCATTTTTTTATCTTAGCCAATCTGACTGGTGATATGTGGTACATCAGAGTTGTTTTGATTTGCATTTCTCTAATCAAGAGTGATATAGAGCATTTATATGCTTATAAATATCTTTATTATCTTCCTATGAAAACTAACTTTTCATATCCCTTGACCATTTATCAATTAGGGAATGACTTGAATTCTTATAAATTTGACTCAATTCTCTGTATATTTTAGAAAAGAGGGTTTCTATCAGAAGTACTGGTTGTAAAAAACCTTTTCCAATTTTTTGCTTCCCTGCTAATCTTGGTTACATTGGCTTTATTTGTACAAAAACTTTTCAGTTTAATGTAATTTAATTCAGTGTAATGTAATTCAGTAATGTAATGTAATTCAGTTTAATGTAGTTACAGTTAAATATAATGTAATTCAGTAATTAATGTAAAGTTATCAGTTTTGCATACTTTTATACTCTCTGTCACTTGTTTGGTCATAAATTCTTCTCTTCCCTATAAATCTGAGAGGTAAACTCAAGTGCTTGTAATGAGAGTGATGTGTATTTTGTTGTTCATGTAGGTAATATATGACTATACATGTCTGTCTAGATGTGGCTCAGAGGGAGGTATGAATAAAAATCTGTAGTCTTATCTGTCCAACGTCCTCACGTTTTATTCCTGCCAAGAGGCAAAGCAAAAATTGGAAGCAGAGGATGACCAGTCTGCTCTCCTCAGAGAGAGTTGGTACCAGACTTTGATTACATCTATATCCTTCTCTAAATACTGTTTGTCTAGGAGAAATAATTATTAAGTTCAAGCTGTGCTCTTCCTTGCTCTCCCTTAACAGGGAGAAAGTGCCTCCAAGTTGTGTATCCAAGGCTTGACTCTCTTTCCACTAAATTCCAGTTCAACAAATAAGACATATTGAAAATGGCAAATAAAATGCATTTATCCATGCTTATAGTAAACGGAAATCAGGCGAAGTATACATCTGATAATATAAGAAAAAATACACAGAGTAAATTAGTTTTTCCATTGGGAACAAGATTCATCAAGCTAATGAAGAGAGAATGTCAGATCTCACACAATGGTTAGCACATTGCATAGAATTATGGACCTATAGTCAGGAAAGCTAGAACACAAATACAGCTTCAAATAGTGACTAGCTGTGTGATCATGGACAAACCATTTAACTTCTGTCTACCTCAGTTTCCTCAACTATACAATGGCCATAATAATAATGCCTCCTTCCCAGAAATATTGTGATGTTCAAATTAGATAATAATTATATACTGATCAGCACAATGTCTCACACAGCATAAATATAAATATTACCTATCATCAATGATTGTTACAGTAAGATGAGGTTAGGAACATTATTGAGGTCCTGGGTTTTCTACATATAGACTTCTTCCTAGAGTGACCTTAAGAGAATCTGGAACCACATGTTTTCTCTGTCAAAAGTAGAAGCCCGAAGACCAGAGCTTCTCTTTCCTCTAACTCTACCCAACTCCTCCACTCATGCTGTTATTGGAATATTGAGTAATCAGTCCCCACCAATGAAAATAATTTTCTTCCAATGGGCTTTTAGTTTTTAATCATGAGTTACAATAAAAAAATGAGAAAGGTGACAGATTCATATAAACATGGAGAGGCTTATATGAACTGATGTAGAATAAAGTTAGTAGAATCAAGAGAATAGTTTGCTGCATTACCACAACAATAATGTGAAAGGAAACAATTCTGAGTGACCTGATCAAAGGAACAAACAAATCATTACGTCAAAAAAAGAAAAAAACTGATAAGGAAGTTTATTTACCACTTCTTAGTGAGAGGTTATAGACAAGGGATATCTAACAAGATGTGATGTCTTATACATGGTCAGTATATTTATTTCTTTTGTCTAATTATATATCTACATCTATATTTCTATATCTGTATGGGCATACATGTGTGTTTGTTAAAGGGACATTTTCTATTTAAGATGGAGGGGTGAAATTTGGATGATTGAAAGTAATAGACATAGAGGGAATGTTATGATATTTTGTTCATTGAAATTAAAGTCTAAGTGATTCAAAACAAGTTTAAGAAGTTCTATAGATATTGATTATTAAGTTTTCAATACAGTACTTAATTTTGAACTACCACCTGGAGACGTCCCTACATTTCCACAATTCAGCAACTGCTTACTTCTCCATTCACCACCTCCACCACCATTTCCTTTGTACTCTATGCTTCTATACTGACTTAACCACCTGTTATATAGTATCATCTTTCTCTATGTTTCTATCTTATCCCCTTAATAGAATGTAACATCTATGAAAGCACAGATTTGGTGAATAAGCACTGGGTGAATGGAATGGGAGCCAGATGATTTTTTCCCATGATACTTCTGCCATCTGCTGGACAAAACAAAATTATACAAGGGTATAAGAACTAGATTAAATCAAATTTAAAGGAGCCACTGACTTGTTAGGAGGATAGGAAGCAAAAAAGTATTACACAAATGAAAGGAAGAAAAAGAACAGGTGTATATCTAGGAAGTTTTTTTTAAAGATTCGCAGGTCTTCCTAAAGAGGAGAAAAGTGAATGCTTTGGGGATTATGAAGTTGTCCTCTAAGGAATGATAAAAAGAGTTATAGAAGTCATCAGGTGGGAGGATGGGGCAGAGAAAGAAGCAAATAGTGGTGGTGATTGATGATTCCTTGCTCAAGGGTATCAACCTAATAACAATAAAGAGGCTTGTTGTCTTCCCAAGTTATGCATACAAGAAATAACAGAGAATTTTGCAAGACCTATCAAAAGGGTGATCATTCTCCCCTTCTGGCCATTCAAATAAGTCCAAATGATTCTTTCAGAAAAGAAATCTTAAAATTGTTGTGAGAGATTATAGAGTATTGCATAAGAAACCAAAAAAGCTTAGGCTATATTTTCCTCATTGTTGACCATTGAAGCTAAGGGATATAAAAAAAAGACATAATTTGAGAAGTGAATAGTTGGATATTCTTACCCATATGGAAGTCTGAGAATTGAATTAGGGTGTCTGGACCATGGATTAAAACATAAGAATAACAGACTTCTGGCAAGGTATTGCACATACCTCACAAAGATTGGTAAGGATATGAATGTATATGAATGTCATGTATATCTAAATTTTTTAAAAGCTTTTAGAAGAGAAAGAAAACTACTTCTGTATAGTCACAGTACTAGAGTAACTACAATGACAGAATAATCATTTTTGTATACAACTAGGAAATAACATGTGCAGGCGCTAGAGTATAGAAATTCCTCTTTCCCTTCTAGAAAGTTAAAGGGTATATGGGGAAGGATATAGGAGAGAGCAGATTGGGGGAAGGGTCCTCAGTAGGTTCATGATCTTGGTGTGGGGGTAGGGGAGAGATGTGGAGAAAAATGTGTAACTTAAAATCTTGTGGGAACGAATGTTGAAAACTAGAAACAAATTTTTAAAACCTGAATGAGGAAAGTGAGGATAGAATTGTTTATAAGAAAAGAAATATTTGTGGAAGGAAACCAAAGTAATAGAGAAAAATGAAAAGTATTTGGATGAAATTAAATAAAGGGAAAAAAGTAATTTTTTCATTGAAATATATTGAAGATCACTTGGAAAAAATGGGGGGGGGTAGATAAGTGAGATTGAGCAAGTCTGTGTAATGTTAATGGAATCTGAAGATCTTCCATCCCCCTTTGTATAGGCAAGTAAGTAGGTGCTTAAAAACTTGTTTAAGTTATTTAATTAACACAGAAGTAGTTAACACCTTGGGAGGAAGTTACTGATGTAACAGGAAGTGGTAGAATAGGGAGGAGCTAAGGCATATATAAGGAAAAGTCCCAGCTGGGAATGGCAGAATTTCCTGGGGTAAGCATCTGGAGACTGGAACTACTGCCGAGACCTTTCTTCTTCTCAGGCCTTTCCTTTGGAAATTTATGCTGGGAACTTTCAAGAACCAGCCTAAGGAGCTACCATGAGTGAGAGAGGAGAATCCCTGCTTGAGGTAGCCTGTTCTATTGTGAAGGCTTGGGAATGTGGATATTCACTGCATTAACCATGTGTACCAACTTTGTGGCTACTATAATGACTTTGGTTTTCTGGTTCTGGGACTCAGTTTTCTGGTATCTGAATAAAGGCTTTCATTCTGCCCATCCATGTGGAGAGTCTGCTATATTTTGTGATTCACCAGAATAGTGATAACCACCGTGGATGTTGTGAACGTTGCATTACTGTTACATTCTGGAATAGAGGTATGATAGTGTCATGAGATTTCAGTGATCTCTAAATCTGCTAGAGGCTCTCTCTACCAATAGGAAAGCAACTAAATAACTTCTCAACTTGTCACAATACAGTGGTTTCCACACACTAATCATTTAAACAATGATGTGCTTTGTAATTTTCAAGATTTCAAGCATCCTAGTTTCCTAGAAATGGGAGCCCTGACCATAATTCTTGCAAGACAGACTGTACTTGTCTGCTAACATTGTGGACCTTAGCAAATTCTTTATATAGCATTTATCTGGAGAAATAGGACTCCATATAGTGCTAGACTCTTTACCTCACAAGTTTGACTCAGTTCTCTATATATTTGACAAATGAGGCTCTTATCAAAGATAATCACTCTAAAAAAAAAACCTTATCCCAGATTTCTCCTTTCTTTCTAATCTCAGCTACATTGATTTTATGTATGCAAAATATTTTAATATAATCAAAATCATCCACTCTACTTACTGTAATGCTCTCTGTTTCTTGTTTGGTCATAAATTCTTCCTTTAACCATAGATCTGGCAAGTAAAATGTTCCATGCTCTCATAAAATATACACACATGTGTACATATAAAAATATATGTGTGCACATATATACATACATGTACACACATGTGTATGAGCGTGTGTATGTATGTACATGTATATGTATATATTGGCAATGGCCTCCCTGGGTGTGAGAGTGTTCTGGCTCACATATTTCTCTGCCCTTGGCCTAAGAGGACAGTCATCCTGATAGAGGACTTTTCCAAATGAAGAGATGAAACTATTGTGTTATAAGACATTTCCTGAAGATGGCCATAGAAAATATAGACATGTCTTGACCCACATGGTCCAGAAGTTTAGCTCATGTACAATATTCCTGAACCAAAGTCTCCTGTGTGTTTACTAGAGAATATGATACCAGAATTTAGATTTCCATTTAGAAAAGGAAGATTTCTGGGCACCAACAGCAGTGACCCTTACAGTCACTTCTTGAGTAAATTCAAGGACATCAGTTCCTAGGTTTGAGAGTTCAGGAACTAGAACTTATAGAGAAGGGAAAAAAAGATTTCCTGAGCTTTCTTACTTCTTGGAGATATAAAAATTACCTAATGGATTCTGAAAATAGAAGAGCAGCAAAGGAAACCTGTGATTTGGGAAAACAAGAAGCCTGTACCTAGCTTCCATTGAAGCTTCCACTTTGGACATGATATTTATTATAGCAAGTGATTCAAATTGTACACAGCCAGTGGGAGAAGATGTTGCTTCTTCAGCAGTTCTAAAATCCTGTTACTTTCTATGGAGAAGTTTATGGGCTATCTGAGTGCTTTGTTCATTTTCTTTATCTTCTTACAGATTCCTATAAGCCCATTAAGTGACATAACTTTAAAATGTGTTTAATGACTCCTATGAGCTCTTTTAATCAGCAACAGTTGTTTGAAATAGAGGGCACTATCTAATATATATTTATTACCCGTGACTACTTTGATGGGAACTGAAAACCCTGAAACTCATGTTTGGGAAAGGATGTGGCATAAGTCAGTCCTGAGATCTTTTGTAATTCCCTGTTTTTGTCAAGAACACATTTCTAGGCATACAAACTCAACAATTATCTTGTGGTCATCCTCCCTCAGCCCACATGTCCAATCACTTGTCAAATCTTGTTTTTTCTTCCTCCACATCTCTCCCACATGATCTACTTCCCTCCAATAATATGACTATTACTTTTCTTCAGGCCCTGTCTATATTACCACCTATAAGATTACTTTAATAACCTCCTAATTGGCTTCCCCACCTCAAGTCTCTCACCACTCTGGTTTATCCTTTTACACTGCTGCAAATCAATATTTCTTGAGTGCCACTCTGAATATATGACTCTCCTACCACCACGCAAAGAAAAATAAATTGCTTCCTATCATCTATATTTCTGTACAACCTGGCCCCAAACTGTCTTCCTAGCCTCATTGTCTTCCTCTTCCTCCTGTACTACACCCCAGTCTGAATGTCTTTCTCTGCATTTCCCACAAAAAAAGGTAAGGCAATTTGAGAGGTCTCAACAAAATGGTTTCCTAAGGAATATGAAAGAAAACGGAGTGGACTGAAGAGAAAGAAAAATCAAAGAGAAGGGGAAGAAAGTCAAAGACATAATGTGTTCATTCAGGGGTTTTGCTCAAAATTCAAACAAATACCGTCACTTTAGAATTTTTGAAGTGACAGATTCATGTTAAACTCATTTCTAAATTTAAAATGCTCCATTTTTATAAAAGCACTGATTGAATCTTTTACATATTCCATGAAAAGTTAGCCTAATACTTCATATTTTTGTAGAACTGAGAAAGATGAGTTAAAGGGGAAAGGATTAAAAAGATAAAGAAGTGAAGAGAAGGGAAGAGGAGATAAAGAAGGCCAGAAATAGGAAAAAGGTGAATAAAGAAGAAAAAATGAGTAAGAAAGAAGCTTATTGTTTAACTTGAATCCAAAATATTTATATGACTTCAGATCGTGCTTCACATTCCAACCAGTTATCTAGCATAGCATCGAAGCCTATCCAGGGCCCTGCAATTTAATAGATAACCACATTCCTAGCTGCCAGTTTCTCTCTCTCTCCCTCATGCACTGGAATAGAACTAAACCAATATCACTATGGCTACTGGAAAGTGCCGGGACAGTCACCTGCCTTATATTACTTCTTGCAATCCCTTTATCAAAACACCACTTTCAGGAAGTATTGTATATACTATTCCAGTGTGAGCTCCTTGTGGGCAGAATTGTCTCTCTACTATGTTTTTATGTACAGTTCCTAGCATAGTAACCACTTAAAAAGAGTTATTACTTAATAAATACCAATCACATGGAAAAAAGAGATGAAAGAAGTGGGAATAATTTTAAAAGAAAAAGGAGGAAGAAAGCAAAAAGAGGGAAAAGAAAAGAGGAAGAAACTATGAAGAACAAGAACAAGAAAAAGAAGAAAGAAAGAGAAGAATCTTGATTATAAATCATGCCACAGCTACTGTAAGAACTGATATAGATTAGAATGTAACATCTTGGATATAATACCTAAATATCTGATTTTGGAATGTCACCCTAAACTTCTAGGAACTATTACAGAGAAGAACTGTTATATAATTCAAATACAATACCTAATACTGGTTATTTAAAAGGTTGATTTATCCCCATAACAAAGACTAAAACTCTGGGATAAGTAGCAAGAATTGCAAAAGAAAGATTTTATTTAATACAACCCAAGACAAACACACCCAATGAAAACTAATTCTTCAAAGAATCATGAGAATAAGAAAGTATTGTAGACTCTGGACTCTTCATGGGCCAGGATGTCAAAGCTTTGGGTCCCCTCACCCTCACACTCACACTCATGGTGTTGATGTATGACATTTTGCATTTCTTCCTAATAGAATGGTACCCCTCCATTTTCATATCAAGAACTCCTCTGCCACCAGAGCTAGACACTGATGCCAAGACAAAAATTTCTTCTTCTCTCGGTCCACCGAGGTTTCTTTTGAAGGCTGGGCAAGTGGCCTGTCCATATGATGTCTAAATTTGATCTCTCCACCTTTCATCAGATTCCTTTGCTAAGAGCTCAGTGATAAATGCCACTTCCTTCTCCTTCAGCTTCTTGCCTATTTTGGAGGTGATGTTAATTTGGAGGTACTCTTCATTCTGATCATATTGAGGCCACTCCAACAACCCTTCACCATTGGGGTTTCTGTAAATGTAACAAAGACTTTATTTTAATCATCACCATTTACTAGTTGTAGTCACGATAAAAGGGAGGAAGGATTAGGGAATTCACTAAATATGCAGGTAGAAATTTTCTAATATTTGGGCATTAGTAAATTTCCCCTTTTCAATAGCACTTCAAAGTTTCACATAACATAATAAAATCATAATTATAAAAACTAATTTTATGGGTTAAAAAACAATTATAAATCAATGGAACAGACTGGATAAGGATGAACAACAAGCAAATTAGCTCAGTAAGCTAGTGTTTGATAAACTCAAGAAAATAAAATACTTGAGTTAGACTATTTGACATGGGGAGTGGCTCTAGAAGAAGAAGTAATCACAGATGATAACTTGTTGATATGTTAATAAAATGAGAACTGCCTGATCCTTTTATAAAATGTGAATATCAAAATTTGATTGAATTGGAAGAAGTTGTAATTTACTGGGCAAATATTTAGGGCTTTTTAAAGTTAAGGGGTTAGCTCTATAATCCTTTAAGGAAGAACCTAGCCCTTGAGAGGTATTGCCTGTTGACAGGAAGAGATTTCTCTCTGTTTCCCCTTTTGAACATAGTATATAACAGGAGGGCTACTTGCCCAGAAGTAGAAAGCAATGTAGCAGTTATAGAGTTACTTAAAGAAGGTTTGAGGCCCAACTGAGGGAACAAATGCATATAATCTCCAGATGTAAGCAGATCCAGAGCAATAGTCACTCATGTGGTGGTATCTCTGAGAAGAAAATAATAGAGCTATCTAGAGATTCAAGATAGAACTAGCTCTGGAAATCAAGAGTCATTCAGCAAGGAAGGGTCCACCTTGGGTCACCAGTTCAGCAATATATACAGCAGAGATGCAGTGCCTAGGGTGGGAGACTTGTAAGGACTGCAAATGAGAAAAAGGACTTTGAGACCTAACAGTACTAGTCCAATGATTGACCTTGACAATATATTACCCTACTTTCCTACCATCACATTCTAAAATTGAGCTGATTCTCCATATAAATGTCATATACACTTACAGTGAGTTTATCAGAGGTTTATGGAAATAATATTTTCTTTCTCAGATATCTCAGATAAATGTTCACTTCATAGGGATCTAGCACAAATTTATAAAACTGGAAGTTATTCTTTAAAATATATATGTGGTCAAAAATATGGAGAGTGCTCAAAAAAGGGTGCCGCAAATTATAATCAGAGAGATATAAGGACTAAAAGTCACTTATAATAAGAGAAATACAAATCAGAGGAATTCCTGTGTCTCTCTTCACACCAATAAAATTAACAAGTATGACAAAAGGAGAAAATCATCAAAGTTAGAGAGGTTACAGACGGGCAGGCAAACTAGTACACTATTGGCGGAACTACGGCTTGCTCCAGCCATTCCGGAAAATAATTTGGAATTACAGAAATAAAGTGAGCAAAATGCTGATACTCTATCACCCAAAGAGCTCATTGTTAGTCATTTTCTTCAAGGAGATCAATGAAAAAAATAAATATCCAAAATATATAAAAGATGCTTATCATAAGACTTTTTGTAGTAGTGAAGAAAGTCTGGGTTCCAACACGGATTAAAGAATAGCTAAAAATGTTGTGGCATATGCATATAAGAATATTGAGCTATAAGAAATGATAAATGTGATGCATGTACAGAAACATGAGAAGACATAAATAGATGGAAATGGAGAAATCAGAACCATGAAAAAAAATATGGTAAATAACAAAAGTGCAAATGTAAAGAAAAATAATGACTCATAAAAATAAATACTGTGACAGGACAATGACCAAGCTTGTTCTCAAAGAAAGGATATAAGAAATTACCCCTCCCTTTCTTATTTTTCAGAAGTGGGGGACCATGAATAGGCATTTCATCATTTAATGTCAGATAAGGTTCATGAGTTGGTTAATTCTGATTAACTTTTTTCTCCACTTTTCTGGTTCTTTGTTATCAGAGAAAGCTCTTTTGGAGGAGAAAGAAGGGGAAAAGGAAGGATATATTCGGAAGATTAGGTGTTATAAAAACAAAAGATATCAACAAAAATTTGTAAATGTTTTCCTTTCCTATGTTATGAATCTCACCCATTCCATGCAAAGTTGCCCCAATATTTCATCATTCTCCTGCTAAGTTGCTTCTCCTCTTCTGAGAAACCATCTGAAAATGGGAATTATAGGTATTAGAATGGGACTAGAAATTGTCAGTGAGCAGAACTGCAAAGTTTATTTTTTTATGCATCTTTTACTTTCCACTTTCTTTCTTCCACTTTCTTTGCTTTTTTATCTCATTGCCTCTTGGGGGCTCTCTCCTCCGCCCAAAATACTGGACCTCTCCTTTACAAGGGGCTCTTACCTGTGTGTTCTCCCTAGACAGCACCTTAACCTTAGTCATGGAGAACTAATATTGATATGATACATAAGATTTTAAAGTTGGTAGGCCTCATCTAGTTGAGCCTCTTACTTTTGCAATTTGGGAAGCTAAGAGGCAGAGAGGAGGTTATGTGAACTTCCCAACATCATAAAAGTAACAGACCTAGGAGCTGAACCCAAATTCTAAGACGTCAAATCTGTTGTTCTTGCCATTATATCACATTCCATATAGGTATCTAAAATTTTCTTATAGATAATATTACCCTTCTACTTAAAGGCTATTCATATACCACAAAGGGAAAATAAAATCAAAAGAAAAATGGGCTCAGGTATTTTTTCTGTATGCTAAATACTTAGGAATCCTTAGGTAGCCCCATGAAGCTAGTTAGATCCTCCCATACACAAAAAGAAAATAGGAGAAAAGTGTAGAGACCAAAGCTATAAAATGGAAGGAGGTAAAGACACATGGTCACACAATGAACCTCAAGAACACTGATGGCTTCTTTGATTTTGACGGACAGAGACTGTTTGCTCTCCTGACCTCATTACCAGCATCTCCTAAAGAAGATCAGTCATTAAAGGAAGTAGGGCTTCTGGGGAGGAGTTGTCTTGAATGCTTGTGGAATTCTGCTCCAAATTAGAGAATATCAGAATCAGAAGGAAACTCAGATGTCCTCAAACCCAACCCACCCAGGTCAAGAATATAATTTACCTTTCTGACAAGTGGTCATCTACTCTCTAACTGAAAGCTTTTTTTGAAGAGCTAGATGTTTGTTCTAGTTCCAGTTTTAATGTTAACCATACTCAATTCAATACACTCTCTGTCCTTCAGTTTTTTTATCTATAATTTGGGCATAATAAATCATCCTTTCTACCTCACATGGGTGTTGTGAACACCAAATGAGATAAAGCATAGGAAAGCACTTTGGTAACCAAAAGGGGTTGAACACATGTAAGAACTAAAGGTTAGTTGGTTTGTTTGTTTGTTTGTTTTCAGAAAAGATCAGTAGGTGATATTTTTATCAAACTTATACAGCAAAGATCCATTACCTCTTAAAAATGGAGACCCAAACATAAAGAAGAGATCATCACCATGGTCTGCTCTGACTGTAGCTGGTCACACATTTCTCCAAATACTTGGCTGATGCTGAAATTCATACAGGTAGGTGGGTACACCTGAATCTGAAAGGAAAGAAAAGTGGTGGGAAATTCTAGAGAATTTTATCATAAATGAACCTCCTGAAACTCCCTTTGGAAAGTTTAAAAAAAAAAAAGGTTTGTTGTCTGGGACATTAAGTCACTTAAAGTAATTTGAAAGCCTAGGTCCAGGGCACGTAAAACAACTGACATGTCAATAGAGGCATGCAGAATAAAGACCCACATTGAATGAAGTATGTTATTTCTAAAGTTGTGACTTATCTCAGAATAATTCATTAAAAGCCTGATCCCTCCCTTAATGACAGAGAATATGGGATCTGGCTGTGAGCACTGAGGCCATCTTTGTCAGACTTCTCCTATATCCTGTAGAAATCCCTTTGGTGTCATCCCAACACTGTCATCTAGCCAATGCTGGATAAAGACAGGCTGATATGGTTGTTCACACAATAGCTGTAATTTTGGTAAGGTCATGTCTTTGACTCTCACCTTGTCAAATGGGAAAGAGAATGGACTCAACTAGATAATCCCTACCAGCTATAAAATCCAATATAGCTGGCCCTTCCATATCATGGGGGTTAGTGGTATGGCTTCCCTGTGATCTGGAAAATCAGCATAAACTTTTTGGCCGTCCCTTCAGAGCAGAGAAGTCTGAAGTTTATTTTTCCTTTTCTTTTATGAGATGTTTATAGTACCTTACTGTAAAATTTGAATTGATATTTTGCAATACCATAAATATACTTTTATGACTTCTAGGGTTTCTAAACTTATCATATGCCATTTGTGTCTTCTGCAAAACTTCCAAAATAATCCATTTAAATTTTTTATTCAAATACATGATATATTAACACTGTGGTGGGAAAAGTTGAGATGTGGAAGAGATAACAGTACACCATATAGTCAATATTTAGCGACCATGGTTAAGGTTGAGATGCTATTCAAAGTGATTCTCCCCAGCTTGCCAATGTCCCTAATCTAGTTTAAGCAACACCTCTTTCTCACAATCTGTTCCTACCTCCTCCATGATAAAATTCATGTCCTTGTACTATGCATAATATTCAAGCAAGGATTTCAATTCAGGCCTTCAAATCCCCAAACTCCTTTTATTATGTAGGCAAGTGTCTACAATGTCTATGGGCAGAGTCTGTCCCAAGTAGCTATAGAGTAGCTATCTTTGATTAAAAGTTGGAAAGGATATAACATGCTATATCACCACCCTCCACCTTCATATTCCTCAGAAGCTTACCCTTGTAATGCCGAGCCAAAATCACAGTTGAGATTCCAAATGTCAAGTCTCCTAGCATGTCCAGAAAAAGTCTTTTCTTTTTGACAAGATCATCTGTCTCTCCAAGATACTCCTGAGTTACCACAGAAGTAAGGTTTTGGGGAATTTCCTGAAATGGTTAATGAAGCAAGGAGTGAAAAGTAATTAAGAACACATTCATGCATCTCTACCATTTATCCATCATTTCATCTTGCCATTGACTTGATGTCTTACTTACTCAAAGTTGCTCCAAATCAAATATTTCACATGGTGAATACATTATAAACAAGTCTGTTCATAATGTTATGAAATCCTGTCATAAAATGTTTAAGCCAATAAACTATTTGTAATGTTGTTTACTATATTAACTTAACCTGAAATGTTGTTTCATCTAAAACCTTTTGTGTAGGGGGGAAGGGAATGCATTACTGACATTTGGAGCAAGATGCCCCCTTTAAGGACTATTACTTTGTGGTGGATCCCTGGGCTAGAGGTTTATCAGAATATAGAGATGAAAAAGACAGGTTTCCTACTACATGATGTAGTAGATATGGACTTCAACTTGGGGTAAATTCCTGCTCCTAGAAACACACTGGATTTGAAACTCTGGACAAGTCACTTAGTGTCTTCATGCTAAAGACCATTCTCTAACACTATAAGTTGCTAAGAAGATGCCAGCATAAATTGATAGAAGGGTTTTTCTTGTCGGAAATTTACAATAAAATCATAGGTCAAGCCCTACCCTCATCCAATCCTCCTAGAACCTAGAACCTAAAAGGGAGATAGAATAGCAATACATAAGTATAACATAAAGTGTATTTGGATAAATGCCTAAAAAAGACAGCACTACTGTTGCACTGCTTCCAAGATGGACAAGAATATTCCCAAACTGAGTGGAGGTGTTGGTTACAGAAGATATGATGAATTCTAATTTTCTCTTACAGGTGAGAAGACCACAGCTCTTTTTCTGGACAGGGTAATAAATTTAAATTTTGAATGTTATGGCTTAAAATATTCTGTCCTCTGACACTTATGATGCTGGACTTTTTAGCTGTCAAAATTTGTTTTAAACATATAAAGCAAAACACTAAGATTTCAGTTTTCTAACCTAAATGAACATATGTCACCTAAATTAATTTGAGTACTTGGTATCTGCCCAGAGATGTAAAGAATAACGGTGCTATAAAAATTGCTCTGGTACAGGCTTCAAGAGTTATGAGTTTAAATCCCAGGTCTGTCCCAGGTTAGATGTGTGACCTTGGGAAACTGCTTCCCTCTTCTTGTCCTCAGTTTTCTCACCTATTAAATGAGGGTTTTGTCCTTAATGGACTTTGACATCCCTTAAATTTGAATATTCTATGTTCTGAAATTTCCTTTTTTTTTAACTTTGGCCATCTAGGTTTTAAGTTCCTCCCACCTCTTATATTTTATGCCTCTAAATTCCTTACAACAAATGGATAGCACTCCCATAATAATGTTGTTGCTGTCTCTTGGTCTAATCCATCCTCCAACAGAGGATATCCCATCACCTGAAAAAAAAGGAAAGAACCAAGATTTTCATAAAAGGCATTAATGATTAATGAGATAAATTAAAACTGGCTATGTAACACAAGTGAGAAAATTTATTTTATCTTCAAATTTGAAGTAAAGTTCTTTAATGAGTAGGATTAATTCAATAGATAAAGTTCATTAAATGTCCCAGGAAACCACACAAGAAAAATCGTATTTTTTTTTACTCTTAAAGCTGCATTTGTATCATTTCTTACAGGAAAAATGATCTAGAATTCCCATGGTACCCAAAGGGTTGGTCAGTGGGCAGCTTCTAGCTTGCTGACATAGCAATAAGGCCTGAAGGGGAGCTAACTGATACTAGAACCACATTCCATTAGTTTGCTTGGATGTCATCTTTTAGAATTTAGATGCCACTGGCAGAGGTAACATTGAACCATTTACACATGACTAGCTACCCTTTATATCCAAGTGAGTTAGTTTATCACAATATTTGGAGCTTAATAGTTCCTTACTCTAGTCCCACCAATTCATTTTACAGATATGGAAGCAGAAGTTCACAGAAGATCATTAAATAATATACACAAGGCCACATTAAAGCCAGTGACAGAACCAGGATTCAGATCTATGTCTGCAGATTTTAAATCTGCTGTTCTTCCCAGCGTATCATATTGCTTCTGCATTGAAGGAGATAAGAAGGGTCAAATCCAGTGTTTTATACAAAACATTTCCAATTTTTATTGGAAGGAACCTTAAGGGAGAACAATTACATTATACATTTCGTGGGTCCTGAGGTCGATTACAAAATGGGAGAAGATCTGGACTCATTCTTATTCTGCATTAATACAACACATCAACATCAGGCAATCTCTTCCCTTCCATGGCCTTAGCTTTCTCATCTGGGAAGTGAGAGATTTGAACTCCATACCTTACAGCTCCAGTGCTCTAAGTTTCTTTGAGAAGGAGGGTGCCATACACCAGTTTCAACCCTGCAACAACTAACCAACTGCCAAATACATTTCCTTAGAAATGGAGTTCTGGGCTGGGGGGTGGGGATGGGAAAGAAGTATAGGGTTGGTAACTCAGAATCAGCAGCAGAGAAGGCTCAAAACACTGAATGAAGCCTTTTCTCAGCTTAACTAATGAGTCATTTTTGTTTCTGGAGAGAAAAGGACAAAAACACAAGATTCCAGAAGAAGCACAGTACTCTTACAGTAGGCAAAAGCCAGCCAAATTCATCATTGGTGATTCCCATCATGAGGGAAATATCACCAGATTGTGTTTCATCCAGGAGCTCTTTAGGACTTTTGGGGAAAAATACTCCATCCACAACTGTAGGTAGGAATACATATTTCTGCAAGAAAAAAATAACAGTAGCATAGCTAGTATTTTTTTTTCTACAAACCAGAATGTAATTATTTTTATGTCAACTGTACGAAGTTTATGCAGGAACATCATTTCCTTATCCTTTGGTAAGGCCAGCAGGGAAAAGGATCTGAAACTTTATTGCGGGTGTCTGAATTGCAAAGTACATTGTGGGCATTGTCTTTATCTCATCAGAGAATTGCGACTTTGAAATCAGTTACTTTTGACTTTCTTAAAACTGATTTCAGTACAATTAATTCAACATCATAAAAACAACTTAATTGGTTTGTCGTCAAAAAATGTAGGAAAGTATCACTATATAAAAATAAGTCCATTTTAAAGGATTATCCAGGGAAAAATTATTCAATAGGAATATGTTGTTTCCTTATCTTTTTTAGGCGAAGCATTAAGTGCCATTTTCTCAAGTAGTCTTCCCCAGGTTATTCTAATACACACACACACACACACACACACACACACACTCTCCCATTTTGAAAATTACTTTGCATTTATTTAATCAAGAAAAAAAAAAGATGGAACCAGAAAGTCAAAGTATGATGCATAGCTCTAATATTTCTAACCAATTGATTGGACTAATCTCTTACCATCTCTAAATCTCAGTTTCTTTAATTGGTTCTTATAATATGCACCTCAAAGAATTATGAAGCAATCAAAAACGGAACTGTGACTTAGTATCATAACACATGTACATAGAAACATATGAATTATATGCCCATGTGTATAAAATCATATAGAAATACACAGTCATATAATACATGTAGACAAATATATATGTAAATATACACATATTGTAGATATGCATACAGAAATCTTCATTGTTTTGTACATTTATATATACAATATGCAAATACATGTATGCATGCATGCATGTATATACAAACATATAAATGTACACACACCCATAGATACATGTAAACATTTTTTCTTAGATTCAATGGACTACTTAGCACTCATTGTATTTTGCTGCTTTGACTTTTTATTCTGTCACAGAATTTAAAATTTTAGAGTCAGAATCATGAGAGCTCAGAGGCTGTCTTTTCCACCCTAAACCTGGAGTAGAATTCTTCTATAATGCACCTTCTCAGGCAACTTATTGTTTTTTAAATAGCTCTAATTACTAGAAAGTTATTATTTTTATACCAGGCTTCTGAAGCTTCTACATGCTATTCCTGGAGGAATTGAACTAAAAAAAGATCAAATTGCTTTTCAATGTGACAACTCTTCATTTACCTCAGCACAGCTGCTATGTCCTTCCTCTGTCTTCCCTTCTTGATACTAAACACACATCATTCCTTAATCTCATTCTCCTTTGGCATAATGTACAGGGCCTTTACCTTTAATGGTTCAGTATCAGGTAGGTGAATGATCTGCATTGGAGAGTTCCAGGGATCCATGCCTGGCTGTGTGCTATTGAAGCTTTTTATCACTGATTTTGATAAAGGCGTATATTACATGGATACCGAATTTGCACTTGACCCAAAGACAGTTCCATTACGAATACCTTAGTTTACAAAGAACATTGAAAAGTAGAAGGGTATCCAGTAGAATGCAATCAAAAGGGTAAAGGGATTGAAATCCAGGAAATATAAAGATTTGATGAAGATACTGCAAAATATAAGACTTGGGGAGAGGGGTAAGTTAATGTCAGCCATGTTCAAGAATATAAAGGACTGTCAGGTAGAATTTTGGGACTCGTTCCAGAAGGTGAAATGAGTTGCAATCAGTAAAAGTTGTGAAGAAATGATTTAAGCTTCATTCAACTAGAACAATTAAACAACAGCAAAAACACAAATTGGACTGTCCTCCATTGGGTAGCAGTGATTTCCCTCTTACTGGAGGTCCTCAAGAAAAGATTAGATGATAACTCATCAGGTATGTTATAATGGGGTATGAATTTACGCTGTGAGTTGACCTAGATGAGTGTTAATAAGGGTCTTTCCAATGCCTAAATTCTATGATTCTAGGAATCTATGAGTAAAATTGTTTGTGGTATAAGTATAGCACTTTCTCATTTATGAATTACATAGACATATATTTGATCCTTTGATTCTGACAATCTTATTAGGTAGGCAGTGAAAGGACTACTATACTGCATTATCATACAGATAAGGAAACAGAGGATAGAACTAGAAGGGACCTCAGAAATCATTTAGTCCAACCCCCTTACTCAACAAACATTCAATTTTGTGGACATTTCTTTAACTAAATGCTAGTGATAGATGGATTCCAAATTGGAACCCAAATAGTACTTTCCTTAAGAAGCTTTCAAGTTCATCTATAGGGTAGGAAATTCTACAGCACATTCTTTTACAGATGAGGAAATTGATGGTCTGCAGGGAGAGTGACAAAGTCCAAACATATAGACTAATTCCAGTTTTCCTGATTTCCATTCCAGGACACTTTCCCCTATTGCACACTGCCACGAATGCAAACCAGACAGAAAAGGTACACTATCAATGGAATATGGTAACTGAAGCAAGAAGAAAGGAAATGTTTACACTGTGTACAAACCAGGGCTTGAGTATAGTCATGGGAGAAAGAGGTAGAAAGTTTCAGAAGGCCATACACAGAGATAGTGAGACTGAATGTCATTTATCACAAAGCCTCTTCGGCTTAGTTCAAGAGGACTTCTTGGGCTAAGTGGAATTTTTGGAAAGTACTAAAGAAATGATTGAGTCTTAATTTCTTCTACATACACTAAACTACCTAAGAGGACAAATATCTCTGCAGCAAAGATGACGAGAGAGGTAGGGCTAGGGAGAACCTGATTAGGGCTCAAATAAATCAACAATGCTTAGAATTTCAAATGGCCACTCAACACCAGATATTTTCCACTTAATGATCAGCCCAAATCAAATGCCTCTTATTACAATTACATTTGTTTTCTTAGGTTATACAATGTGTGAGAGAGATTGCTAAGAATAGCTTTAATTGACTGGAGTCTTGGTCTCATCTCTGAGAGTATATAGCTCTTCATTGACCTATCTAACAAGTTGTTTAAGTCTAGAAGTTCTTCATTCAAATTGCCTGACGTGAACAAAAAAGTTTTCTCCTGGTATCATCATCTACACAACTACTTTAATGGAGATTCTAGGAGAGTAGGGGAAAAGTTGTATAAAGTATTAACTAGGGTTTTTTAACATGTTATCTATGAATTTAGGTTGCTTTGGTTTGGTTTGGTTTGGTTTTATCAATGTTTTTCAGCATAACAAATTTTCACATATAATTTTATGTATTTTATTTTATAATTTTACAACATTAAAATATTAAATTTAATGTAATATTAAAATTATTGTTAAATACTAAATAAATTATTAATAATAAAATAAATAATAAAAATATTAAAATACCTCCATCCAACAGCCAAGTTAAAATCTAACTTCTAACACACACACAGACACATACACACACACACACACACACACCACATCACATCACATCATATCACATTCAGAAACTGTGGTCTAGAAGCTACTCTGAAACTAAAAAGGTCAGTCCTAGATTCCTGAAGAGGCATTTTCATGTATGGGTAATTGTGACCTAAGAGTGCAATAAAGTCCTATTAAAAGATATGGAATTGCTTTATTCAATTCAGAGATGATATCCTTTTCTGTGTTTAACTAGAACTTAGCAGCAAGAATTCTACCACTTATCATAATGCCTCCCACATAGTAGATGCTTATAAAATGTTTAACTGACTAACTGAAAGGAACCAAGAGTTAAAAGTTACAATACTAAAAATAATGTACCTCTGTGGGATTTCCTGCAAAATCCAACTGGTAAAAATTCTGCGAAGACAAAAGAAAAAAAGAAGAATACATAAGAGAAATTTCCCAGAAAGAGCTGAGGTTGTTTATTCATGTGACAATCAGGCTCATTGTCACAGTGTTCTCAAGATGGCATTCATGGAAGAAATGAACAGGTTTTCTGGTCCCCCACACCTCCAGGAAAAATCAAGCCGTAAGAGCCACAAAGAGAGTAATAAGGCCACTAGAAAAACATTTTCTTCAATAAATCTAATCTTTCATAGCCCATCATCACCCTATACAGTACTTGGCCTCCATTCTAAGTGAAAAAGTGAAAAAAGGACAGCATTATCTTTTTATAGGCCTGAAATAAAGTTGACATCTGAGGCAAATCATGCCAATGTTGCTAAAACTCATGCAACAAGAGTCCCATCGTTGCATTTTGAACATGCCTGGCCATATTTCTTCACACATCTGCAATCTCTGGATTCTCCCAAGTTTAATCATTTGTTGCTGAAAAACTGGTACCACACGTGCAAAGTAGAAAATTATAGCAAATATACAAGTCATTCTGGGTCCAACAAATTACTTTGGATTCATTTGTCTGCCTTATGAACCCAATGTGCTTGGGGCTTGAGTCGATCAAAATGACCATCTTAAGGCTTCATTTTGCCACTCATGTGTGGACATAGTCTTAGTCCAGGGTCAAGTTAACCTCACTGAGAAAGCAGATAGCTCATAAGGCAATAACCCCCTCTTCAAGGAAGGCCTAAAGATCGCAGGATCTGTATAGCTACTGGTTACACAAGCCACTGTTCCCATGCCTTAAAATTCTTTAAAAAGAAGAGATTCTCTAAGATACTAGAATTGAGGGGGGAAGAACCACAAAATGTTTTTCTGACCTAGACTCATACTTACACACATCGATGTCTGAAAGAAAACCCAGAAATCCATTTCTCAGATCATGACTTAGGTGACTATCAAATCAGCAAGGGTCTGTAAGGACCTTTGTGAAAACTGGAACTTTAACTAAGATAGGATAAGCAATATTTTTTCACACTCTGCCAAAATATAGTTACTGCCTGTAGTATGTTGAATCCCCAGCAAAGAAACAACCAAATCAAGCACTCATTTAGCAAAATAGAAAGCTTTCTGATGATATCCTACTTGTAGTATATGAGGTGAATTCTTTCCTGTGTGAATTACCAACTATGATACTAGCTCCCAACAATGCACTTAGGACAATGGCAAAAAATATTTTTCCTTAAAAAACATGGTGACTTGCCATTTCAGAAATCAGAACATATTCATAATGGGAAACCATTCATACTGCATGAGGGACATTGAGAGGCTGAAGTGACCATATACAATGAAAATTGTAAAAGGGGCAAGCGGTACTATAAGATCACCTACCATCTTCTCACTTATGTTCAGGATCTCATCCACTGTCTTCTGTCTCATACACTGAACCATGATGGCTGATGAGGCTGTTTTACATCCAGCAAGAGCTACAATTTTCTGTAACAAAATATAACAGGGAACATTTTCCTATGAGCCCTTGGGGTAGAATAGTCATAGGCAAACCACTATGTGCTTGAATGTATGACAATATAGCATGGAGAAAAATGTGTTGAATCTGACATGAAAGGAAGTGGGTTCAAGTGCTAGATATGCCCCTTGTTTCCTATGTGGCATGGGTAAGTCACTTCCTCATTCAGCATCTCCATTCTGGAGGAAAATGAAGTGGTTTAAATAGATGCCTTCTAATGGGCCTTCTACTTTTTACATTGTTTTATTGCTCTTAGCTCTGAAAGAGGACCAAAATCATTTCACTATGTGAGTGTCAAGTTGCAGTGCATCTAACTGTGGTTGATCAGAACAATAGAAGCTCAGAATGCTCCACCACAGTTTGGGCAGAAATGCTCCACATGAAGATTTGGGGTGACTTCTCTAAATTTGCACATCTCGCTTCAACCTTGACCATTTTAAGTATATAAATGCAGAAGACGACAGTGTAGAAGCAGCAAAGTTCCATAGTCCCCACACAGCCACCCTAAACAACCATAAAATATGACTCTAAACAAGTTCTAGGACTCTCAAACTCACAAAATATTGAAAACACAACTTTTGCTGAAGGCAGCTCAGCAAGAGGGGCTCAATGTGGCAGGCCGGGAGCTGAAGCCAGCCCAAAGTGAAACCAAAACCATGGCCAGGCCCCAGGGTGATCAGGAGAAGACAACCCTCCCAAGGTAGAGCGTGAGTCCACTTCAGGGAAGATCTACAGCACCTCGAGCAATCTTCACATCTATCAAGCCAGGATTAGAAAAGGGCAGTGAAAGTGAGTGAAGCTTTCAAGCTAAATTTGGGGGAGGAAAAGCAATTTGGCCAATCTGCCCAAAGGGCAAGGAAGCAGTAGGGGAAGGTCAGGAACTGCTGTAAACGGGGGCTGCACCCACTGGGCTGCTTCAGAGACCCTGGCCTGTGGAACCTCAGGGGTCTGAGACAATTGATCAGGGTCCAGTGCTCTTGCATTCAGTGGCCTGGATCCAGATCACGGTCTTGGGTGGTGGTCCTGGGGTGCACTCTCAGCAAGCCAAAGCTGGTAGGAACTGCAATACCCCCCAAAAGCTCGGGCAACTGGGAAAACCCCAGCAATTTAGAACAGAGTTTTCCCCACTGGAAGGAGAGTTCCACAAAGCTAAAATGCCAACTCATCAATTGACTGGACAACATGAGGAAAAGAAAGCAAAATGAGAACAGCAATGAAACTCTAGAATCCTTTTTTTATGGACAAAAAGGATCAAAGCATGGAACAGGAGGAAGACAACACAGTCAGAACCTCCACACCAAATGTTTCCAAGACACTTAAAGAATGCCTAGAAGCTATAGATCAACTTAAAAAGGATTTTCAAAAACAAATAAGAGAAGTGGAAAAAAATTGGGAAGAGAAATGAAAATGATGTGAGAAAATCATGAAAAGAGAGTCAACAACCTGACTGAAGAAAACAACACTTCAAAAAACAGATGAACTCAAATTGCAAAAGAGGACTAGAAAGCCAATGAGGAGAAAAATGCCTTAAAAAGTCAAATTTGCAAGATGGAAAAAGAATCTCAAAAGCATTTTGAAGAGAATAATTACTTCAGAATTAGAGTGGAGCAAGTAGAAGATAATGACTTTATGAGAAACCAAGATACTATTAAACAAATACAAAGAAATGAAAAAATAGGAAGCAATGTGAAATATCTCCTTGAAAAAACCACTGACCTGGAAAATAGATCCAGGAGAGAAAATTTGAAAATTATTGGTCTACCTGAAACCCAAGAACAGAAAATGAAATTGGAAACCATCCTTTAAGAAATCCTCAAAGAAAATTGCCCTGAAGGGGGCGGAGCCAAGATGGTGGCGTAGAAGCAGCAAAGCACCACAGCTCCCGCACAAACACACTAAAAAACTCATAAAATGGGACTCTAAACAGATTTTCAAGCTCCAAAACTCTCCAAAAGACAGAAAGCACATCTATTGCTACAGGAAGCGCAGCAGGTGGGGCTCTTCTCAGCAGTCTGGGAATCACAGCTGAAACTGGGTCAGCTCAAGCCTTGGGGCATCGGGTGGGGAGCCGCGTCTATAGGAGAGCAGATGAGCTGCACTGGAGGCACAGTTACCACATTTATCAGGCCAGAAGACAAAAAGGCTAAGAGAAAGGTCAGTGGATTTTGCTAATAGGGGAAGAGAACAGCAGGTCCGGCGAAACTGCTCCTACGGCAAGGAAGCAGTGGGAGGCGGCTGTAGCAGCAGGAACAGAGCAGCAGCAGCTTCACTGGGCTGCTACAGGGCCCTCGGCCTGAAGATAGCAGGGGGGCTGACGCAATCCATCGAGGCCACGGGCTCTTGCGTTGAGCAGCCTGGATCTGGATCATGGTCTTGAGTGGTGGTCCTGGGGTGTGCTTTCAGTGAGCCAAAGCTGGGGGGGGGGTGGTGCTTCAGCATCCCACTAATAGCTCCAGTAGCTGTGAGGGCTCCAGCGATTTGGGACAGAGCTTTCCCCCTCCAGGAAGCAGAGTTCCACAGAGATAAAAAAACAAAGCAATTAATAGACTGACCAACATGAGAAAAAGGAAGCAAGCTAGGAACAGCAGTAAAACTCTAGAATCCTTTTTTATGGACAAAAAAGACCAAAGCATGGAGCAGAAGGAAGGCAGCTCAGTCAGAACTCCCTCACCAAATGCTTCCAAGACACTGGAAGAATGCCTACTAGCTATACGTCACCTGAAAAAGGACTTTGAAAAT
>CM053595.1:99237125-99253525 GCA_028646575.1 Pseudocheirus occidentalis
GTTTTAGAATCAGAGGGCAAAATAGAACTTGATAGAATTCACCAATCACCTCTTCAAAAAGATCCCAAGAAAAAAACATTTGAATACTGTGGAAGCACTATTAGGATAACCCTGGATCTGGCAGCTTCTACACTGAGGGATCACAGGGCCTGGAATGTGATATTTTGGAGATCAAGGGAGCTGAGATTAAAACCAAGAGTAAACTACCCAGCAAAACTGAGCATATTATTCCAGGGGAAAACATGGTCATTCAATGAGGTGGAGGACTTTCAAGCCTTCTTGCTGAAAAAACCAGAACTGAACAAAAAATTTGATAATCAAACACAAGCATGAGAAGGTAAAAATGGGAAAGAAACCATAAGAACTTGTCAAATTTGAATTATTTACATGCCAATATGGAAAAACAATAATAGTAACTTATGAAACTTTTCTTAGTATGAGGATAG
Source organism: Pseudocheirus occidentalis (assembly GCA_028646575.1). Taxonomy (NCBI): domain Eukaryota; kingdom Metazoa; phylum Chordata; class Mammalia; order Diprotodontia; family Pseudocheiridae; genus Pseudocheirus; species Pseudocheirus occidentalis. The sequence goes on from CM053595.1 coordinate 99,237,572, forward strand.
GTGAAGGGAATAAAATGTGTGTGTGTTTATATATATATATATATATATATATATATATATATATATATATATATATGTATCTCCTTGCACATATGTCTCTATAGGGGGCTATATATATGTATGAATACATATCTGAGCATGTGGGTATATGTGTATATAGAGGGCATAGGGTCAATTGAATACAAAGATATGATACTTTAAAAGGAGAAATTTTGAGGTGGGAGAGGACCAGAATGAGAGGAGACATGGGAGACAAAATGGGGTCAATCATCCCATATAGAAGAGGCAAGGGATAACTGTTACAACTTTATTTCAATTACTCTCATTGAATTTGGCTTAGGGAAGAAATGGCATAAACTCTAAAGTGGGCATCATGCCACACAGGAGAGTAGGGGGAATGGGGATGAGAGGTGGGATGATGGAGGGGAGCGCAGGGTCTGGAGGAGGGATGCTGGAAGCTCACACTTCAGTAAAGGGATAAGTACAGGGTAGAGAACAGAACAAGAGGGGAGGGAATAGGAAGGAGGGACATATGATCAGTGTCATAATATGTCCACTATGAAGATGTCCTGTGTAATTACATATCCACAGCCTGTATTGAATTGATTGTCCTTCCAGTGGGGGTGGGTGACAAGGAAGGAACCAAAAGAATCTAGAATTTAAAGCTCTGCAATACATGAAACTAGGAATTAAGATATACAGAGGCTGGGGTAGGGAGACCCTCCCTTCCCTACCAGAAAGTTAGAGAGCACATCAGGGGAGGGGCTTTACAGTGGGATTGCTGTTTTGGGGTAGGGGAAAGAGAGGGAGAGAATTTGTAATTCAAAAATCTCATGAAAATCAATGATGTAAACAAGAAAACAAATTTAAAAAATTATATAAAAAATCAAAGACCAAATGATTACATATAAAAAAGTATATAAATGAAGTCAAGTGTTTGGAATGGTATAGAATGTGAGAACCTACCTCAATAATTGGTTTGACATTGTTACTGAACAGAGATTTATGAAGGACATCTCCACTCTGGAAAATAGCCCGGTGAAAGAGATTCTTGGTCAAAGGTGACAAAACCTGAGAGAATAATGATGTAAATGAAATTACAGTTTAAGAGCAACATTGCAACTAGGGTAGAAAAAGCATGCATTTATTCTATGACATGAAATTTAGAAGATGCTGACATACCTTCTCTTCCATCACTAGAATTTTAAAAAATCAACCTTAGCACTTAGTTCCTAAAATAATTAGCTAAAATAGAGACAGAGGGCCTGGTATAGTATATGCAAGGGCAGACTTGTAGTTGGAAAAACTAGGTTCAAGTTCTTCCCTTGACACCCACTTGCTATGTGAGCATGGATAAGTAACTTAACTTATCAGTACTCTTGAAAAATTCACTAAGACTATAGATTGCAGAACAATTAACAATTTCCATGTTTTATTCCCTCATCAGGATTTCCCATCACCAATGAAATCATAGATTTGAACTCTGCTAGAAACTACCTAAAAAACAGCCAATGTAAAAACCTAGCAGAGGACACATATCTTCCTGTTGGCTCTTGACTCTTTCCGATTCTACAAGAAGCTTTCCTAGCCCCTGACTCACAAATACTCATTTTTTTCCCTCTAGTATAATAGAAACTTCTTGAAGGCAGGGATGTTCTTTTTGTCTTCATATCCCAGAGCTTACACAAGGTCTTGTACATAGTATAATTTAATAAATTCTTGTAGCATGAAGGCATAAGGGTGCTAAGATCTTCCTCTCTTTCCTCCAGTTTGTCTTAAAACATTAATTTAAAGATGTGTTTCATGTTACTTGTCCCTAATGGCAAAATGGCTCTTTACAGCATAATTCAAGAGCCCTTGTTTTATGGGTCAAGGCAAGCCCACTTATGCTAAGGAAATATTATTGGATGACTACCTTACTGGACTGAGACTATAATAAATGAATTGACTTTCTTTCTTAGGCCTTGGGAAATGATATTTCCAAAGATGCTATGCATAAGTCTGGAATTTCATTTCCCATTGAAAACTTCTGAAAGATGAACCTATTAAAAGAAGAATGAGTTACTTGAATCAGAAACGTGTAGCAGGCTGGTTTATTAAGAATGCTAGACAAAACTATGAAACAGAATTTTTCCCCTAGGAGTCTTAGACACCCCATTTATTCCCTTTATCCAAAATCATTGACTTCCATGCTTTTTCTTCTAAAATCTAGTTTTCTCAGAACTTCTACTCTTCACCCTATCTAAACCCATTGCTATGAAAACTCATGATAAATATATTCACATAGAGGTAAAAATGGTCAGTTAGATTTACTGTACTAACCTTTCCAAAAAATTTGGATTATAAGTGGGAATGGACTTTAAGGCAATGTCATTCTAATGTTGGAACACAAAAAATTGTGTAGGATGGGTCACTTATTGACAGGGAAATTACTGTGGATGGATTCTGTGGCTGCCTGTAGGTCAAGAACAGCCCTACTTCTATACCATGGTAGTGTCAAGCAAAATATGGTCAAGAGTATGCTAATTTTATAAAGTTTGTTTGGGTCACTTTAAGGAGAAATTATGGAGATTTTAATGATACATTTAACTACTTTGTGTACATGGGAAAATAATGTAGTTGGAATCTGGAGACATGGGTTTAATAAAAAGTTCGTATATTATAGACACTACATCTAACTGAGCCTCAGTTTTTCTAATTTTTTTAATTTTTTTAGTAAATTTTTTATTGACTTGTTTGCTTTTAGTTTACAAGACTCCATTTCAGAATCACTTGAGTTTCATATTGTCTCTCATTTCTTCCCCTCCCACCACCACCATGGTGGCATACAATCATGTATAGGATCTCTAAACACTTTCACATTGTACAATAGTCTGGTTTACATGATAGCATGTATTACTTCAGTCTCCATTTAAACTCTGGTCTTTCTAGATCTTTCTGTGAATGTAGACATCGCCTTCCATCCTGAGACTTGCAGAGTTGTCTTTTAACTGTGCATTGCTGAGAAGAGCCCAGTTTATCAAGGCTGGTTGTCACACAAATGATCTATCTGTGACTGTGTACAAATATTTCCTGGTTCTGCTCTTCTCACTTAGCATTGATTCATATAAGCCTCTCCAGGTAATTATGAAGTCCATCTCCTTCCCATTTCTTATAGCATAATAGTATTCTATTACATTCATATACCATAACTTGTTCAGCCATTCCCCAATTGATGGGCATCCCCTAAATTTCCAGTTTTTTGCCACCACAAAGAGAGCTGCAATAAATATTTTTGTACATATGGTTCCTTTTCCCACTTCTATGATCTCTTTGGGATACAACTCCAAAAGTGGTATTACTGGGTCAGAGAGTATGCAATTATTTATAGCATTTGAGCATAGCTCTAGATTGCTCTCCAGAATGGTTGTATCAGTTCACAGCTCCACCAAAAATGCATTAGAGTTCCAATTTTTCCACATCCTCTCCATCACTTAACATTTTCCTGTTTTGTTATCTTAGCCAATCTGACTGGTGATATGTGGTATCTCAAAGTTGTTTTGATTTGCATTTCTTGAATCAATAGTGATTTAGAGCATTTTTCCATATGCTTAAAGATATCTTTAAATTCTACTTCTGTAAATTGCCTATTCATGTCCTTTGACCATTTATCAATTGGAGATTTTTTCTCATTTTTAAAATAAGGTCAATAATTGTTTATTTCCTAATTTATATGGTATCTGTGAGGAAAGTGATCTGAAAACACTATACAAACCTAACTTGTTGCTGCTGTTATTATTGAAGAACACAATTTTGAAAAATGAATATATTCTATACCCTCATGGATCTTTATTACTGGTTTTCTAAAATCAGTCTTGGGGTGTGGTCAGTTCTGTATTTACATCAAAGATATTCTACTATCTGGTCAGTAAAGACATTCAGTCTTCAATCACATAAGGGCATTGCATACTGTTGCAAGAACAAAGGTCTCTTTTTATACCAGAAATCTCTGTGTTTCTGGGACTCCCACCCTGAGTTCAAAAATGTTTGCAGAACTTTTTGAATCAGAACACAGCACTCTGAAGTCTTACCAGTGCTGAAACACTAAAACCTCCTGAAGCTTCACCAAAGATAGTCACTGAGTTTGGGTCTCCTCCAAAGTTGACAATATTCTTCTGGACCCATTGGAGTGCCGCCACTTGATCTAAGCAACCCCAGTTCCCCGAAGCATGTTCATCTCCAGTGCTGCAAGGGAAAGCAGAGGAGATAGATAAACAAATGAATGGAGGTGGTTGGGTGGAAGGATGCATGCATGCATAAATGGATGCATGGATACATAAATGGGAAAAGGGGAATGGTTGTCAATGGTGGACCTTCTGACAGAAGTTAGTGCCAAGAAATGAGAGGTAATATAGTAGAAAGAAAATTGACTGATAAGAGAAACCTTGCTTCAAACATGACCTTTATATTTAATTGTATGTTCATAGGCAAGTAACTAAATATGTTTAAGGCTTATTTTCCTAATCTATAAAACTGATAATAATAGCACTGACCTAAAGGGAGGTAAGGGGCAGATCTGATAGCATATATAAAGCACTGAAAATATTGGCATTGGGGGCAGAGCCAAGATGGAGGGGTAGAAGTAGCAAGGTCCCGCAGCTCCCACACAACCACCCTATACACCCATAAAATATGACCCCAGACAAGTTCTAGGACTGTCAAACTCACAAAATTACAGAAAACACATCTCTCAATGAAGGCAGTTCAGCAGCAGGGGCTCATCGTGGCAGGACGCAAACTGAGGCCAGGCCAGCCTGAAACCAAAACCGAGGCCAGGACCAGGGTGGTAGGAAGGAGCTGAGCCCAGCCATGCCATAGCCAGTCTACAAGAGAGATCCGCTCAATGCAAGAGCACTTGGCCCTGATCAATCGACTCAGGCCCCCTGTAGGGTCTGCAGGCCAGGGGCTCTGAAGCAGTCCAGTGGGGGCAATCACCAGTTATAGCAGTTCCTGTCCTTCCCCCACTGCTTCCTTGCCCTGTGGGCAGATTGGCCAAACTGCTTTTCCTCCCCCAAATTAAGTTTCAAAGTTTCATTTTCATTGACCTTCTCTAATCCTGGTTTGCTGTATGTGAAGATCCCTATGATGGAGGGGAGGGCAGAGTCTGTGGGAGGGTTGCTGGAAGCACACACTTCAGTAAAGGGATAGGGACAGGATATAGAATAGAAAAAGGGGGGTAGGGATAGGAAGGAGGGACACATGATCACTGTCACAATATATCCACTATGAAGATGTCCTGTATAATCACACATCCACAGCCTTTATTGAATTGATTGTCCTTCCAGTGGGGGTGGGTGACAAGGGAGGAATTGAAAGAATCTAGAATTTAAAGCTCTGCAATACCAGCTACTAGGAATTAAGATAAACAGGGGCTGGGGTAAGGAGACCCTCCCTGCCCTACCAGAAAGTAAGAGAGCAGATCAGGGGAGGGGCTTTACAGTGGGATTACTGTTTTAGGGTTGGGGTCAGGGAAAGACGGGGAGAAAATTTGCAATTCAAAAATCTCATGAAAATAAATGATGTTAACAAGAAACAAATCAAATTTATTTTTAAAAAAAGAAAGAAAATATTGGCATTACTATTAGAAATAACTGGTTACATGGGATAATTGGGTATAATGCAGAACTTCCATACCTCCTGCAAATCCACTTTAACTTTCAAAATGGTTATTTTCATATTTGATAAATAGGTTCTCCTTTCTTCATTAGATGTAAGTATGAAAACAGCATTCAGGTCTTAAAATTTCTTCTGTTAAGTCCATGATATAAGTAATTTCTTGGGTATACAATTAAAGGCAACCATTCCAACAAATTATTTTGCCCTGGATGAAATCCCCAGGTGAATGATGCCCAAATTCTTCCTGTTGCCAATAATGCCATGTTAGTGCTTTTTTCTCATGTGATTTTCAGGCCATGAATATTTTTTCCCATCCTCTGTGTTAATTTGAAAATATTTAGTTCATATCCTATCTGCTCGAGAAAACCTAGACGCTCAGACTTATCATGCTTGCTCCCTCTTCTGCTTTCCAATAGCTAAGAACTATTATGACCTACACTGCTCATTTGACAATTAGCATAATTGCCAGTATTCAATGTAGGAAAGGGCTGCCAGTATCTAATGTAGAAAGGGCAGCCTGTTTCTACTGGAGAGAAGCAAACAAAAAAGGAATAGCACTATTTTTTCCTGGAAGGAATGTGCTTCAACTGCTTCACTTGACCTTTTATTTTATTTATTTACTTATCTTGCTTTTATTTTATTCATTTCTTTAGAACAGATCCTCTTCGATCTAATAGGATCTTGACAGCATGGAGTTTTCATCCACCAAGCCTCAACATCATTCCTGTGGCATTATTTTGGGCAGAGTTCAAAGGATGTGTTGGGGGGACACAATATTGTAATCAGGGATATAGTAGAAATATATTACAGAGAACTTTTTGACTTCTCTGTAGATCATCTAGAACAATAGGCTAAAAGATTGCTGCAGGAAAAAAAGGATGGGGGAGATAATTTACTTTCTAAGACATAATCATAGCATTAATCTTAGTCTGGGAATATTCTGCTGGCTTTTGCTGACTGCAACTATATCCATAAGGAGGGTGAGTAGATACTTGTCAGGGAGATAAATTCTAGCCACTTCATCCTAGTAGATGCGAGGAGCCCAGCAGATGACATTGAAGCAGTGAAGCCCAGTAAACGAGAGCACAATACATGTAGTTCAGCAACCACAAACATGGAAGAGATGTCAAGAAATGATAGCACTAAATCCAGCAAAGACTAGAGATACGACACACAGCAGAGACAAGCTCACTCCATCCTATCTGGTTAAGATTTTCTCATATTTTTCCCCTTCTCGTACCCTCTGATTCAGTCCAACTTGTCTGTACTATGTCTCACTTTCACATCTTGGCTTCTCCTGTCTCCATGACTTTACTCACACATTCCCCCCATGAATGGATTCTTTCTCCCTTCCACTGTAAAAATCTGCACAAGTATTTCTTTTCCTTTTATACTCAAAGAAGGTGCTGCCTCCTCCATAAACCTTCCCTGGACAATTTTCCCTCATACATGAAAAGGCACTTTCCCTGCTCAAATTACTCATAAGTTGTTTACCTATACTTCTCCTTTACACTTACCCTTATTTTCCCTTTTATCACACCTGTGTCTATATAGCTTTCTTCCCATTAGACTGTAAGCTTCTTGAAAACAAGATCACTGACAAGCTTAGCTTTGTCTGACTCCCTCACCCTATGCCGAATCATGAACATACTAAGCATTTATAATAAGTGTTAATTTGAATCATATGGTTTGTATGTAGAAGGTACTCAAAATGTATAAAAGGAATGAGTGAACACATAAAGGGTCATCAATGCATTCTTAGTGAATTGTACAAATATCAACCAATATCTCCCTGGCTACATATAGCCAACTACAGAGTGACAATGACAATAAAATTAATCAAATGTCCACAGTTCAAAAGGCAGGGGACATACCACAGACCCTGTGATTTCCAGAAGACTAAGTTATAGAAGCAGTACAATAGGCACACATTTATACCAGGTTCTACAAAAATAAATGCAGCAAAAAGAAATATTTTCTATCAGGGTAAGTTCACTATATTCATCCTTTCCAAAGATCAGTTTCCATAAGAAATAAAGAGTTTCAGAGAGGGGGAATACCAAGGGAAGAGCAGTAGCACCAGACGTAGGTTCACACTCCATGTTGGGTGCCATTTGAATTCCTGGACTCCAGATCTTACCTGAAGAACCCAAGGATTCCCAAGCGGTACTGAATGGACACCACCACCACATCCTCAAGAGATGAGAGGGCCAGTCCACTATAGGATGAAGAGGCTCCTGTCAACATCCCCCCTCCATGGATATACACCATCACCCGGGAAATAAAGAAAATTGTTTGGTTCAAAGAGCATAGAATTAAAAGGAACCTAATAAAGTGAATCTCTAAACTTCCCAGATCATGTGATTAATATGGCTCTATTTTTTAGGGAAGAGGTGTGATATAGTGGAAAGGGTGGTGGAATCAAGAGACATATCCTAGATCTGACTGTACCCCTAGATTGCTCTATGATCCAAGGCAAATTATTTACCTTTTCTAAATCCTAAATTATCCATTGGTAAAAATGATTGTGATCCTTAAATTTGCTTTTACTTCTGAAATTCTGATTCCATGCTATTCCACAGAAATGCTTCTTCATTCATGCGTGCATTCACATATTTAATAAATGGAAGAATATTTGTGATGGTACTTTCTGAATAAAAGGCTATCAACCAATCAACAAACATTTATAAAGCATATACTATGTATCAGACACTATGCCTTCTGTTTAGGAAACAAGGACAAATCCAGTTTACACCCTTAAGGGGCTCTCATTCTGAAAGGCAAGATGACATGCATATGTGTAAGTAGAGAAATGTGCAAATATGAAACAGATGGAAGGCAATCATTTTGGAAGGGAACTAGAAACTACGGACCCTGGAAAGACCTAACATTGGACGGGATGGCATTTTTTCCTGGAAAACTCTTTATTGTAGGTGGAATGAGACACAGCTGGACACAGTAAGTTAGATGATTCCAATTGTGTTGGCAACATCTAATGCATCATAGTCTGGTGCAAGACAGACATAGGAATTCTCTCCATCAGGCCAGATCAGTGTGTTGACTTTGGCCACATCAATGTCACACAGCTTCTTTGTGGCCTGCTTGATTTGATGCTTGTTGGCTTTGACATCCACAATGAAGACTAGGGTGTTGTTGTCCTCAATCTTCTTCTTAGCAGACACAGTGGTCAAGGGAAACTTAATGATGGCATACTGATCAAGCTTGTTTCCCCAAGGGGCAGTTTTCTGAGGGTATTTGGGCTGCCTTCGAAGTCTTAGTGTCTTGAGTTGCCAGAAGGTGGGGGATGTTCAGATCCTCTTCTTTGTGGCTATGGACACCCTTCAGTACCGACTTCTTGGCCTTCAAGGCCTTGGATTTGGTTCCTGTTTTGGGGGTGGACAACGGCTTCCTTCTTAGCCTTTGGCGCAATCTTGGGGGAAAGGGACAGGGTGGCATTTTAATGGAGCTATGAAGAGAACTAGGAATTCTAAAAGGTAGAGAAGTGGAAGGGATGTGTTCCAGGTGTCTGAGAGAGTCTGTGCAAAGGCAGAGGGATGGGAGATTGCAGATCATACATAAGAGAAAGTTGAAAAGCAATTTTGACTGATCCAAAAAGTAATTGAATGGGAGTAATTTAGGATAAGGCTGGAAAGAGAGCTTTATAAATATTATCTTGTTTGATCCACACAGTTCTGTGAGGTAAGTGTTATTTGTTTTTCTAGTGCTTAAAAGTAATAAAAGGGAAATGAAAGAGTCACATCTGGGTTATAGGAATATGATGACATTAGCAGTATGTGGTGAAAGGATTGGAGAAAGGACAGGATCCTTAAAAGACTTGTATTTTCTTCATTATTTTAATTTTTTTATTAATATATATGTATATACATATATATATGTAAATAGTAGCTCCCAGGTATTTCCCATTTCCCACCTATGTCACAGGCTATGGCTGAGAAAAACTGAGATGAAGTAGATAAAAATAAATGGCATTTTAAAGGTCATAAAGTCTGACCATTGGAGATCTGAAAAAGGGGTTCTTAATCTGTTGCTACTCCCTCCAGACCAAGGCCTGCTTCTCCGTTGTCCTGTACTGTAGAAACAAGTACCCATGACTTATTCATTGATTCCAAATCATAACCAACCCCTGCAATAGGCTTCTTACTGGTAAGTTGAATTTCTTTGTCAGGTTAGCTGTAGTGAAAATATTTAGGTACAAACAGTCTTCAGAAGTTGGCTTCCAATTCAAATGAAACCTGCTTGAATTCCAAAAGGAGTAATGCTGTCGGAAGAATTTCATTCCCTTGAGTTTCCTGGGACACCTGTGCAATAAAACATGAGAAAATCATTTCTTTTCAGCATCAACCCAGTAAAGCATATTTGGAGTCTCAGGATTACTTGTCATAGGTTGTAAAGCTTGGTGATCACCTAGTCAAACATCCTTATTTTACAAATGAGAAAACTGAGGCCCTAAGAAGGAAAATAGCTTCTCCAAAGTCATATAGGAAATTAAAAATAGAGACAAGAAGACAATTCACATCATCCCTCCACTCCTAGCTTCCCCTCAACAGTAACAAAGATTTGACAGATTATCAAATCATTCTTTGATTTTATTTTGATACATTTAATATCCCACTAACTTTTTAGTAGATTTTGAACATGTCACTTAGCTACATTGACACTCAGTTATCTCTTCAGCAAAAAGAGAAAGTACAAATAGATGCTATGTAAGGTCTCTTTCAACTCGTTCTGTGAATGAAATATTTACTGATGTTAAGAACAAGAGTGGAAAAGGGAGTGGAGGTTTATGTGAAAGCAAAGGTAATGTGGAAGTTATTCTATCTTTTGAAACATTGGAGTAACTCCAGGGGCAGCCAAGTGCAAAATCAGGGACCAGAATTGTACCTAACCAAAATTAGGGTGGACTACCCCTCACTCTCTGTACTTTCCTACTGTGCTGAAATGTATATTTCCTTCATCTTATGCACTTTATTGTAACTCCTAGCTTTACTATAAGAAAAAGGCAATGCCTCATCTCATCTACACAGCAAGCTCGTATGATAAATGGAGTAGTTCTCTCATGTCTAATGTAGCAATAAAAAAAACCCAGAGAGGTTCAATCTTTGTGTAATAGCAAGTTTTTTAAAGAATGACCATAGTCTGGATAAAGGTTTTTAGGAGCTTTTAATAATATTTAAATTTAGCAGTTGAATACTGGACTGCCTCAGGGCCAATTAAAAGAAAGAGAGAGCAGCCCCCAACACAGGAAGTGCAGGCTCTTATATACCATCCTACCCCAATTGAGTTGTTAATCAACATAATTGATTATCAGACCAACCACTGCCCAGGTGCAAACAATTCCTTGGCACTCAAATCCTGGTGTTGAAGAAAGAAACAAAACCACCTAGGCTTTTTAGGCTGCTCCCAGGCCAGCCCACCTACCCCCATCCCAGGTCCACAGCTCAAACAGTTCCTCACCAGTTCAATTGGTCCAGAGTCACAGCTACAAAATACCATAGCCAGGTATAGAACCTTCATCTTTATTTAAAGGCTTTTAGGATCAAACCACCTGCTTCATGTCAATTGAGCCTCTGAGGGCAATGAAGAGACTGTTTTATAACTTGAGATGAAACTGACATGGCTGAATGATGTAAGCAAAGGGCATTTGCCATTAGCCAGGAAATATGTGCCGAGGAATTTATTCGACTATAAATGAGCAAAGAAACCAATGTACACAGCATCTATCTGGGTTTTCATACTGTAATAGGTCCATCATTAACAAATGATTCATTTTGACTGAAGTTCCCAGAGCAGGTAAATCATGCCATATCTCAGGAGCAGTACAAGGTGAAAACCTGAGAAGTTCTTCTCCAATAAACTCTCCAGCCTCTGATAAGGATTAATGGAGGGGGTGAAAATGAGAAGAAACAGTAATATTTCCTAGAAAGAGGGTAAATGAAGAATTCTCAAATGGTCTGACTAGAAACTAATCAAGGAATAAGAACATGATTCTTCACGTTCTCTATTTTTATCCCTAACTTCCCAAGAAGAGGTTGAATAATGATGCTTACTCAGGTGGTAGTGTACTGGTGTCCTTCACATAGTTCCAGGACTCAGGAGTCTGGGGTGGTCTGAATCTCAGGGGTCCAAGAGGAGGTTTGGCATAAGGAATACCCAGGAAAACATTAACAGGTGTGTTAAATCCTTGTACTGCTATTTTTTTACCTTGCACTTTTCCATACTCAGTGTCAACTACCAGCATCGAAGTCTGCTGTTCCCCTGTGCCACAACAAGATGAGAGAAGTTAGTATCACTGGCAGACAACAAAACTGAGTAGAATCAGAAAGAATCAGAAACCTGTGAAGTTATGCCCACTTCTAGCAGGACAGTTTTGGAAAGTGACTTCAGTTCTCTAGATTTAAGGTTTCTCACCACTAAATTATTTTTAATAATAGCAACCTACTGGATTTTCTCCATGTTTCAGTGGAGAAAATGGACATGAAAATGCACAGAAGATATAACAATAAAGTACATCATATTTCTATAAGGCTTTACTATTTTCAAAACATTCAGTTCATAGCCCCTAGTAAGGTTAACACGTAGTGGGTGTTATTTGAATTTTATAGATGGGAAAATGCAGACTTCTGGGAGTCAAGTAACCTGCCCAAGGTTCCATAACTGGTAAATGTCTTATAAAAAGAAGTTTTGTGTATATTACACCATCCCACAGGTGATGCAAGAAAACAGTTTAATATTCATTAATACACATACCATCTATTTCTTTTTTTGGAAAATCTGTAGATTTGTTCATTTCCTCAACAGTCATTTATCAAGGACTTATTATCAGCAGTGCATTGTTCTTGGCATTGATGGGTGCCAGACATAGATTTTACTCTAGCTTTGGAATTCTGAATTATGCACTCCAAAACAGGAAGCTTAGTTCATGCTGTGCTATGGAGCCAAGATGTATAAGCCTCCAGTCATAAAATCACTTGACATCTTCACAATGCCAGATCCTCTCTAAACTACTACTGGCTAGAAGGTTTGATTAAACTAAACTGGGATTGGTTATATAATGATAATGATAATGATAATGATAATGATGATGATAATAATAATAAATAATAATAAACAATATATGTCATGACAAAACAGTTTAAATTTCAGTAGAGGTCACTATGACTTGTTTTGGTCAATTTTCCCACATAGGTTCCCCAAAACATGGTGTTTTTGTTTATAGGTGACAGGTCTCCCATGTCCAGATAGAGCTTAGGTTTTTGCAGGGCTGTGGAGAAAGGAAGAAGCATAATGTAGGGACAGCTCAGGTGTTGGCTAAACAGATTGTAATATACTGTGCTAAGAAGTTCAGAAGATATTAAGAAACATCTTCTCATAGAAGAACACTAGTGGCTACAGTACTGTCACCTCAGTCCTCTTACTGGCACTTTAAAATGCACCCTATATTTACTAGATCCACTGTACACTACTTAGCTTCCCTTTTTGGTGTAATAAGGTTTTGGAGCATGCCCAGATCACTTAATATGGAGACAACTACATAGGAGATAAAAAGGACTTGATTTTTAAGAAGATATTCTGCCTTCCCTTACTGCATGAATAAAAAGAGTCTCTTTCTATTGATTACATAGCTAAAATAGTGAACCTCTTTAAAACAACTATAATGGGAAACTTTAGGTCTGTCTTTCAGTGGCATCCAGAAAGGGTGAAAATTCAAGGTGAACATTTACAGAGCTGGTAAGGTGAAATACTACCTTTGCCTCACTCCTTTTAAGCCCTGTGGCCCAAATAAATAGGCTTAAGTTTGGGTCTGTTTCATTGGACTCATTCACTTCCAGGTGGGGGCACTGAAATCGTGATTTCAATTTTGGATCTAGGGATTCTACCACTAATACGATGAGGGGTTACTCAAAATAATGGAGAAATTTTGAAATAGGGCTTGTTTGTTGAGAGATAATTGACTTCCATTTGGGAAATCTTGAATTATAAATGCCTTTAGGGTATACATTTAGAGATGTTCAACAGGTAGTTAGTATTATTGGACAAAGGTTCAAGACTGAATTTAGGACTAGAAAGACAAAAATGAGTCTTTTAAATAAATAGAATAGTTTAATACAAAGTTTTTGGTGAGCATAGAGAAAAGAGTAGAGAGCTAAGACGGAATCATGGGAAATTTTTACCCTTAGCATGCTGGGTGATGACCTAGTAAAGGAAACTAAAAAGTAATGTCTGAACAGGCAGAAGAGCTGAGATAATGTAAAGCATTTTGTAAACTTTAACAGGTTATACAAACGTACTAATTAGAACCAAAACAATAAAAATAATTATTACATCATTCTCAACTTTTCCAGTAACATTCAGATTCAATTGTGATATGTTTATACTCTGTTGTTTTTCATCTAAATCTAATATTACAGAGATTATTCAAAACGTAGACCATAATGATTATTTTTTGTATTTGCATAAAATTATTAAGGATAAAAGATATATGAGATCTTCTAAAGATTCACTGGAATCCTCTTTGGGATACCTCCAAGGAGCAGACAGAATGACAGGAATTATATGTACCTTATTCTATTTTCACATGATTTTTGTTTGTGTGCGTATGCATAGAGACAGAGACATATATATGGAAATTTATGTAAATTTTATATATTTTGAAAGTTTAACATTTTAAAGCTATGAAGTTTTGAGTATTTCATAGAGTGATGCAAATTAAAACATTATTCTTAAATTTTTGTGGATCAGTGTGATCATGGGCAATAGATTTGTCCATGAAAAATTCTTCAGTTCTAGTAAGTCCAGTGATTTATTTGATGGATACTCAAGGCTTTTTTGGGATCTGTAAATATAATATAGGAATAATGATGAGGACCAAGAAAAATCAGTGTGATAGAATCCAAGGAAGGAAATGTCCACAAGCAAGGGTTTGACATTTTGAAGGTGCAGAGAACTCAAGCAATCTAAAGACTGGCAAAAGGCCAGTGATTTATGAATTAATAATTGATGTTTAATCCCACAGATAGTAGTTTCACTTTCAAAGTGAGACTGAAAGATAGATTACAAAGAATCATGAAGAGAGTGGAAGAAATGATGCACACAATACCACGAGAGAAGTTAGGTACTTGTATTCAGGATAGAATGTCACATGTGATATGCAACTGCAGGTATACCCCTACCAGGTATCAGGGATACAACAAGAATTAGGTTAATTACTCAATCCGAAAGCAATACAATTTCCATACCTTAGGGAACTAAAAGGATGTGATATTTGGATAGCCCAATTTACTAGTATCCTAATTGTGGATATAACAATGCACTTTGTTATTGGCTGAACCAAAGAGATCTCCACATGGCACCAGGGGACTTGGGATTGGATTACCAAAACCAAGTTCTCATTTATGTCAGAATTCTAGAGTGTAAAGTGACAACCTGCCTATCAGCTTTTTATGGACAGTTACTTTGAACAAAGTAAATAGAGAAGGACTATACACTAATGATCTAAGAAGTCCTTGTTTCTGGGAACCTTAACTGAAAGCTACCCAAGAGAAGTCTGAGCTGTGTCATATAGAGACACCATGTGTACTGATTGACTGGAAACCACATCAGTCTGGTTTGGATGGGTTACTGAAGTAAAAAAATCAATATAGAAAATACAGGGGGGGCAGAGCCAAGATGGCGGCAGAGAAGCAGCAAAGCACCACAGCTCCCACGCAAACACACTAAAAAACTCATAAAATGGGACACTAAACAGATTTTCAAGCTCCAAAACTCTCCAAAAGACAGAAAGCACATCTGTTGCTACAGATAGCACAGCAGGCAGGGCTCTTCACAGCAGTCTGGGAGCCACTGCTGAAACCCGAGCAGGGTCAAGCCATGGGGCATCAGGCAGGGAGCAGCATCTATAGGAGAGCAGATCGGCTGTACTGGAGGCACAGTTACCACATCTATCAGGCCAGAAGGAAAAAAGGCTAAGAGAAAGGTCAGTGGATTTTGCTAACTCGGGAGGAGAAGAGCGGGTCCGCCCAAACAGCTCCCAGAGCAAGGAAGCAGCGGGAGGTGGCTGTAGCAGCAGGAATGGCTGAGAGCCGCAGGCGCCCCAACTGGGCTGCTTCAGAGCCCTCGGACTGCAGATAGCAGGGGGGCTGATGCCATCCACCAGGGCCAAGGGCTCTTGCATTCAGTGGCCTGGATCTGGATCGTGGTCTTGAGTGGTGGTCCTCGGGTACACTTTCAGTGAGCCAAGGCTGGGAGGTGGGGCTGCAGCACCCCACTAAGAGCCCCAGC
>CM053595.1:99254025-99298110 GCA_028646575.1 Pseudocheirus occidentalis
AAGTCACTGAGGCTCTCAGCCGTTCCTGCTGCAACAGCCGCCTCCCGCTGCCTCCTTGCCCTGGGAGCAGTTTGGCCGGACCCGCTCTTCTCCTCCCCAGTTAGCAAAATCCACAGACCTTTCTCTTAGCCTTTTTGTCTTCTGGCCTGATAAATGTGGTAACTCTGCCTCCAGTGCAGCCAATCTGCTCTCCTATAGCCGAGGTTCCCCGCCCAATGCCCCAGGGCCTGAGCTGGCTGGGTTTTAGCTGCCGGTCCCAGACTTCTTTGAAGAGCCCTGCCTGCTGCGTTGCCTGTAGCAACAGATGTGCTTTCTGTCTTGTGGAGAGTTTTGGAGCTTGAAAATCTGTTTAGCATCCCATTTTATGAGTTTTTTAGTATGTTTGTGTGGGAGCTGTGGTCCTTTGCTGCTTCTACGCTGTCATCTTGGCTCCTCCCTTGTGTAATTTTCTAATGATTGTATTTAGTAATTAATGATACTTAGTAATTGTGAATCTGGATAAGTGACTGATTAAGCTATCTTATGACTGCCCCATCAGTGGAAGACTGACTTGTACTGTGAAATGAGTGAATGATTAAGTAAGGAGGGTTTCCTCCTTAGGGAAACTAGATGTTTATCCTTTTGTTTTTTGTTCTAAACACTGTGGACACATGTCCATTCTAATGTTAAGCTGTTGGGAACACTACATTGTAATTTTCTGTGATAAGATGTAATGTTGTGAATATTATACTGTCCCTCGATTTTCTGAGAAAGTTTGCCTTTATTTATGATGCAATAAACGGAGCATTCACTATACTGTGTAATCAGAACTTTAAAAGCTGTTCACGGTAGCATTCTTTTGGGAAGTTCCACATGCCTGGCGTTACATTGTGGTGTAGTCAGTAGGATTACAAAGTATAGTGCTTCTATTTGTTCTAGGATCTGTGAAAGAAAAATAAGATGTGAACTGTCTCCTGTTGCTGCCATAACAGGAAGGGGTTGGCTGAGAAAAGAAGCTAATGCGTGTGTGTGTCTGTGTGTGTGTGTGTGTATTTGAGAAGAATTCCTCCTAGAAAAAAACTTGACCCCAATTTTGAGGACTCTGGGTATTACTCTGGAAAAATGGATGTAAAAGAAAGGAAGCAAGGAGTATTAACGTACATACTATACACGATTCTCAAATATTTCATTGTTTACGAACAAAGCCGTGTATTTTCTGGTACCATGGTAAGACTAAAAAGATTCCTTCTCTCTTCTTCTTCCTAACCAGTTGTTGGGTATATTGAAGCAGGGATTCATTTTCAGTTATGAGTTGGACTAGATGACCATAAAGATCTCTTCCTATTTGTATCATATACTCTTCCTTTTAACAGAATTATTTTCCCCTACTAGATGTTAAGTTCCCAAGGATGGGGCAATGTCTTCGTTAGTTTACCATCACTCCTAGAAGCTATCAGGGTGCCTTGTACTTATTTGGCATTTAATATAAACATAAGAATTGAAAGATTGATTCAATCATCATTACTTCTGCAATCAAATATCAATTTCTCTGGCATTTAAAGACTGGAACCCAGCTAACATTCTGGTATTAAAATAGACACATTTTAGGGTTATGCCAGATTAGGCTTCTTATTCCTGATAGTCCTTCCCCAGGCCTTAACACTGGATATTCTCCTTGTGACTGAAATGAATACATTCCTAACCTCTACCTCTAAGAATTCCTTTTAAGGCTGAAGTCAGGTGCCGTCTTCTACATGAAGATTTCCCCTTTCTCAGTGTCTCCACTCAGTTATCATTCTTGTTTTTCTGTCAATTCTGTTTTGTCCCAATTTGGATATTTTTGACAAAGATACTGAAGTGGTTTGCCTTTGCTTTCTCATTTTAGGAATGAGGAAACTAAGGTAAGCAAGGTTAATTGTCTTTCCCAGGGACACAGCTCAAGAAGATGAGTCTTCCTTAGTCTAGGCTTGGTGCTTTATGCACTGTGTCACAATACTATACATATACACACTTTCTCTTCTAGTTTCTCTCTTTTTCTTTTTTCTTTTTCTTCTTATCCTTCCCTTCTCCTTTTTCTTTTTCTTCTTCCTCCTCCTCCTCCTCCTCCTCCTCTTTCTTCTCCTCCTCCTCCTTGTCCTCCTCCTCCTCTTCTTCTTCTTCTTCTTCTTCTTCTTCTTCTTCTTCGTCTTCTTCTTCTTCTTCTTCTTCTTCTTCCTCATCTTCTTCTTCTGTCTCACACTCCACAATCCCCTGCCCTGTGGTCTCATCAGTATGGCATATTTCTCCCCCAAATACAGAGTAGGTCATAAGAGTCTTTAACTTATAGTTTTCAAATGTTGCCTTAGTTCATGATCTGCTCTGCCTATAAGTAGCTATATGAATTGACCCTGGTCAATTTACTTGACATTTCTAGGATGGTTTGCCTATAGGCAATATGGGATAATAACTTCACCCCTGGACTACTGGTAAAAGTCCAATTAAATAGTGAATAAGAATACACATTGGAAAGCAGTTGAGTCTTTTGAGTGAGACTGGAGAAAAAGATGAAAGCAAAGATAGGTTCAATGCTCAGTTTGGATATAATGACAAACACAGACAATACAAAAAAGATAAAACTACTAGAGTCTTAATGTTTCCCTCTTTTATTTGACCACAACAATGATCCTTAGATTTGAAAGCATGGTGGAATAATTAAGAGGGCATTGAAACCTCAACTTAGAATTAAATTATCCAGATAACACAGAAACAATAATGCCCAGGTAAGTGAAATACAAACTGATTTGCAATATGAGTTCTTTAGGAAGTTGCCTCATTTTGCCACTTAACCCATATAATTAATTCATCCAGGAAGTTTACTTCTAAGACCTATCTGTGCTCACTTCCTAAATTTTCCATTCACAAACAACTCTGACTGATTGAGAAAAGCGCTTTGCCCATGAGACAGTGTGTATTGTTTAGCAGAAGAAACCTCCTCCAGCTTTCTCACACACCCCTCCCATTCAATCTATTAAGACCTATTCTCTATTTGCTCTGGACTTCTTGGCCTAACTGCGGAGGGCCTCGTGACTTTCAGTTCACTACTTCTTTACTACAATTGAGTACTAGGAAGATAGGCAAGAGGTGCCATTTTAAAAGAGATACTGCAGAAAGGCAGCATGGAATAATAAGGAAAGCTCTATGAGGCAAGCCTCCTGGTTTCTAATTTAGTCTCTGAAGTGAATTATCCTTCTCTCTTGACCTCAGTCTCCACTACAGAATGTAAGTATCTAAGGTTCCATCAAATTCTGACATTGCAGTACCTGAACTATGAAATTCAAGGGAAGTATAGGTTGTTTGGTTTGGTATCTTTTTTCTTACTTTATCTAGAGAGCTATTTTACCTTTTTTTGCTTCTTTCTCTTTTTTGCATATTTTTCCACCAGGATAATATTGCCTTTATGTTAAGTAGGGACCATTTTGTTATTTTAAGTGACTCATTCATCAGGGTATTTTCTAGACTATGGGATCTTAGCTAATTTTGTGTCCTGGACCCTTTTTACAATCAGTAAAGCTGAAGCCCTCCTCTGAATAATCTTTTCAAATGTATAAGTAACACGCACAGGATTACAAAGAAGGTCAAATATATTGAAGTGCAATTATTGAAATATGTTTAAACACCAGTTAGTTCACAGACTTCTGGTGAAGAACCTGTTCACTAGCCTTTAAAATAAAAACAGAATCACTTAAGATTGTTGTCAGGAAGCCATGCATCAGCCTGGAAGGGCCACCTTCCTCCTGACTCTACATTAAAATACACACAAACACACACACATACACATGAACACATACATGCACATGCACACACGATCCTTCCATGGAAAGCCACATCAAGATTATTATATATTTTGAGCTCTGTCACAAGGATTAGTCCTCACGAAACAGAAGTTTCCAGTTTTACACACAATCTTTTTCATTTGTTCTTTGTTCACCGAAATAATTTTATTTTCTAAAATTATTTTCATAAAAGAAAATAATTACCCAAGATACTAAGAATAACACTTTTATCTCCTATGATTTCTTTGGAAAGAGAATAAAATACGTTACCCTCAAATGGGAAAGCAATGATGCAGCTGATAGAGCACAGGATCAGAAAAAGCAGCCACATCTTGTTGGGAGCAGGGGTTTCCCACATGGCTGGTTCAGGGACCTGAACTGTCTGTCTTTCAGAGCTGTTGGTGCTTTTATAATGCTCAAGGGCCAGCTGGTTGGATGACTGATTAAAGGGTAGAAAATTAAGTCTCAGTACATCAAGGAAGGAATTTTCCTCCTTCCAAGAAAAACTTGAAAAGATTGTGTCAGTGATAGTATCTTAAAGCTACACCCCTCACTCACTCGCCTGCTTAATTTTTACAGTTCAAATTATAAAATGCTCATATTAAAAATTCAAAAACCATGTCAATAGACAAGAATATAGTTATAGAAGATCTTGTTTATTCCTGATTTCCATCTAACTGTCACAGTTTAGGGTCTGGTATGCAAACTGTGGGCTTAGAAAGCCCACCCATTCTTTTTGGACAAGTGACATTTAAGGACTGTCCTAATTCTCACTTTTCTTTCCTCTTAAGGGATTAATAGTCCTTTGGGGAAAGGCTGATATTTTCAAAGAAAAGCCTGAGTAAAGTAATGGGAAGCAGTAAAGAATAAAAGGACATAGAGCTGTCCTCAAGGTGGTTCAAATTTATGGGGAAAAGACAGTCACATCTCAAAAACAAAGCACAAAAATTATGACACAAAAGAAATAGTCTACATTTCTCTAAATTTTATGCTTCATTAATCCTTTTTATTGTGCTATTAATTCTGACTGTACTTTCTGAGGGATAAGCCTTCTACATTTAAACCACAACCCCAATTTTTTTAGCCCACCCTAATGTTTTCTGATGGCTTTGTAGAAATTTTAGACTCTTCTCTGCCACTATATCAAATTTCATTGATTGTATCCCTGCCAGTTTTAGGTGTCAAGTGTCTAGCACCTCAGTTTATTTTAACTATTGAACACTATATTCATTTTTATAAAGGAATATTTATTTCAAAGATAAAGCAACAATGTACAAACATTTCTCTCTAGACCTTGGGGACATAATGTCTCCTACTTTTTCCACTCCTTACTTTCTGGGGAAGAGAGATGCTTTATTTTTTAACTGAGCTCCTTCATGATATTAGTTCAAAGTTTCATTGGACTATCATTTCAGGACTTCCTTCTTGGGAATTACTTTTGGGATGACTGCAACACAAAACCTATATTCCTATAATCCCATGACTTTAAATCCTGAGTTAGACATTCCATTCTGTGAACAGGATGTTATTCTGTGAAAAGTATGAAGAAAAAAGGAAAACCCTATACCAATATCTTTGAGTCACTTGGACTAAAGTGGAAAGAAAAGAAGGAAAAAGCCCCCCAACCCCTCCTTTGCCATGTGATATGTGTGAAGGAGTCCTTCAACTTGAAATGTGAATTCAGGAAAAAAGTCAGCTGAATTGTTCAGCCTGGTTATATTAAAGATGTTAACTTTTCTAGCTATGTGGACAAGAGAAAATTTCACTCTCAACCATAGCATAGGTCAATGCAGAATTTACCAAAGTCTCATCAAACTGTACTTAACAAAACAGAAAATAAGATGAGCATTTGAAATAAAAACAGAATAGAAAATAAAGAATATTGCTCATGCAACATACATAAACAGGTTGTTGTAGATTTTCAGGTATACAACAAATTTAATAAGTTATTTTCAAAATAGTTCATATGATCCCTTTTGTGTATACTTCTATTCTCTGTGCATCTTGAAAATGCACTGGTGATGCTCTATTCTTGTTTCTTTCCCCATTTTCTTAACTCCTTTGTTGGAACTCCTACTCCACATTTCGCTATCCCCCAAATGTAAAGAAAGCAAATTCCTGTGCCAGATACACAGAGTTAAATAAAACAAACGTCTATTGACCATTTTGACAATGTGTGTTTCATTATACACTTTGAGCTCACTATCTAATGCTCAGGAAGTGGTTAGCAGGTTTTCTCACTGTTCAGATAATCATAATTTATTGCACTGATTCGTTTCTGTCATTATTTACAACGTTGTTTTTATTGTATGAATTATTTACCTGACTACAGTCAAACCTTCTCCTCTTTTTATCTGAAAGTGTCTCTTTTATAATTTCTTTCTGTACAGTATTATACTACTACATTCATATATTATCATAATGGATATTCCATTAGTCTCAAATCTTATGCCACTACAAAAATACATAAATATAAATGTCTTTCTTTATGTGTAAAGTTTACCACTTTTTTTGAGGGATAAGTCTAGAAGAGTTTGACCCGAGGTCAAAAGGCATACATAGTTTCATGACTTTGGGGGTTTCTAAATTCTTGTCCAGAATTCCTGGATCAAATCACAAGTCCTAGTATTGTTGCATGGCTTTGGGAGTCCTCAGAATTCTCTTTTTCATTAAGGAATTTTGGTTCATTTTCCTCCATAAGGGAACACTATTTCATGGAGTTTTGCATTAACTTTAAGGTTTTATTTACTCTTTCTTTGCACAATATTTCTGTTAATCTGCTTGTGAGTTAGACCTTTACTACAATGTTCTCTTAAACTTTTGATTTTTCAATGTTTTTCTTGTATTCTGAGGTATTTATCTTTGATTTTTCCCTGTCATTCATTGATACCACCTTCCCTTCTGTGGGCATATGGTCCCCAATGTCTGGACTTTCTTTTGGTCTTTAGTTTCTGTTGAGTTCTAGTGTATGTGCATAGGGAGGCAAAATCTGGGGGAAGAGTACTAGCTCATTTCCTTCAAACTTCAATGTTTTTTTCCCATTTGGATGGTTCTGTGCTCCTTGAAGATTACATCTTCTAAACATCCTCTAGCTTTCCTCTTCCAGTTACTTTACATTTCCTTCCTGTTTGCTCAGGAGAATCAGTGCCCACCAGTGATTTCTTTTTCTTTCTTTAAATTTATTTATTTATTTTCTTGTTTAGATAGATCACTCATTTCCATGAGATTTTGAGTTAAAAATTTTCTCCCCATTTATCCCCTAGCCACCACTCCAAAACACTGTATAGCCCCTCCCCTAATCTGCTCTCTTATATGTCCTCCCCCATCACTCCTCTGACTTTCTAGTAGGGCAGGATGGGTCTCCCTACCCCAGTGCCTGTATATCTTTATTCCCAGTGGCATGTAGTTAATAATAATAATAATAATAATAATAATAATAATAATATACATACATACACATATATTTTAACATTTGATTATAAACATTAAATTCTACATTCTTTCCCTTCATCCCTCATCAACCACCCCCACTGGAAGGACAAGCAATTCAATACAGACTGTACATGTGTAATTACACAGAACATCTCCACAGTGGACACATGGTGAGAGACTGATTATGTGTCTTTCCTTTCTATCCTGCCCCACCCTTGTTCTATTCTCTACCCTGTCCCTGTCCCTGTCCCTTTACAACAGTCTGTGCTTCCAGCAGCCCTCCCTCCCAACCTTCCCTCCCCTCCATCATCCCACCTCTCATGCCCATATCCCCTTTCTCTCCTTAGATTCTCTTATCTAAACAAGATACCCAGTTTATGGTATATGTCATTCCTTCCATAAGCCAGATTCAATGAGGTTGACCCTTTCCCTTTTGCCTTCCTGTTCTTCCCCTCCATTGTAACAATTATCCCTGGATTCTTCTATATGAGATGATTAACCCCATTCTGTCTCTCCCTGTCTCCTCTCATTCTAAACCTCTCCCACCTCAGAATTTCACCTGTTAAAGTATCATCCTTTCCTATTCAATTTTTCCTGTGCCCTCTAAGTACACATATATACACACACTCAGATATGTATTCATCTGCGTGTATATATATATACACACAGATATATATATATATATATATATATATATATATATATATATATACCCTCCTATATAGATATATGCATAGGTATACATATATATTCATTTGTATTCCCTTCACCTACTAAGAAAAGTTTCATAAGTTACAATTATTGTTTTTTCATGTTGGCATGTAAATAGTTCAACTTTGATAAGTTCCTTATGATTTCTTTTCCATGTTTACCTTCTCACGCTTCTTGTATTTTAGTGTCAAATTTGCTTTTCTTTTCTGGTTTTTTCAGCAAGAATGTTTGAAAGTCCTCCACCTCACTGAATGACCATATTTTCCCCTGGAACATTGTACCTAATTTTGCTAGGTAGGTGATTCTTGGTTTTAATCCTAGCTCCCTTGATCTCTGGAATATTATATTCCAGGCCCTTCAGTCCCTCAATGTAGAAGCTGCCAGATCTTGGTTTGTCCTAATCAACCCAGAAAATCTTCCTCAAAAGTGCTCAGAACCTAGCACTAACTTAAAGTTCAAAATCAAGATATAGGCTGGAAGAATGCAAAAATAATAAAGAATTCCACCATAAAGAACTCTACTGGAGACAGAGGTTGCCAAAACATTCACTCAGAAAAAAGAGAAATCATTAAAAAAAAATCTACAATGAAATTGAAAGAAAAAAAACCTTTTTTATAACTCCAACCTTAATTCCTGAGAGAGATGAAGAAAGAGTTTTCTGTGTAAGAGCTAAAAGATTTTTTCCCCTCAAACAAAATAACAGCATGAGAGGGAAAAATGGGAGAAAAAGAAAGCTTTGTAATGATGATATAGAAAGCATATTAACAGCTTTGAACAAGATATATAAAATATCATTCAAGGAAATAAATTTTTGCCCTTGAAAATTAGAACAGAGCAAATCAAAGTTAATGGCATGATGAGATAGTAAAAATGTTAAAACAAAATTAAAGAGAGATAAAATAAGAGGGAAATATAAGCTATCACATAATGGAAAAACCACTGATCTGAAAAACAAATAAGGAGAAAATATTTAAGAATCATCAGACTACCTGAAAGCCATGATCCAAAGAGAACATATTCAGTATAGTTTTAAGAAATCATAAAAGAAAACTGCCAAAATCTCATCCAGAAAAAAAGGCCAATATACAAATAGAAAGGACACACTGGAATACCTCTTTCAATGAATCTCAAAATTAAACTCCTAGGTGTATGATAACCAAAATCAAGAGCTTCTGATTGGAAAAATATATATTACAAGCAGTAGTACAAAAGTCAAATACGGAACAACTATAGGCAAAAATCACACTAGACTAGAAGTCACAAATATAAGAAACAGAGAGCTTGGGATATGATATTCCAGAAGGCAATCATTCCTGGCTTACAACCCAGAATGTCTTGCCTAGAAAAACTGAGCATAATCCTTCAGAGTCAAATACATATTTTTAATGAAATAAAGGACTTCTATGCATTCCTGAGAAAAAGATTAAAGCTGAGAAGAAACTTTGAAATACAAACATGAGAGCCAACTGAAACATAAAAAGTATACGTGTATGAGTGAACAGATAAAAGGACTAAATATGGATAGACTCTTTGGATTCCATTTTGGAGAGATAATTCATGTATCCCCTCAGAACTATATAAACATTAGGAGTCATGGAAGGACTATACTTAGACAGAAGTCTTGGGAGTTGTTCTATTATGTTATAATGAAATTCAAATAAGAATGGAAAATAAGGAGAAGAAGAATAGACTGTGAAGTCAGAAAAAGGAAGGATGGAACATCAAGTTGCCATCTCTTAGACCTAAAATAATCTAACAAAAATAAACATGAATGACCTTTATGATATTTTAGAAATGTGACAAAAAAATAGATCTCTGGAGATTATTGAATGGGAATGTAAAGGAGCATACATTTTTTCAGTTTTGTATGGTACTTTCACAGAAATTGACTGTGTATTAGTGCATAAAAAGCTTGCAAAACAAATGCAGGGAAGCAGAAATATCAAATCATCCTTGCAAACATTAATGTAATAAAATGATATTAAATATTGAGGTTTATAAAGAGAATTAAAAATTAATTGGATACTAAATAAAAATGTTAAGCTTGGTTGGATCAATAAACATCAATAATCAAATAATCAATATCAGTAAACATATTGTTGATAATCATAATATTCAATTAATATCAATAATCAAAGTCAAATCAACATAAAAAATCAATAAATATCACATATCATTAATCAATAATCAAAGAACAAATGATGGCAACAATCAATTAATTCATTAGAGATTATAGCAATAATAAAACAACATGTTAAGTGTTTGACAATGCAGCCAAAACAATATTTAAGAGAAAATTCTGATTTCGGAAAACTTTTTTCTTTTTAATATACATTTACTGATGGGTTTCTACATGACCATAGTTTCTCCCAGTATTCCTTACACTACCCCTTTAGTAGAGCCATCTCATATAACAAATAGTATTTTTATAAACACTTTTTACTGATAAAAAGAAAAGAACAGAGAAACAATGGATCAATGATTTAGGTATATAACTAAAAGCCTGGAGATCCAACAAGTTTAAAACCAAATTTAAACACCAAAAAATAAATTCTGAAAATAACTAATGAGATTGATAAAAAAATGAATTGATAATAAAAACTGTGACCTGTTTTGAAAGTGCTAATAAAAGACATAACTTTGTATTAATAACAATATAGCTCAATTGATTTTTAAAAGGGGAAAACCAAATTAAGTTAGAAAGATTAGGGGAAAGCTCAGATTATAAAGGGCTTTGAACACCAAATGGAGGACTTTTGTTTGATTCTGAAGATGAAAAGGAATCTCTGGTGTTCATTTTATTAGGGGTGTACTTTGGAAAGGTGTGAGTTGTGGCTCTACATATTGGTCTTGATTGTACATGTTTTCTCCATGAGCATTTCCAAATTCAAGTACTCAATGTGTGATCATTCCCCATGGATTCTGTGGGTAGTAGTGGAAAACTTTACCCATGTTTATATGGAAGACAATATTTCATTTCTACTTTTCATAAAATGCTATTTAATTAAATGACTTTGCCTTTGATTAATTATGGCATCTAGGAGACCAGTGAAAGTGTACCTTTGTGGGGTCTTGTGATCTGTGGTTTTGAAATATGGAGTGCATTGACCCTAGGTTGATCATGGTGGGAAGAGCCATATGTAAATTGGGTGACATTACTAGAAGATAACACTTTTGAAAAGCCAAGGTCTGTATTGGTGAGCTACTTCCTCCACCGACAAGAATTCAAGAATTTTCCATATCTTATAGACGCTAAAATCATGGTCAGTCTCAGTACTTCATTCCTTACAGATCATTTGTAAGCTTTGTCATGGCAGCTGGAATACAAATGTTTAAATACAGTGTTCAGAAATTTTCAAGATTTTTTTTATTCTAGTTATCATGGGTTGCTTGTTCTCCAATTGAGTTCTGGGAGCACCCATACAAGAAACATGTGGAAATTATTTATTTTCTGAAGTATTTTGGAGAAACTCTACATAGATCATAAATGTAATGTTAATGGAATCAGAAGAACTTCCATGCCCCTTTCTATTGGCACTTAGTAAACAGGCACTTAGCACCTCACTTCAAGTTAACTCCTTGGGAGTAACAGGAAGGGGCAGAACAGGGAGGAGCTATACTTTATATAAGGAAGAGAACCAGCAGGACAGCCAGATTTTCTCTCAGTCAGCACCTGGAGACTGCACCTTTATGCTGATATCCTCCTTCTGCAGCTTTTGCCAAGAACTTCAAGAACCGGGATGAGGAGCTATTGTGAGAGAGGTATCCCTGCTTGAGGGAGCCTGCTCTATTGTGAAGGCTTGGGAATGTGGGTGTTCATTGCATTAACTACGTGTATCAACTTTATGACGACCATAATGACTTTGGCTTTCTGGTTCTGGGACTTGTTCTTCTGGTTCTGGGACTCAGTTTCCTGATATCTGAATAAAGGCCTTGATTCTGCCCTCCATGTGGAGAGTTTGCTACATTTAGTGATTCACAACTATATCAGCATATTCATAACCACCGTGGGTGTTGTGAATATTGCATTATTGATACAATAGGCCATAATCATTTGCAATTTGTCTCCCTTAGTAGATTGTCACCTTCTCTAGTAGAGGGACTGGGACTGTCTTCTGTCTTTTTTTGTAAATTGAGTGCTTGGCACAGTACCTGAGGCATACTAGGTGCCGAGTAAATTTTAATTGCATAACTCAGAGGAAATCTAGTTAAGCTCACTTGCTTCACAAAGAAAGAAACAGGAATACCTAGCTCTACTATTTCTTCCAGTTAAAACATTTCATGAATAAAACACTAGATAGTGGAATCTGGGACAATAGAGTATGAAAGGGAAAGTTAGCCTTAGAGTTAAAGAAGATATGGAGACTTCTTAGTTTCCTAGTAAAACAGACAAGATAAATGCATACCTTAAAATTGGCTCCTATATTCTTGGAGATGACAGCCTACTCATTTTCTGAGTGCCTATCTATGCTCTGGACCCTCAACATTCAATTATGACTTATCCATCCTGAATGCCATGCAACTTGCTATAGGTCTTTGGGAAACAGAGAAATAAACTTTGATCCCACTGTACAAAGAGGCCTACAGTCACAACCACAAAACCAGTCTTTGATGAGTTTTCTGCAACATGGCATCAACAACTCCTTATAAAAGTCATTTTTCATATGGCTAGCAGTGTTGAAGGGTGGATTTATTGGTTGTGCAACTTGCCCAAAATTGTGAAGTGAAAGGAACATGAGACAAGGGGAAGAACCCACATCTTCTCAGAAGTGATATTTTTTTCCAAGTGCCTGGTCAATTACCTAAGCTTTCCTAAAGGGTTCTTGATGTTTGTTTCATTTTCAGTTCTGCACAGGTGAACCTAACTCACTGATTGGGCATTGGGTAAAGACAGCAAGAAATAAAAATGGAATTTATCTCATTCCAAAGACCATGTGGATGGGAGCAGCTGATTTGTGTGGTTCTAAAGCCCCAACCCACCCCCAACCATGCTCAGTTTACAAATTGTCCTCAGAACATCATCCAATGCATAAGTTACATGAGGTAAACTTTAACCTTGAATGTCTAGATACCTCATGACTTAATCACCCTGTCTCTGGAGCAAAGTCAGTCCCATACCTTGGTGTGGTGAGGGATGTGATGAGGGTGTGATGAGGTGTCTGGTGGGCAAATAGGTAACCACAGAAAGCTTGACTCCCAGACCCAGATATACTGACTGGTTGGGTGAATTTCAAGGACTCTTTCTATTATGGAATGAGAATGATATGAAAACAAATAAAGGAAATAGTAGCATGTGTGCCTGCCCTCAAGG
This sequence comes from Pseudocheirus occidentalis, assembly GCA_028646575.1. NCBI lineage: Eukaryota > Metazoa > Chordata > Mammalia > Diprotodontia > Pseudocheiridae > Pseudocheirus > Pseudocheirus occidentalis. The sequence goes on from CM053595.1 coordinate 99,267,271, forward strand.
AAGTAAACATTTATTGGAACAATGCAGACACCTACAGAAAATAAATTTTAATGGTAACACAAAAGATGTTATCACATTTCTTTTCTTATATTTCATTATGATTTTATTTATTTGATATTTCCCAATTATATTTCTTTTTCACTTATCAACATTCACTTTTATAAAATGTTGAGGTCTAAATTTTTATCCTTCCCTAAGATAGCATGCAATCTGACATAAGCCATACATGTACAGTCATGTTAAACATATTTCCATGTTGCTCATGTTGAGAAAGAAGAATCAAAACAAAAGGGAAAAGTATAAGAAAGAAAAAATAAACAATAAAAACGAGGTTGCTTCAATCTGTATTCAGATTTCATATTTCTTTCTCTGGATATGAATATCATTTTACATCATGAGTCTTTTAGACTTTTACATCTTTGAGTTGGTGAGAAGTACTAAATCATGGCACAATGCTGCTCTTACTGTGTTCTAATAGGAGAGTTTGGAGAAAGAGGTTCCCTCTCCTGATATCAGTGGAAGCTCCAAACTCTCATGAATAAATTCAAGAAAGGCAAACTGAAGAACATGTTAGGAGCAAAATTACTGTTATTAGCAGTAACACATGTAACCTTTAACAAAACTGGTCATACTGGCTACCTGAGTAACACCAGAGATCCCAGTGAGAAGCAAAGGAATCCTCTTTGCTAAGACATAGCAAAAGAGAAGGCTGAGGTAGTGGGGGGAACATTACAATTGACTAGATTATGTGAAGAAAAGCTAGTTAGTATTCAGTTATGGCTCATCACACCTGTCTCTGATAATTTAGGCATGTGAATCATTTTGTGGGATTTATCTGCCTCTCACAATCTTTGTCAGGGATTAGTACTACCCCTGTAACTGTCCCCTTGGAGCAGATCAAATCTGCTCTAATTACACAAGGACAGGTAAGGACAGAAGACATATGCTTTGCAGAATGATGCCAAGTTGAGCCAGTTGGGGCTTGAAACCAGCTAACAGAGATCCTGGATTTTAACAGCATGAATGCTAACTTTTCCTTTCAGCCACACCTTTAAACTAACTTGGAGGGAAAACTGAATTCCTCAGCTTAACTCAAGAATGGAGAAATGTGGCTTAACAAAATGGGGCAGTTATATAGAAAAAGGGTCATTTATTCAATAAAATGAATTCTTAAATGATACAGAAGAATTTTATTTCCTCACTTTAATATTCTCCCTCCTTGATCCCTCACTGTCCAATCACTTCTTCTCCATCCTCTTCCCTATGTGATGCTTCTCCTCCCATCCTATGTAAGGATAATCCCCTAATGTTCTATTCTGAGTCTACTTCCTATCTTTCTTATATTCCTTGTTTTGTTCATTTGAATTGCTCCATTGTTTTCAGCTTTTATGTCTATGCTGGTGACTCTAAAATCCATTTATCCAGGCCTAATCTTGCCCCTGAATGCCCCCTCCAGTTGTCCAGCTGCCTATTGGATATCTACATGTAAATATCCTGTTGTCATCTCAAATGAGACATCAAAATAAAACTCAAGTTTCCCATATACACCTCCACTTGCATCAGTTTCCTATTCTGTTTTGTGCACCAATTGTTCTAGTTACTGAAATTATAAACTTCACTCTCCACAAGCAGTTCATTGCAAAGTCTTCCTCATGTTTCCTAATCATCACTTTTTTTTCCATTCCCATGCCTACAAACCTAACTCAGACCTTCTTTTGATCTAATCTAGACTTTTATAATACCTTCTTTATGGATTTCTCTGCTTTTATGGAACCCTCTCATGACTATCTTCAATTTACATAACTTCCTAATGTACAACTCTGAACATCATCCCCTTGATTAAAAATGTTCAGCGGATTCCTAGTGCCTCTCTGATAAAATATATAAACCTAAGCTCTCCACAATCCAATTCTTACCCAATTGTCTGGTTTTTGTCATGGTTCTACACAATCACATTTTTGCTACAGTAAAATTGGATGGCTAACTATTCTGTCATCTCCATGTGTTCATACAAGCTGTCTTTAGGTACAGAGAAAGTCTCTGAAAGTTGAACTAATCAATCTGTGGGCACTTTAATCCAGGACAGACAATACTGTTTTCTTCTAGGTCTCAGATAAATGGAGACAATGGAGTCTGTGTACATATGGACACATAAAGTTGGAGGGGGGAGAGATGTTAGGGAGCATATTACACTGCAATGAATTTGGAGAGAGTAGATTCTGTGGAGATTTTGGCATGTGACAACAGACACCAGAGTCTAGGGGTGTAGGTTTGGTTTCAGGTCTCACTGCTTCCTGTTATTTTTTAAAATGGCTTACAAAATACTCTTACCAGTACAGCTATGAGTATGGTTAATAACAGACTGAAGCTTGCTAAACTATTTCCGCTCCTTGACATATACAAAAAGCCTACAAATGTTGGATTACTTGAGCAAGTATTTTCTACACAATTACACCATTTCTCTAGTCAAGCTGCCATTACAATTTTTTTCAACTAAAACTATGACTAGTCATACATACTCTGTGATATATGTGTATCTTTATTTCTAAAGAACTGCAAAAGTAGGAGCCAGGAAAGTGGCCTTTATCAAGCCACATTATACCCAAAGCAGCCAACTTTTGTGCACAACTCAGAAGTTATGAGCTGTAATTGTGAGATAATTCATGAATTGGATTTTATTAATGTTTTAGAATTTCTAAAGTAGCAGAGGAGATTTAGCACTTGACTTGGCACCATGTGACCTAGGCTATATATCAGTCATGAGTACATAGACTTGGAGGATGTGATATGCTTGATAAAAGTTTCTCATTGACAGGTAGCCCCAGGATGATTGCCTCAGGCAGAGTTCACTCTTTCTAGGTTTCTTTTCTTTTCACTTTTGTCTTTGGTGAGGCCTGGAGCAGAGGTGCTAACTATAGGAGAATCCAGAACTGTCTGGTTATGGAGGAATGGGATTTGGACTGAGAGTGGACATACCCAAATTTTTAAGGAAAAAGGAGTAGCTTTTTATATGAAAATGCAAACCTCTCAAAAAGGAATAATATTGTCATTATGCATGGAACACCTTTATCTCACCTCCATCTCTAAGAATCACATAGTGCCATGTGATTGTCCATAAAGCCTCCTCTGATTTTTAGTGTTTTGCCCTTCCTCTTAGTACCCTGCATTTACTCTTCTTGGCACATATTTGATTCCTTGCCAGCTATGCTTCAAAAAACTCCATGAAGGAAGGGAAATTTCATTGTTTTCTTCATTTCCCAACCCGCAGCCAAGTACTTCACACAGAATATTTAGCAAATATTATTGCTAATGATCAGGGATTTCAGCTGTGCCTGACTCTCCATGACCTCATCTAGAATTTTCTTGTCAAAGATACTATAGTGGTTTACCAGCTCCTTCTCTAGCTCATTTTATAGATGAGGAACAGAGGTAAACAGGTCTGAGTGAACTGCCCAGGGTCACACTTCTAATAAAGGTCTGAGGTCAGTTTTGAATTTAACAAAGTTGAGTCTTCATCTAGGCCCAGCACTGGATTCACTGTTTCACCAACATTTTTCAAAAGATTGGTAATAGCTTTGTTTTCTTGGAAAACTACTTCCTCATATCCTTTAAATGTCTCTCTACTGGGAAGGGGCTCTTAATCTTAGAAATTTTAATTAGTTCCTCATACATTTTAGATAAGAGGTCTTTATTAGAAAAATTGGCAATAAAGGTTTTGTTTTGTTTTTCCCTTTGACTACTTCTCTTCTTGTGGTTATGGGACCAAATATCTTATCTTTGTGTTCACTGGGTAGGTAACTTCTGTTAACAAATGTTTGCCATATTGCATAAATTACTGAGGTTAGGTTCAGGCCTCATAGAAAACCTGCCCTATCTTTAGTATTCTGATAAGACTTCTGAAAGGGAAAATTATATCAGAGTGACAGGGAAACAATCCTTTTACTTATTGAAAAGTAATATATTCCTCTTCGGTCTTAAAAATTAAAGAGAAGATGGATCCATCATCCCAATCCTCATTCAATGTCATAAAAGCTAAATAAACTTGGATTCATAGTCTCATACAGCCCCTAAGAAAACAATCCTCTTCAACCAAACTTCATAGATAAAGTCATTACAGATTAAAGTACAGGTGGAATATCACATAGAGTTGGACATAACTAAGGATTGAACAACAGCCTCAAATTTTCACATCCCATAGAACAGATTTGGGTTAGGCAATACTACTCAACAGTTGCAGTAGGAAAAACAGGAAATAAAAACTCCTTTATTTTCTTCTTGGTCTGTTTTCTTCTGTTGCTCTGCACTCTCTCTGTTCCATGGATTAACCTCCTTATTTTTTTAATTAGTGTTAAATTGTTTTAATGAATGTTGCTCTGTCATATAGCCTGATATCTTCTTTTTTCCTGCAAATACTCAGAAACTATGCTATTTGCTCTATAGATATTAATTATTAATATTGATGTATTATCTTCTGTGTCTTTAAGTAGAATACAGTTTCCATGATTATTTTTCTTATCATATCTATATTTATCTAAAACAATGTCTGCTGTCCATGTTTTTCTTCAGCTGAAATTTCCTCTAGATGTTACTCTAGACCTTCATTTTAATTCTATACGTATCTTTGACTCTCAAGTGTTTCATGTAAACAACATATTCTTGGGTTGTTTTCTAATCAGTTATTGTATCCTCTGCTAGTATATCAGTAAATTCCTCACGCATTCAGTGTTATGAGTTTTTAAGTCAATATTTTCTCCATCTTTTGCTCTTACATTTAAATAAATTGCTCCCACTCTTCTCTTTATAAAGTGACAGAAGGTAGTAAATTCACTATTCTAATAAAGGTGCAGTTTTCTTGTATAGAGTTATATTGAGATTACTTTGAGTTGTGAGACTTTATCTTTTGCCACTTGGAATATCATGTTCCAGGCTCTTTTCTTCTATGAACAGCAAATTCTAAATCTTTTGAAACACCAATTTTGGCTTCTTAGTACTTTAACTCTTTCCTTTTGTCTGCTTGTAACATTGTTCCTATCATAACAACCCTGTATTTTTGGTTTGTGACAACCTTAAGCTGTTTGTTTTCAATTTTTTTTTCAAGAAGTTACTAGTGAATTCTTTCTATTTGCCCTTTGCCATACAGTTCTACAAGTTCTGGGCAGTTTTCATTTATAATTTCTTAGTGTATGGTATCTAGCTTTGATTTTCAGATATATAACTCTTAGATTTTCTCTCCTAGACCTGGTTTCCAGACCAGTTATTTCTTAGACTTTCTTCTCTCTTAAAACAAGTATTTTTTTTTAATTTTCATTTAATATTTTTCATTGTCTTGTTGAGTTAATTTTTCTGTCTCATCCTAATTTTCATCACTTTCAGTATTGGGGTTAGATTTTCTACTGTCTATCCTAAGGTATTTTTTTCTCCTTACATTCCTAATTCCCTAGATATTCCATTTTTCCAGCTTGTTCCTTTTGATTTCTCAAGTACTCTTGCTATCCTTATGGCCAAGCAATTTTTTCCTCCATAGCTTTATTCCATCATAATCACATGCTGTAATGGGAATCTGAAGCTCTTTCCTGCCCCTAGACTCTTTCATAGGCTTAAGTGGCTCTGAGAATCTTCCCTGATTTGAAAGTGTACTCTGCCCCCTAATAGGATGAATGTGGTCACGTGGAGCCTGTGGCAGGAGGCTTAGTTTTGGGGAATGGCCACACCTTGTTACTTTGTAATTGGACAGTGGGTCAAGAAGACTGTGACATTCTCTGACCCAGGAGAGGTCTATCTATACGCCCTGATGTGAAGTTTGCTTTGGGGCTCACTTTGAGAAGAGTTGTGTCATTGGGCCAGATGAGACTCTGGGAAGCCATTAAGCCCCCTCAGCTTTGAAAAACCTAGATGTTGATGCTTCCCTCTTTGGTAAGTTGAATAGGTAATGGATGCGATGGTCAGATGGTTGGAAGCCCATCTGCTGATCTGTTTCTTGGTCTGCTTGTAACTTGTGTTTGTATTCTCTGGAGTTCAGGGTGCTGACATTTTCCCCTGAACTAGGTAAATGATATGTTTGCTTGATTAAAGAAAGATTGTTAACCCATTTTGAGTTGCTTTCCTTTAGAAAAGCAGATCTAAGAACCTGTGCTAGCAGCTGCCCTGGGTATGCTAGGGTGCTTGTTGATACACATGCCGCAGTTTATTCTGTCATACCCAAATTGATGAGAATCCCCTCCATTTCTAATTCTTTCCTCCCAGAAAAAAAAGTGCTTAAATATTTTCTATAAATAGGTCTTTTTTCCTTTTTTTTCCTTTTTTGAGATACAAACCTAGTAGGGTATTGCTAGGTCAAAGGATATGCATCATTTTGTAGCTCTTTGTGTGTGGCTACAAATTGCTCTATAAAATGTTTGAATCAATTCACAACTCCTCCAACAATGCATTAAAGTCTCATTTTACCCACAACCCCTCCAACATATGTCATTCACGTTTTCTGCCCTATTGGCCAGTCTAATATTTGTATGAGGTAGTAACTCAGAATTGTTTTAATTTGCATTTCCCCAATCAATAGTGAGCAGAGTATTTTTTCATATACTTATAGATAGTTTTAATTACTTCTACTGAAAAGTGATCAAGTCTTTTGATCATTTATCAATTACAGGAATTGCTCTCATTTTTTAAAATTGATTCATTTCTCTATATGTCAGAGAAATGAGGTTTTAGTAAAGATCTTCCTCCAAAATTTTTTTCAGTTACTCTTGCTAAATATATTTCACTTCATTCTAGCTCACTCTTTTTATGCTACTCTCTCTCTCTCTCTCTCTCTCTGTCACACACACACACACACATCTGTCTGTTTCTCTGTCTCTTTCTGTCTCTATCTCTCTGTCTCTGCCTCTGTCTCTCTCTGTATCTCTCTCTGTCTTCCTCTCCATGTCTCTCTCTGTCTCTCTATCTCTCTGTCTCTGTCTCTGTCTGTCTGTCTGTCACTCTGTCTCTCTGTATCTCTCTGCCTCTCTCTGTCTCTCTCTCTGTCTCTCTGTCTGTCTCTCTGTCTCTCTGTCTCTCTCTCTCTCTCTCTCTCTCTCTCTCTCTCTCTCTCTCTCTCTTTCACCCAGTTTCTTTTGGAAGGTAATTTGGAATTATTACAGGAAAATTGTAAAAATGTGCATGTGTCTTGACCCAAAGTTTCCATTAATAAACATAAAACAGTCAAGTCAAAGGCAGAAATAAAAGTGTTACATGCACCAAAATAGTAATTGGAGCACTTGTTGTGGTAGCAATGAACAAGAAAACATGTGGTTGAGAGCAAGGAATAATTTATTGTTAGATATTTGAATTATTATTCAAATTATTGTTAGATATTTAATAAGAGAACAATTTAGAACCAAACAAGAGAAAGGTAGCATTAATAAATGTAAAATGGATAATTTTGATTAAATTTAAAAGGTTTTACACAAACAAAACCAATGCAACGGACATTAGAAGGAAAGCAGCACACTGGGGAAATTTTTACAGCAAATATCTCAGACAGAGGTTTCATTTATCCACTATAGAGAGAAATGAGTCAAATATGTAAGAATACAAGGCATTCCCTAATCAGAAAATGTTCAAAGGATCTGAACATGCAGCTTTCAAAAGAAATCAAAGCTATGATCATATTTTTTAAACATTATCAATTAGAGATATTCAAATTAAAACAACTCTGAGGTACTACTCCAAACCTGTCAGATTTTCAAATATGACAGAAGAATAAAATTACCAATGCTAGAGAGGCTGAAGAAAAAATGGAACACTAATTGCATGATGAATTTGTGAACTGATCTAACCATTCTAGGGAGTAATTTGGAACTATTATTCCCAAAGGTCTATAAAACTGTGCATATACTTCTGGGAGCCAAGATGGCAGAGTAAGCAGCAAATTACCATAACTCTCCCATATTGACATCCAAACCACCATAAAATAGCACCACAAAGCAAATCCTAAAATGGCAGAACCTGCAAAAAATGGTTTGAAACACTCTTTTAGCCCAATAAATTTCAAAAAAGTTGTGCCTCATTATAAAATATTTGGGAATCTACCTGCCAAAACAAACCTAGGAACTATATGAACTCAATTACAAAACACCTTTCACACAAATAAAATCAGATCTAACTAATGGGGAAAATATAAAACATGTTCTTGCTCATGATTAAGTTAAGTAAATGTAATAAAAATGACAATTTTAGCTAAATTAATTTACCTATTTAGTCCCATACCAATCAAGTTTAATGCCATGCATGAGCAGCTTCCCAGAAAAATGCTACTCTGAACAGCTTTTTAGATTCTGATTACACAGTATAGTGAACACTCCATTCCATAACAAATCAAAGCTAAACATTCACAGAAAATCAAAGTACAGCATTCACAGTATTAAAATTTATCACAGAAAAGCACAATATAGTGTTCACAACAGCTTATCATTAGAATGGTCACATGGTTTCCACCATAGTAATCACAAAGTTTTGAACAAAGAATAATCATCTGGTATCCCTAAGGAGATTTGCCTCCTTACTCAGTCATTCAGTCATCTCAAAGTACAAAGTCAAAGTTTTCCACTCAGGAGGAAGCTAGGTTACTTCAATCAGTAACTTATTCAGCAATCAATTACTAAGTATAATCAATCACTAAGTACAATCATTAGAAAATACACAGACCCTCCACCCCTAGGTAACTAGAAAATTTACAGTTTCTCAGTCATTAAACAGTATTCAAGTAAAGTCTTCTTTCAGCTTGACTTGGGGTGGTTTCCCGGATTCCCTCAATCCCCTTATATGGTCCCAGCTCCTACCTGAATCCACCAAACGGTCGCCTGGATTCAGAGGCAGACAGCTCCCAGGTCCTTACCCAGTTCTCCAGGCAGTTCTTGCTCCACACTGAAGTTCACAGGGTCTAGTCCATCTCAAATTCTCCACAATTTCTGTCCACAGAATTCAAGACTCAACCAAGCCGCAAAGACCCTGCATCCCAGTCATGCTTCCTCAGTCCTTGGGCAGTTTAGCTGGCCTTTGGACCCAGAAGAAATCTCACCTGGCTCCCAGAATCAAAGCCATTCCATCCAGGTTTTCAAAATCAAAATTGTTCTCTCTGGCCTGGGTTGTGGGGAGGGCTCATTTTTCCAGTCTATTTTGTTATTTTTTTAACAATTTTACTTTTTACTCAAAAGTCAGAACACAAATACAGAGCAAACTGACAAAATTATATCATAAATGTAAGTATTAGGAGTTAAATACAAAGAAAAAAAACCACATGTTCTGTGCATAGCAGAATATAAGAGAGGATTCAAAATATGCAACAAATTTTCATTTCAATAAAGTCTTATGATAAATAATACATATTCTTTGAGAATTGTCCATCTTTGCTTTCTTTTAAGTTTTCTTTTGCTCTCTGCTGTGTACTTTTTTTTACCTTGTTTTTCTTCCTTTCTCCCCACACACCCAGAAGGCTACAATAAAGTTTAGATACTTCTCTATAGCTATAGATATATACATACACTTATACATATATACATACAGATATAGACATTTCCCAAACATATTCTACTCCTGATCTTTGTTTTTATGTTTGTGCATATCTCTCATTTCCTATCCCTCCTGCCTCCTTCATTTTACTTCTACTCACTACCTTGACCTCCTGCTACTTGCCTAGCCCTCTCCAATAAACCCTCCCCACCCTCCCATTTAAACACCCTTCTATAACCCCTTTTAACTATTCCCTCATTCTTCCCTCTAAAAATTCCTCCCTAGTCCTCTCTCCCCTCCCTCTGTCCCCACCTTTATATTTCTTCTAAATTTAGAAGACTTTTATTTGCTTCTAAACACATAATTATTAATAAGAATCTTAAACATACATTTTATGTATATAAAAAGTAAACTGTCCTTTTGAATCCTTGGTGGTTTGGTTGTAGTATGTCAAATATTCTATTAAGTTCAGGACTCTTTTAAACAAAATCTTGAAAGTTTGAGAGTTTATCAAATGTTCATTTTTTTTTCAGTTAGGATAATACTTAGCTTTGTAGGACATGATATTTTTAACCAGAGCCCCATTTTTTGTTCTTCCATATGTTGTATTCCAAGACCTACAATTCCTTAATGACTCTGCTTCTAGGTCTTGTGTAATTCTAATTGTGGCACCATAATATTTAAATTGCTTTAATATTGATGCTTTTAATATTTTGTCCTTGAACCAGGGGTTTTAGCATTTGACTTTGATATTCTTATGAGTTTTCTTCATAGGATCTCTTTTAAGTAGTGATCAAGGGATTTTTTTCCTATTTCTACTTTCGCCCTTGTTCTAATGCTTCAGGACAATTTCCTTTATTTGTTGTAACATTGTATCAAGATTCTTTTGTTGATTGTAATATTCAGTTAGTTTGATTATTTTTATATTTTTTTCTTCTTGATCTACTCTCTTTTCTTATAAGATTTTTCACTTTGTCTTCTATTTTTTCATCACTCATATTTTTTGTTCAATTATTTCTTGATTTTTTTTTTAATAATTTCTCTGGCTTCTCTTTGCCCAGTTCTAATTTTCAAAGTGTCATTGTTTTCCTTAAGATTCCGGATTTCCTTTTCTAATTGGTTGATTTCCTATCATACCCTTCTTGTTTTCCTTGTATTATTCTTATTTTATTTTTTTTTTGCTTTTTTCCTCCATCTCTGTAATTTGATTTTTTTAAGTCTTTTTCAAGATCTTCTATAAATTCTTTTGGGGCAGGTGATAATTTGATGCTACTCTTTGGGGGTTTCTTTACTTCAATAGCTTCCACTGAAAATGAACCAACCCATCATCTTTATTCCTATAATAGGTTACTGTGATTGTATTCTTTCTCTTTTCCCTGTGCATTTGTTTTGTTTTGTTTTGTTTTTTGTGGTAATAGCTTAATTTTTGAAAGCACCTCTAGCTCTGGGCTTTGGGAAATGGTGCCTCCTGCCCCAGATCTTCAGTTCTCCCCTCCAGCCTGAAGTCAAAGCCAAACATACAGCCTGTAAGTGCTCACAGCCAAGGACTTTCTGCCCCACTGCTTTTGCACTCACGAGGCATAAATTTGTTCCTTCTTGTCCCCATGTCTCTTAGCAGCACAGCTGGATCTGGCATTCCTTATCAGCAGAGGATCCCTTGATCTTCCTGAGCTCAGACAGTCAACTCCCCTCACTATTCCTGTGGTAAAAGTTCCTGTGCCTGTGTCCAAGGCAGCCATTCAAAGCAGCTAACCCCAGGATTCCCAGTTGTTGTTTAAGGGGCTTGATGCTTATTGTTAAGACAGAACCTAGAGTGGAAGCATTTACTCTTCACAGGGACCAAACCTCTTCCTGGGAATTTTCTTCCAGTCTTTTCAAATTGTCCCAGGAAGACCCCCCATTGCGACCCTATTTTTATTTATTTCCACCCACATTTTCTTCCCCTTAAGGTACTATTTTAACTCTTTTGTGGGGTAAAGTCTTGAGAACCTGGAATAGTCTGACCTACTCTGCTATTGTCCAAGAATCCTCTTGTATTTTGTTACTTTTAAAATTGAATTCTGCTCCTGGGGTAGATGTGGCACTTAAACAAGCTTCTTGTGCTGGAGACTACTTGGCCTTGGCTGCTAGTCTGGTCCTGTGAGTTCTGTTCTGCAGGCACCCTGCTGCAAAGCCAGGGCCCTTGGCAGGCGTGGTGCTGCACTGAGGCCCAGAGTGGGACCTGGACATTTATCTGTTACCATGCTGGGACTTTGTGGGGGAATTCATGGGGGTACTCAAAAAGGGGCTTAGTGCCAATCCAGGGGTCACTGGAGGAGGATTAAAGGGAGGTAGTCCTGCTGCTGACTTGCCCTGGATTTCATTCCCCTTTTAACAGAGTAGGACAATCCTTTCCTGCCTACCTTCCAAGTTGTCTTGGGCTGGAAAATTGTTTCACTTCACTTATTTGTTAGTCTTGCCTTTCCAGAATTCATCGCAAGCTGCTATTTTATAGTTGTTAGAGGTGAATTTGGGAGAGTTCAGGTGATTTTCTGTTTTCTCTGCTATCATGGCTCCCAGAAGTCCATTAAAAAGTAAAATAGTTAAATAAAAGTAATAAGTTCATCTGAATATGTTGCAGTGGGGGCTCTGCATGCCGAAAACTGTTGGGTTTCATGATGTGTTGTGGTAGAACTGTCTTAAAGAGTTCAGAGTCAGACCACCTCGAATCCAAGTATAGGCATTTATTGAGATTGATACTTCTCATGAAGTAAGCTAAGTTCTAAGAGGAACCAGCAACTTCAGAGAAAACAAGATGGATTTTTATTAGGTAAAAATGCTGATTACACAATCAGAATTTACATAAATATAAGAATATGATTAAAATTTAAAAGGCAGGAGGAGTTTGTTAAAGGATTAGGAAATGGAGGAGGGGTCTCATCTACGGTTCAGTGGTTAAACATTCTGGTCATACTGCCCTCCAATTGGCTAGCTATTGTGGTACTGTCTGGTCAAGATAGATAGGTATTATGGTTCTGTCTTGGACTAGATGGATGATGTGATTGTAGTTGAGCACAAAAATACAGCTGTTTCTGTGGGAATGGGTCTGGGGGCAGTGACTAGGTAGAGGTAGTAGCTGGCTTCTCATCACATGGACACATTTGTTGTTTCTGTGGGAACTAAGAGTTCAGGGCCATACCTGTTGTTCCAGTGAGCAGTGAGACATACATGAAGAAGTTAGGACAGGGGTACTAGGTACGTACAGTGGGCCTGCTATTCAGTGGGGCCAGGCCTATAATGAAGTTAGAATATTTGGGCTGGGGGCCGCTTCATTAGAATTCCATCAAATATGCAGACAACATTTCACATCTGTAGTACACACTCCTACACACAGACCTCTCTATTAAAAGAAAAATAACAGAAATCTATTTTCTATTTCTCCCAACTGACTTTCTTCAGTCCTTGATTTTCATCCTCACTGCTATATCCCTTCAGAGGTTCAGGAGAGTCTTCCCCTTAGACATTGCAGAAAGGAGGTGATCTGGGAAATCTTTACACTTTATCTTTTTCTCAGTCTTTTTTTTACTGCTTCTCTTGTGGCTTATTTAAAAAGTTCCATATTAATTTGAAACTCAAGGGGTTGTGGGACTGAATCTTGTGAACTAAAAGTAAATAAACAAGTCAATGAAAAGAGTTCCATATTTCTATTCCCTTCTTCCTCCACATTCTTGCACCCTGGACTCCACAATTCTCTAAAGCCCCACCCCCCTTCCTTCTTTAGCCTTGCCGATGATCTGATTCATAGGCTTTATTCCACCCTTGGAATGAAGTTCCCTTGAGACAACATTAGAGTTACCTCTGAAAGTTCATGTCTAACTTTGCATCAGCCATGAAGATCACATGACCATCATGAGCAGACCATGGATTTTCAGAGAGATGAGAAGTTTGGGAGAAAAGGGCAGTAAAAGCAATCAAAGTGACCAACTGGGTTATTGATCTTCATTCATTTTTCCCCGCAATAATTACTTTGTGGTTGATTCTTTTACTTTCTTCTTTCTGTTATTGCTATTTTTCTTCTGTTTTGTTTTTGGCATTTAGGACCTCTAATGTAATCTGTATTATTAAGAGTGGAAGGGGTGGCTAGGTAGCACTGAGTCAGCTAGGAGGTGCAATGAACAGAGTTATAGCCCTGGAGTCAAAAGGACATGAGTGCAAACCTGGATTCAGACACTCAACACTTACTAGCCATGTGACCTTGGGCAAGTCACTTAACCCCAATTGCCCTGCCTCGCCCCTCCAAAAAAAAAAAACAAAGCAAAACACATAAATAAAAATTTTTAATTTTTTTTTTTAAATAATGGAGTTAGACAGTCCCCACCAACACAGTGGGGCGCATACTGAGAGGCCCCCAGAGGAAGCCTACTTATCCACCAAACAGAAGGACCATTCCCAGGCCTATCACCAAAGGGCAGGGAACAGACAGAGTGGGGTAAGAGACAAAGGCAGGGCCTGTGGCAGGGTTAGCAGCTGCTCCCAGGACTACCAATTCACAGCCTGGAAATTTTAAAAAAAGACCCTATCTGAACTTCCAGGGACCAAGATGACAAAGTGAACCCCAGATGATCCAATTCCCCCTCTGACTGGAAAAAAAAACAGTAATTATTGCCCCAGAGGGAAATTTTAAGCAGTAAAAGCTTAGGAACCTTGGGGGAAGGGCATGGCTAAGGTTCCGCCTCAAAATGGAAAGAAAGCAGGCTACAAATGCAAAGACTCTGGAATCATATTAAGATGAGAGGGAGGAATCAAACTCAGAAGGAGAGTATTGACTCCACACCCACAGATGAAGACTTAACAGGGACTGTGACCCGGCCTGAGGCACAGAAAGCATTCCTAGATGATCTCAAAAAGAACTTTGAAATACAGCTTAGAGAGGTAGAAGATAAAATCAACACCTCTTATAAAAACAAAACTGCAAAATTAGAAAAATATTACAATGAAGAGAACTGCTCCTTAAAAAGTGAAATGTATGAATGAAATGAAATCTGAGCGTACAGAAAAGCAGCTTCAAAAACTAACAAAGGAGAATAATTTGCTAAAAACTAGAACCAACCAAAGTGAAGCTAATGACTGTATGGGGAACCAAGAATCAGTCAAACAAAACATCAAGACTGAAAAATTAGAAAAACAGGTAAAATATCTCAATGGAAAAATAACTGACTTAGAAAACAGATCCAGGAGAGACAATCTGAGAATCACTGGTCAACCAGAAAAACATGAAGAAAAAATTAGTCTGGATAATATCTTCCAAGAGCTCATCAAGGAAAACAGCCTTGAGATCCTAGAACCAGAGGGTAAAATAGAAATCGGGGGAATACATAAGACACCTCCCGAAAGAGATCCCAAATTGAAAAGTCTGGAAAACCTGGTGGCCAAACTCTAGAACTATCAGATAAAGGAGAAAATACTAGAGGTGGCCAGAAAGAAACAACTCAGATATCACAGAACCACAGTGAGGACTGAGGACAATCTACCAGGCAAGGACGTGGATATTCGGTGACATAATAGAATTTCAGACCTTCCTGATGGAAAAGTCAGAGCTCAATGGAAAATTCAGCCTCCAATTACAAGACCCAGGAGACACATAGAAAGGTAAATAAGGAAACACACACACACACACACACACACACATACATAACTTTTTATTTAACAAGAGCAAACTGTTTACATCCCTATACAGGAAGCTGATACCTGTTAATATTGTGAATTCTATACCTACAGAAACATCTAAAAGGGATATAGATAGATAGAGGGTGTAGATATAAATTGTGCAAAATAATGGTAAAAATCCTTATTAAGGGACTGCAATGGAAGAAGAGGAAAGAATGAAGCAGAAAGGAATAAATCATGTTACATAAAGAGGCATACAACAATACAGTAGAGGGAAAGAAGGGAGGGAGGTGATCATTATATGAACTTTTCCCTCACTGGTTCTAGTGCAAGGAAGGAATAACACAACCAGTTAAATATGAGACTCTATTGAGAAGAGACATAAGATTCATCATAATAGAGCAGTAGTTCTCAACTTTCCTAATGCTGAAACCCCTTAATAGTCATATGTGGGCATGTCTGCATGTGGGTGGAACTGCCTGGAGACAGATACACAGGTTAAAGGTAAAAGGCTGGAGTAAAATATATCATGCCTCAGCCATAGTAAAAAAAAAAAAAAAAGCAGAGGTAACAATACTTATCTCAGACAAAGCAAAAGCAAAAATAGATCTAATTAAAAGAGATAAGGGAGGAAAGTATATCCTGCTAAAAGGTACCAAAAGAAATGAGGCAATATCATTACTAAACATTTATGCACCAAGTGGTACAGCATGTACATTCCTAAAGGAGAAATTAAGGATGCTAGAGGAAGAAATAGATACCAAAACTATACTAGTGGGGGACTTCAATCTCTCCCTCTCTGGGATTGATTAATCTCTAAATAAGTTAAGGAGGAAAATAGAATCTTAGAAAAGATAGATATGGTAGACATCTGGAGAAAACCGAATGGGGATAAAAAAGAACATGCCTTCTTCTCTCTTTTTTCTTTTTTTTCTTTTTTGAGGGCAATTAGGGTTAAGTGACTTGCCCAAGGTCACAAGGCTAGTTTTTTGTGTTGTCTGAGGCCAGATTTGGACTCAGGTCCTCCTGACTCCAGGGCCGGTACTTTATTCACTGCACCACCTAGCCACCCTGAAATATACCTTCTTCTTAGTGGTACATGGCACATGCACAAAAATTGACCGTGTACTAGGGCATAAAAACCTCACAATTCAGTGCAGAAAGGAAAGACTATTAAATGCATCCTTCTCAGATCATAAGGCAATAAAAATTATACGTAGTAATGGACCATGGAAGAATAGATGAAAAATTAGATGGAAACTAAATAACTTAATTCTAAAGAATGAGTAGGTCAAAAAAAATTATAGAAACAATCAGAAACTTCATTCAAGAGAATGACGAGACAAAATACCAAAATTTGTGAGATGCAGCAAAAGCAGTACTTAGGGGAAGTTTTATATCCCAGAATGCATACATGAATGAATTACAGAAAAAGGAGATCAATGAACTGGGCATGCAATTGAAAAAGCTAGAAAAAGAACAAACTGAAAGTCCCCAATTAAATATTAAATTATAAATAAAGAGGACCAAAGGAGAGATTAATAAAATTGAATTCAAGAAAATTATTGAATTAATAAAGGAAACTAAGAGTTGGTACTATGAAAAAGCCAACGAAATAGATAAACCTTTAGCCAATATGATAAAAAAAAGGAGAAACCAAATTATGAATAACAAAAATGAAAAGGGTGAATGTGCCTCCAATGAAGAGGAAATTAAAACAATATTTAGGAATTATTTTTGCCCAATTATATGCACATACATCTGATAATCTTAGTGAAATGGATGAATGTTTACAAAAATGCCAGTTGCTTAGACTAACTGAAGAGGAAGTAAACTACTTAAATAACCTCATCTCAGAAAAAGAAATTGAACAAACCATCAATGCACTGCCTAGGAAAAAATCTCCAGGACCAGAGAGCTTTACTAGTGAATTCTACCAAACATTTAAAGAACAATTGACTCCAATACCTCACAAACTATTCAGGAAAATTGGAGAAGAAGGAGTTCTACCAAATTCTTTTTATGAGACAAATATGGTACTGATACCTGAATTAGGAAAAGACAAGACAGAGAAAATTACAGACCAATTTCTCTTATGAATATAGATGCAAAAATTCTAAATGAAATATTAGCAAAAAGACTACAGCAAATCATCATGAAAGTAACACACTGTGATCAGGCAGGATTTATTCCAGGAATGCAAGGGTTATTCCATATCAGGAAAACTATCAGTATAACCAATCACATCAACAACAAAACTAGCAAAAACCATATGATTATCTCCATAGATGCAGAAAAAACACAACATCCATTCCTATTAAAAACACTAGAAGGACTAGAAATAAATGGAGTTTTCCTTAGAATAATATGTAGCATCTATTTAAAGCCATCAGGACAAATTATATATAATGAGGATAAACTAGAAGCATTTCCAATAAGATCAAGGGTGAAACAAGGATGTCTACTATCACCCCTCTTATTCAATCTGGTACTAGAAATGTTAGCAATAGGAATTAGAGAAGAAAAAGCAATCAAATTAGGCAAAGAAGAGACAAAGCTATCACTCTTTGCATATGATATGATGATATAATTGGAGAATCCTAGAGAATCAAGTGAAAAACTTCTTGGGACAATGAATAAATTTAGCAAAGTTGCAGGATATAAAATAAACCCACATAAATCCTCAGCATTCCTATATATTTCCAATGACATCCAGCAGCAAGAGACAGTAAGAGAAACCCCATTTAAAGTTATTGTAGACATTATAAAATACTTGGAATCTACCTGTCAAAACAAACCCAATACCTTTATGAACACAACTACAAAACACTTTTCACACAAATAAAATCCCATCTAACTAATTGGAAAAGCATCAATTGCCCATGGCTGGGTTTAGCTAATATAATAAAAATGACAATTTTATCTAAATTAAATCACATATTTAGTGCCATGCCAACCATTCTACCAAAAAATTACTTTATAGAGCTAGAAAAAAATAGTGACCAAATTCATTTGGAAGAACAAAAGGTCCAGAATATCAAGGCAATCAATGAAAAGAAATGCTAGGGAAGGTGGCCTAGCAGTACGAGATTTTAATCTGTATTATAAAGCAGCAGTCATCAAAACTACTTGGTACTGGCTGAGGAATAGATTAGTTGATCAATAGAACAGATTACGGTACAAAAGACACAGTAGTCAACAGTTGTAGTAATATAGCATTTGATAAGCCTGAAGACACCAGTTTTGGGGATAAGAATACACTATTTGACAAAAACTACTGGCAAAACTTGAATATAGTACGGCAGAAACTGGTCATAGATTATCATCTAACACCGTACACCAAAATCAAGTCTAAATGGGTGCACAAAGTAGGTAAAAAGGCTGATACTGTAAGTAATCAAAGGAAGCAAGGAATAATTTACCTGTCCAATTTATGGAGTAGGGAAGACTTTATAACCAAAGAAGAGTTAGAGAGCATTATAAAATGCAAAATGGATAATCTTGCTTACATTAAATTGAAAAGTTTCTGTACAAAGCCAATGTAACCAAGATTAAGAGGGAAGAGGGAAACTGGGAAAGAGTTTATACAACCAGTGTCTCTGGTAAAGGCCTCTGTTCTAAAATATACAGAAAATAAAGTAAAATCTATAAGAATACAGGCCATTCCCCAATTGATAAATGGTCAAAGGATATGAACAGGCAACTTTCAGAGGTAGAAAATAAAGATATCTTTAAGCATATGAAAAAATTCTCTAAATCACTATTGATTGAAGAAATGCAAATAAAAATAACTTTGAGGTATCACATCTCTCCAGCCAGATTGGATAAGATGACAAAACAGGCAAATAACAAATGCTGGAGAGGATGTAGAAAAATTGTAACACTAATGCATTGTTGGTGGAGCTGTGAACTGATGCAACCATTCTGGAGAGCAATCTGGAACTATGCCTAAAGGGCTATAAATAATTGTATACCCTTTAACCCAGTAATACCACTTCTGGTGTTGTATCCCAAAGAGATCATAGAAGTAGGAGGAAGATATATATGTACAAAATTATTTATTGCAGCTCTCTTTGTGGTGGCAAAAAACTGGACATTTAGGGGATGCCCATCAATTGGGGAATGGCTAAACAAGTTGTGGTATATGAATGTAATGAAGCACTATTGTGCTATAAGAAATGGGGAGGAGATGGACTTCATATTTACCTGGAGAGGCTTATCCAAACTGATGCTAAGTGAGAAGAGCAGAACCAGGAAATATTTGTACATAGTCACAGGCACATAGTATTTGTGATGACCAACCTTGATAAACTGGACTTTTCTCAGCAACACACAATTATAAGACAACTCTACAAGTCTCAGGATGGAAGGAGATATCTACATTCAAACAAAGATCTAGAAAGAACAAATTTAAATGGAGACTGAAGCAATCTACATGCTATCATTCTTTTCCATGTTTGGATTTGTTTCTTTTTTCCCATAGTTCACTCCATCAGTTAAAACCCTTTTATACAACCAGACTAATGCCCAATGTAGAAGTATTTGCAGATCCTCTACTTTATTGCATGCCACCATGGGTGAGGGCAGGGGAGAGCAAGGGAAGAAAATTTGAAACTCAAGGGATTCTGGAATTGAATCTCATAAACTAAAAGTAAATAAGCAAATCTATTAAAAATTAAAAAAAGACTGGAGGCAGGAAGCTATCCCTGTTACCCTGTGATTCCAGTATTCTAGGCTTTGAATACCTGCCAAGTTACTTTATCATTGAATGTCAGCTTGGCATCTTGGGAATTATACTCTCCCATACCCCAATATACTCTATTGCCATTTACTCCAATGAGGTCACTAATCCTGGTCCTATTTGCAGGATGTCCCACTATGATCTCTACTCCCCAGTAATCTCTATGCTTAGCCTGTGGCCACATTTAGCATGTTCTTCATCCAGCCCTGACCCACAGCACTTTGAAAAAATTAGTCAATAGCTAGATAAGCAAATTCAACTAAGAGGGAAACTTTATCTTTGTAGGATTGACTTTCTCCCTATCAATTTCCAATGGAAAAAGAAAAAGGAAAAAACAGGGCGAAAAGAGGTCATCAGCTTACTCTGAAGGCATGTGTGTTTGTGATTCTTAAACCATATCTCATGGGAGAGGCTAAGAGTCTCAATAAGAAAAAAGGAAAGGAATCACAAACTGCTCAACTATCTAAAGCCCCCTGACGTTGGCTTGTCTACTAAGTCTTGGATTAATTCTTGCAGTCATTAAGTATCACAACCCACCAGAAACAGGCAGATCACCATACCATATTGGATTGAGGGCAGGCAAACTGTGGATTAGGCCGCAGACAACAAGCTACAAGGGAAAAAACAACTACACTAATCAAAAACATGTCCCAGCTATACCGCATATGTTTCCATGTATATAAGGAGATGGTTGGATGGTGCTTCAAGTTGTAAGTAGCCTTAATAGTTCTGGCAGCCAATGCTTCCAATTCACTCTCCCTGGAACTTCTCTGGATTATCTTTCCAGTACAACGATTTTGGTAGACCACAGATATCACCTAGTCTAACCCCAACATTTTACAAATAGAGAAACTAAGTTCTGGAAAGTGGGAAGTCACTTCTAGTCACACAATTATTTAGTGAAATAGTTATGATTAGAATCTAGTCCTAACTTCTGAACTTTCAGGTGAATGTGCTTTCCACTACCACATTCTCTTTTTCTTGCTGCTCCTGGAAAGCAAGGCACAGAATAATTTTGCTACATGCCTCCCTCAGTCATTCTTTTTTCTTTAAAACTTACATTGACACACACTTCCAGAAATCCACTCTCGTTAGTTTTCACACATCAACAGGCTTCTCAAATTTCACTTCCTTTACCCATATAGCAACATAAACAATAGTAATTTGTATTCATCTAGTCATTTAGTGTTTGCAAAGAACTTGACACATATTTTATTGGCGACTAATGACAATGGTGTGAAATAGATATTAAAATATTATTATTGCCATTTTACAGATGAAGTGAAACAGCAATCAGATTAGCAGATACTTAGCACTTAGTAACCTGGGGCTAAGTATGGAAGGTGTGAGCTCTGTATGAAAGGTGTGAGCCCTGTCTGGAAGGTGTGAGACCTGTCCACTGTTGAGAAGGCGTGAACTCCCCTGTTGGTGGAAGAAGGGGATTGGCTGAGACAAGAGGCCAATGTGTGTACATAAAGAAGAAATTCAGAGACAGAGAGACAGAATTGGAATTTTCCTGTTGGAGGAAGCAGGATTGTCTCAGCATCTGGGAGCTGGGCTGCTGGAAGTGAGTTGGAGTTTTCTTGAGAGGGAGAGACAAAGACAGAGAGAGACAGAGAGACAGAGAGACACAAAGAGAGAGAGACAGAGACAGAGACAGAGAGAGATGGAGACAGAGAGAAACAGAGAGGGAGAAAGAGAGACAGAGAGACAGAGAGACAGAGAGAGAGTTAGTTTCTCTCCCAGCATCTGGAAGCCGACTGAGAAAAGAGATGGAGTTTCCTGAGACCAGAATCTGGTGAAGGCTACCCAGAAGGCTGCTATTCCTTCTGGGTCCTAGGGCCAGCTGAACTGCTGGAGGACTGAAGAAGCATGACCAGGATAAGGCTTTGTTTGTTCATGGCCTGTCTGATCCTTGACTTCCAGGCAAGAGAAGTGGTGAAGGATTTGACATGT
Organism: Pseudocheirus occidentalis; assembly: GCA_028646575.1. NCBI lineage: Eukaryota > Metazoa > Chordata > Mammalia > Diprotodontia > Pseudocheiridae > Pseudocheirus > Pseudocheirus occidentalis. The sequence continues at coordinate 99,289,100 of CM053595.1, forward strand.
GCTGGACCCTGTGATATTCAGTGTGTGCCAGGGACTTTCCTGAGGACTGGATAAGAACCTGGGAGCTCTCTAACTTTAAGGACTGGACGAGAACCTGGCAGCTGTCTGACACTGAATCCAGGTGACAATTTAGTGGATTCAGGAGGGAACTGGGACCATGGAAGGGGATCCAAGGAATCAGAGAAACCACCCAGTCAAGATGAAGAAAAGGCCTCTCCTTGTATGAAACTGAGGTTTGCTGGACACAGAGAGGTGGAGGGTTTGTGTGGTTTTCTAATGATCATTTTTAGTGACTAAATTGATGAATGGTTGCCCCATGAGTGGAAGTTTGATTATTGTATTATGAATTGATTGAATGATTAAGTTAATGATTTGCCCCATGAGTGGAAGTTTGATTATTGTGTTGTGAATTTACTGAATGATTAAGTAAGAAGGGTTTCCCCCTTAGGGAAACCAGATGATTATTCTTTTGTTCCTTGTTCTAAATATTGTGGCCACTGTAGTGAAAACTGTGTGGCCATTCTAATGTTAAACTGTTATGAACACCATATAGTGATTTTCTGTGATAAGATGTAATGTTGTGAATATTATATTGTTAATGTTTGCCTTGATTTCTAATGGAGTAAACAGTGTTCACTATTACTGTGTAATGTGAACCTTAAAAGCTGTTCACAGTAGCATTCTTTTGGGAATCTGCTGGTGCATGGTGTTACAGGAGGCTGAGCATCATAAAGATTAAGTGTCTTACCCATGGGCATGCAATCAGTGGGATCAGAGGTCATATAGACTAGCAGAGATGGTTCTGACTGTTACATTTAAAACTACCACTATGCACTTCTTTTAAAACTGGATAAATAATCTCAGATAAAGAGTATCATATCCATAACTAGAAAGGACATATCTATCATTATGCTCTTTATCCAGAAGTGTCCCAAAGTTAGCTTTAAACTGGAAAGTGAGAGTCATTGTTAGGTTTCACTGTGAGCATTTAATCTTGCAAATCAACATTAAAAATCTTGCTTGATTACTTGCTTTGTGGACTGTCTAGACTTAAGAACATGATGGAGAATATATTAGCAGTGACAATTACACTTAATAGTATGTTATGAGTACATTTTCTCCCCATGAAGTCATTTATTAAGCATTTATCAGTACATCTCTGTTCTCTATTTAATCTTCAGAACATCATAGGACCTGCCCACAAACCCATATCAAATACCTGGAAAGACTAATATATTGCACAGTGTCCTGTGACAGGGTCACACAGTGTTGGGAGCCAGACTGTTGGGAGCCAGACTGTTGGGAGCCAGCGACCTTAGCACAGGTGCCCCCGACCCTCCATGAGAAAACCACACCCCCAGGAGCCGAAACAATTCCAAGAATCAGCCCATCGCAGCCCCTCCCTGCAGTAGATGTCCCAACCGCAGAATGTTCCGTACCATGAAGCAATTATTGCCCCTACATTGTTTCTCATACCTTCTTTCTTATAGTTTAACTATATAAGCCGGGCCCTGAGAACATTAAAACGGACCTTGACAAAACTTTGCTTGCTCTCGCTCTCTTTTCTCGCCCGTTTCTTTTTCAGGCTGGGTCCCCCTCGGCCCCACGATTGATCACGTCCCGGTGGACGGGACAACACAGATCACATACAAATAAAAGTGGGAAAGAGAATGACATCATCAGAGCTGAGACATTAGAAGCTCCCTAGAGTCATCCTGGTGTTTTCTTTTACACTTTCCTAAGCACTTCAACGTAAACCTTACAAAAGATGAGCATTGGAGTGGCTAGGCAGCACAGTGATTAGAGCACCACCCTGGAGTCAGGAGGACCTGAGTTCTAATTCACATTCAGCCACTTAACACTAAATTAGCCATGCAACCTCGGGCAAGTCTCTTAATTCCAATTGTCCTGCCTTCTCCCCTCCAAAAAGAAAAAAAAAGACAAGCTTCTACAATGATAAGTAATGGCTAAAAATCATATAGTGCTTTAAACTAAAGTACTCTATGTATATTATCTCATCTGATCCTCACAACAATCCTGTGAAGTAGGTGCTAATACTATTCTCATTTCATAAATAAGGAAACCAAGGAACACAGGGTAAGTGAGTGCCTAGGGTAACATGGTTTTGAAGTGTTTAAGGAAGTATTCAAATTCAGGTCTTCCTGAGTACATGTCCAGCATTGGATCTCCTAACCAGTAGTGTCAAACTCAGATAGAAATAGGTCACCAAACTATGCATAAGGATTCCCACTGACCATATATTGACTTAGACAACCACATACTAATATTATCTATGTTCTATTGAATTTTCATTTATTTTGTTAAATTTTCCAATTGTATTTTAGTATGACTCAGGTCTTGGTATGTAGAGGACATTGCTGTCTGATGGCTGAGTGTTTGATACCTCCACCCCACACCATCTATCTGTTGTACACTGGTTGTAATCTGGACTGTACTTAAATATTTTCTATTCTCTGACCCTAGACATAAGCACAGCTTCTGGAGCTTATCTGTATTATTAGACTGATCTATATAAATACACTCTGCTTTTTAGATAACACTAATCTTTTTTGAGGCAAGGAATCAAGATATTACCTGAGTTATGTAGAGGGAAGAGGGAGAAGAGTTATCAGTTGACCAGAAAAATTAATTCACCAACATGAACCATGGGATCTGGGTCAAGCTGAAGACAATCTGAAGACACCAAATAAGGAGACTTTTCTGTGTCTTGATGATCTACAAATCAGGTTGGATCCCTGACCCTTTGCCTCTCTTCTGGAAATCTGACGTCTGTTTTCCTAAACCAAGCCTTATAATCTAACCTTGATTCCTACATCACAGACTCTGCTTAGCCTACTGAATTCTTGACCCTGGAAAAATGCCTAAACAGAATAATCTGTTTCAAATTTTTAGGAGAAAAATTCTGAGATATGTCATTGGGCCATAGAATAAACAAAACATAGCTCAAGATCAAATAATGTCTGAAGCTGGGCACACTCTTGATGGGTAGGGGAACTGAAGGTTTATTTGGATTGTGGATGGCCAACCATTGAGTAACAACTTCCATGGCCAAATGAGTTGATGGTTCCTCCAAAGAGAATCCCTTGCCATCACCTCTCTATATGCATATGGAACCTCATATACCAGCAGTATTGATTTATCTCCAAGGTGAAGCCCACAGGCTAAGTGAGACTATTGAAGCTTATGCTTTGAGGAAGTGAAGGGAGGGATTGTGTCTAAAAAGTATGGTATTGTTTTATCTCTATCCTAGAAGAAGGAGCATTATGAATGTTGAGTTGCCTCTGAAACTTGAAGGGTAGACTAGGAGGCAGCAGAGGTAATGGCATCCCATCTAGGAGAAGCAGGTGATGGAATAGAGCTAAGAGTAAAGTATATACAGTGAGAACAGCAGCAGGGTCAGCCATCAGATCCCTGCAGAATTCTTCTAATATATATTTTAGGACTGAGGACGACACATAGAAGGTCAAGCCTCTGCTACATAAGATGAACTCAGAATGAGCTCATAAGTTATCTTAAAGAACTTAGAAAAATTAAAAGTTTTTATTTTCTTCAATTTCACCCACCCCATGATGGCTTTTTTTTTTTTGCAGGTAAAGCAGCATTTATTAAATGAGGGGAAATCAAGACCGGCCTCTAGAGTCAGGGAGTTCACAGACTCAAGCTGGAAAGGAGTAGAGGGAGGGACCGGCATAGGGGAAATGGGGATTAGACCCCCAGCCCCCTGGACAGAACCAGGAGCTCTTGGGAGGCAGATTTCAGCTTCTTCAGGGGTTAACTTTCCAACAAGTGGTGTCAGAGAAAGGGTGAGCACCTTGTTTTTGGAGGTGTTTGAGGAGACGCCATATCTCTGCTGGGAGATTTTCAGGGACACGTGTGGGATGAGATGCCTCAGGCTTGGGGGGGGGGGGGGCTCTGGGGGCCTCTCAGAGATGGTCTGGTGATGGGTGCCCTTGGCCACTCTTCCAGGTGGAGCCCTTTGCTAGCCTGTCCCAAGTGTCCAGAAGGTCTGTCCCTCGAGTGCTGATCAATCGTGAGCTGGTGGGACCGTTTGCCTGGCAGCCAAGGCAGAATGACGTGACTGTGCTGTCCTCCTCCTCCTCCTCCTCCTCCTCCTCCTCCTCCTCCTCCTTCTCCTCCTCCGCCACGGATTCAGGATCTCTGGTGTAAGCCTGGTCTCTGAATGGTCAATAAACGTTTATTAAGCACTTCCGGGGTGCTAGACAACCTGCCCGCAGGGAGAGTGCCTTCTAATAGGAAGGAAGAGGATGACGGGGGCCATGGATACCTTCCTGGCCCTGGGGCTGCCAGGGGGCGATGCCACCGGCCAGGATGATGACAGCAAGGAAGGTGCTTGGGCTCCCCCGGGACCGGGCTGGGGGAGGCCGTCCCCTCTGGGTCTGAGAAGCGGGGTACGGGAAGAGAGGCACCCGGTGATGAGTCTGGCGGGAGCTCTGAGGTCTCCGCACGGCGCCCGGCGGCTCCTGGCGGTCCTGAAGAAGAGCCGGGGGCCCAGGAGGGCACCGGACAGGCAGCCGAGGCACAGGGTGACGCTTGGGGGAGGGGCCGGCCACGGGCTCGGGGTTGGAACGAACGTGGCCAGCGAGAATCCTGGACCCTGCAGGTGGCGGCCACATGAGGAAAGGGTCGGTCCGCGGACGTAGCCAGAGTGGAGTGGGTGGAGCCGGGGAGAGCCCCTTGATGGTTTTCTAAGTTTTTAAAGTGCTACTTCTTACTGGTCTGCAAGAAGTTTCTTTATCTTTATTTTGCTTCACATAAAACCCAGGGCTGATCATTCATGTTTTGTATTCCAAGTGTTTATTATTGGAAAGAGGGAATTATGGAAGTCAACTGATAGTTAGAAAAGCAGAGAACTAAAAATGACCAAATTAAAAGTAAGGTCAGGGTGATTTAACTTTGTCCTACTGATCAGATTTTTATTTTTATTTGAAATTCCAGAGGTATAGGTTTTGCCATTTTTAATTTTGATTAATAGCTTGTATTTTTAAGCTCCATAAATCTGAAGAAAAAATAGTCCACAAGTATTCAGGCCAGGTGTTTGGCTAAAGCCACGTGTACTCTTTGATTTGCTATACCTAAGTTGCTTTGAATGAGAACCTATTCTAAACAGGAATTAATCTTTGGCTGGTACCAAGGTACTGAGAAAATGCTGGCCATAGGATCAGCTCTTTCTCCTCCATTGAAGCCTCAGATAGAGGTTCTATCAGGAATGGGAGCAGAGCTCCCTGTTTGGCAGGCCCTGTTTTTAAGAGGTCCGTGGTGGAATAAGACAAACTGCTTTTAACATGGAACATGAACTAAATAAATAATACTATTTCCATTTCATGAATAAATATAGATATATTTCAGTTTTGTTTCATACTATTAAATGACAAGAAATAGGCAGTGATGAATGAGATTCTAAACAATTTCACCCCAAGTTTATTGAGAAAGTCCACATACACACACACACACACACACACACACACACACCTAACTGTTTAGCTTTGGAAGTAAATGCTCAAAGACAATTTTAAAATTACTATCTATATCCATAAAGAATTGTTTAAAGAGACTCCATTTGAAAAAAGTCCCTTGTAGGAATTGCTTGCTGAATGTGTAGGATGGGAAAGGTGTATTTTGAGATTAGGGAAAACATCAATAAAATATATTTTTTTTATTTCTTTGAACAAAAAGAAAGTGTCTTGTAGAAAGTAATTTAAAATTAAATGAGACCAACTAGAGAATAAAGTTCAGGACCAAGACTAGGATTGTGGGAAGGTGGGGGGTGGGGGGCATTATGGGAATATTCCAACTAAAAGGAATTTTACCAATTATGGAGAGAAAGCAAGAAAATTTTTAAATTCAGGGAAAGGCATTTTTTTTGTTATGAAATGTTGAAAGAAAACAAAGTCAGCAGTAGAGAAATGAAAACCAGAGAGTGGAAAGAGCTGTGAAGGACAGCAGATGATACCATCTTTTGGCTTTGAATCTTTGACCAAAACTCCAGCCTCTTGTCTTTCAGTTTCTTTCCAATAGTAAGATTTATATCAAATTCTAAATGTTCTTTATTCTGGTCATAAGTTGGCCACTTCAGCAAATCTTCCCCATTAGGATCACTGGAAATGAAATTGTTAGAATTAAATGGCATGTTTATAGCAATGGTAGCAATAAACTGGAACTTAATTAGATGCCTATCAATTGGGAAATGGCTGAGCAAATTGTTCTACCTGATTGTAATGGCATATTGGTATACTATAAGAAATGAGCATGATAGAAACAGAGAAGCATGGAAATATTTGCATAAACTGTTACAAAATTTCATAAACGAGTCAGGGAATAAAAATACACAATTATTCCAATGGCATAAAGGCAAAGAACAACTGCAAAAACAATTTTAAATGAATGTTGTAAAATTATAAAGAACAATTTAGCCCCAAAGGAAAACTATGAAGAGATACCAGTCTCTGATCATTTCTAGAGGTGAGGGTGCCTGGGTGTAGAACATAATATGTGTTAATTTTTTTCATTTGCAGCTTGATCAGGCTTGTTGATTCTTATTTCCTCTTCCTTTTATCAATTTCATATATGGATATAGATACAGTTATAAGGAAGTTCTTTGGGGTGTAGATGGGGAAGTATATGAGAAAAATGCAAGCAATGTAAAAAAACAATAAAATTTATTTCTAAAAAGAATTAAATTGGAGACAAATTCAAAATTTAAATTTCCATTTATCTTTTGTCTTGGCCAGCAAAATTAGACCAGTACATATTTATCTTATTCTGAGCTATTTTCCTTCTTCAGTGGCAATCCAAGAGAAAAAGAACACAAAAATGAAGAGGGAGAGGATGGATGAAAAGAGAAAGAAACAGAAGAAAAGAGAGAAAGGGGAGGAATAAAAAGAGGAGGTAGAAAAAGAAGAGGAAGGAGAAAAAGGAAGAAGAGAAAGGGAAGGAAAAGTAGCAAGAAGAGAACAAAGGAACAAAGGTAGAAAAAGCAAATGTTAAAGCACAAGAAGCAGCAGAAGTGAAGAATGAACATCAAATGAAATACAAATAATAGAAAAAGAAACAGCAGTATAAGAAATATCAGCAACAAATATTAAAAGAGGATAAAGATCAAAAGAAGGAATAGTAACATCAGGAGCAGAGCAAACAAAATGAAAAGAAGTAACAGAAGACAGAAGAGAAGAACTAGAAGAAGAGAGAGTGAAGGAGAAGGATCAGTAGGAGGAGATAATGGAAGCAACAAGGTATAACAGAAAGATGAATGGCTTCGGAGTACAAGACCCTGGCCACTTATTTCTATTTGGTCCTGGACAATTTCTTACTCTCTCTAAACAACAAGGGACTTATATTAAAAATGTGGTGGAAGAAGATCAACCAAAATGATAGAGTAATAGAAATACTGTCAAGTTCTTCCCCACAACTCCACAAAGATCCAGAAAACACCAAAAATTAAATTCTTCCTTGGAAATGCAAGGAAATTCATGAGTCACTTTCCTGGTCCAAGTCTTCCAGAGACAAACAGAGAGATTTGGGGACTCTGATAATTGTGTTTAACCAGGACATATTGCATGGAATCTGTCAGGTTATGACTGAATAAAGGTCGGCCTGTAGTAAGACAAAAAGAGATCCCACCAGCTTGGAGGGGTTGACTTGATGTAGGAAGAAGGAACAAATGTTGTTGCCCATTAGGCAGTTCTACAATACAGATCCAGGGCAGATTGAGAAAAGGACCTGCATCATGGAATGGTTACTGACCATAGTTTAAGTGCAGAAGAAAGTAGTAGTTGTGTGGTTCTGACTGTAGTGATAATGGGTTTTAAAGATCTTCCATGCCTCTTGTATTGGCAAACAAACAGGCACTTAGCACCTTGTTTCAAGTTCATGATTGTGTCAAGTATTAAGATACAGAACATGTGAATCCCACAGTGGGATGAACTTGCTGATCTAACAGGAAGGGGCTGAAAAGGGAGGAGCTAGTACCATATATATGGAAAAACACAAGCTAGAGAGCCAGAACTTCTTTTGAGAACTGAATTGAGAACTTCTGAGAGCTAGCCAAAACTACGAGGAACAAGCACTGCTGGAAGAAAGCAGAATGACGACTGAGGAGCTACTGTGAGTGAGGAGAGGAGGATCCTTGCTTGAGGGAGCCTGTTTTGTTTTGAAGGCTTGGAAATGTGGGTGCTTGCTGCATTTACTATGTGTGCCAACTTTGTGGTTACTGTAATGACTTTAATTTACTGGTTTTGGGGTCTTGGTTTTCTGGTATTTGAATAAATGCTTTGGTTCTGTCTTCAATGTGTAAAGACTGTTACGTTTTGTGATTTACAACTACTCCAGCAAATTCATAGCTGCCATAGGTACTGTGAATATCTCTTTGCTGGTACACTGACACCCCAAAAGAAGAACTGGGTATCAGCAATGGGCCCTAGCCTAGTCTGAAACCTACAGGGAGATTATTAGGGAAGGAACCCTAGGCCAAAAGCAACCTTAGAATTTTATCACTCTGAGCCAGAAGACTTTTCCAGCTAACTTATATTGGTTGAGTCCAGAATCAGTCTACTGAAACTACAACCAGAAGCAGGTCCATAGGTATGTTATTCAAACTCAAACCCAGGTCAGGAACTTAGAGTGGTCAGACCAGGAATGGAAGGATGGTCAGATTTTTTCCCAGATTATACCACTTGGGGAGCACTAAAAACTTATAGGTTCTCAGTCTCAGCTGTTTCTGAGATCCTGGAATGTCACAACACTCAATAATCTGAGAAAGCAGCAACAAGATATAAGGAATACGTAGGCATTCCCTCCTGTTGCAGCAGGAACGGCTAAGGGCCCCAGCAACTTCCACTGGGCTGCTTCAGAGCCCTCGGCCTGCAGATAGCAGGGGGGCTGATGTGACCCATCGAGGCCAAGGGCTCTTGCGTTGAGCAGCCTGGATCTGGATCGGGGTCTTGAGTGGTGGTCCTGGGGTGCGCTTTCAGTGA
>CM053595.1:99298610-99311374 GCA_028646575.1 Pseudocheirus occidentalis
TTCATTGAATACCCATATTTTCGCTTGAAGTATTATACTCCGTTCTGCTGGGTAGGTGATTTTTGGTCTTAATCCTACCTACTTTGACCTCCAGAATATCATTTTGAAGCCCTCAGATCCCTTAGTGTAGAAGGTGCTAGATCTTGTGTTATGCTGATTGTGTTTCCACAGTACTCAAATTGTTTCTTCCTGACAGCTTGTAATATTTTCTCCTTTATGTGGGAACTCTGGAATTTGGTTATAATATTCCTAGGAGGTTTCTTTTCAGGATCTTTTTCAAGAGGCAATCAGTAAATTCTTTCAATTTCTATTTTGCCCTCTGGTTATATAGAATATCAGGGCCATTTTCATTGAGAATTTCTTGAAGGATGATTTCTAGGTTCTTTTTCTTTGAGCGTGGCTTTCAGGTAGTCCAATGATTTTTAAGTTATCTCTCCTCGATCTATTTTCCAGGTTACTGGTTTTTCCAATGAGATATTAACATTGCCTTCTATTTTTTTCATTTGGTTGGATATGTTTTATATTATCTTGATTTCTCATAAAGTCATTAGCTTCCATTTGCTCTAAACTAATTTTGAAGGAATTATTCTCTTCAGTGAGTTTTTGAGATTCCTTTTCCATATGGCAAATTTAGCTTTTTAAGGCATTCTTCTCATTGGCTTTTTGGGCCTCTTTTGCCATTTGAATTAGCCTATTTTTAAGGTGTTATTTTCTTCAGTATTTTTGGGTGTCCTTTAGCAGGCTGTGGACTCATTTTTCATGATTTTTCTTGCATCATTCTCATTTCTCTTCCCAATTTTTCTTCCACTTCTCTTACTTAATTTTCAAAATCCTTCTTGAGCTCCTCCATGCCCCATGAAAAGTTGGTATTTTTCTTGGAGGCTTTTGATGCATGAGTTTTGACTTTGTTGTCTTCTTCAGGTTCCATGTTTTGATCTTTTTTTTGTCCCCGAAAAGTGTTCTATGGTCTGATTGTGCTTCCTCTGTTTGCTCATCTTGCCAGTCTATTATTTGACCTTTAAAAACAAATTTATTGACTTGTTTATTTACTTTTAGTTTACAAGATTAATTAACAGAATCATTTGAATTTCAGATTTTCTCTCCTCCCCCACATGGTGGTGTACAATCATATATGGGATGTACAAACACTTTCACATTGTACAATAGTCTTGTTGTACAGGAGCATTGTAACCAATGGAGTGAATAATGTGAAAAGAAAGAAAAAAGAAACAAAAGAAACAAAACCAAATATGGAAAAGAACAATAGCATGTGTTGCTTCAGTCTCCATTTAAACTCTGGTCTTTCCAGATCTTTCTCTGAGTGTAGGTATCTCCTTCTATTCTGAGACTTGTAGAGTTGTCTTTTAACTGCATTTCTGAGAAGAGTCCAGTTTATCAGGGTTTGTCATCATACATATGATGTATCTGTGACTGTATACAAATTTTTTCCTGGTTCTGCTTTTCTCACTTAGCATCAATTCATATAAGCTTCTCCAGGTAAATATGAAGTCCATCTCCTTCCCAATTCTTATAGCACAATAGTATTCCATTACATTCATATACCATAACTTGTTCAACCATTTCCCAACTGATGTGCATCCCCTAAGTTTCCAGTTTTTTGCCACCACAAAGAGGGCTGCAATGAATACTTTTGTGCATATGGGTCCTTTTCCCACGTCTATGATCTCTTTGGGATACAACCCCCAAAGTGCTATTACGGGGTCAAAATGTATGCAATTATTTATAGCCCTTTGGGCATAGTTCCAGATTGCCTTCCACAATGGTTGTATCAGTTCACAGCTCCACCAACAATGTATTAGAGTTCCAATTTTTCCACATCCTCTTTAGCACTTGTCATTTTCCTATTTTGTCATCTTAGCCAATATGACTGGTAAGATGTGGTGACTCAAAGTTGTTTTGATTTGCATTTCTTGAATCAATAGTGATTTAGAGCATTTTTCCATATGCTTAAATATATCTTTAATTTCTACCTCTGAAAATTGCCTGTTCATATCCTTTTCCCATTTATCAATTGGGGAATGAATTGTATTCTTATAAATTTTACTTAATTCCTTGTATATTTTAGAAATGAGGCCTTTATCAGAGACACTGTTTGTAAGTATTCTTTACCAATCTCTGACTTCCCTCTTAATCTTGGTTACTTTGGCTTTGTTTGTACAGAAACTTTTCAATTTAATGTAATCAAGATTATCCATTTTGCATTTTATAATGCTTTCCAACTCTTCTTTGGTCATAAAGTCTTCCCTACTCCATAAATCTGATAGGTAAACTACTCCTTGTTACCCCAGATTATTTATAGTATCAGCCTTAATACCTAGATTGTGCACCCATTTAGACTTGACTTTGGTGTATGGCATTAGGTGATTGTCTATGCCCAGCTTTTTCCATAATATAACATTTCTAGGAGCTTTCTTTTGGGGATCTTTTTCAAGAAGTGATTGGTGAATTCTTTCAAGTTCTATTTTGCCCTCTGGTTCTAAAATATCAGGACATTTTTCCTTGAGAATTTCTTGAAGGATGCTTTCTAAGTTCTTTTTTTGATCATGGCTTTCAGGTAGTCCAATAATTTTTAAACTGTGTCTGTTGGATCTATTTTCCAGGTCGGTGTTATTTTCAAGGAGATTTCACATTGCCTTCTATTTTTTCATTTGTTTGTATCTGTTTGCTAATATCTTGATTTCTCATAAAGTCATTTGCTTCCATTTGCTCCACTCTATTTCTGAAGGAATTATTCTCTTCAGAAAGCTTTTGAGATTCTTTTTCCATGTGGCAAATTCGACTTTTTAAGGCATTCTTCTCCTCATTGGCTTTTTGGGCCTCTTTTGCCATTTGACTTAATCTGTTTTTAAGGTGTTATTTTCTTCAGTCAGGTTGTTGACTCTCTTTTCATGGCTTTCTTGCATCATTCTCATTTCTGTTCCGTATCCTCCCTCCATTTCTCCTTTTTGGTTTTCAAAATCCTTCTTAAGCTGCTCTATGGCTTTAACCAGCCTACCTTTTTCTTGGAAGCTTTTGGTGTTGGACTTCTAACTGTGTTGTCTTCCTTCTATTCCATGCTTTGACCCTTTTTGTCCCCAAAGAAAAAATCTAAATTTCTTTCTTTTGCTTCTTTCTTACTTTGCTTCCTTTGCCTGCTCATGTTGCCAGTCAATTACTTGACTTTTTAGCTCTGTGGAACTCTGCTTCCAGAGGGGAAAGCTCTGTCCCAAATTGCTGGGGTTTTCCCAGCTGGCAGAGTTATTAGGAGGCTGCTGCAGCCCCCACCAGCTTTGGCTTACTGAAAATGTACCCCACAACCACCACCCAAGACCATGATCCCCATTCAGGTAGCTTCGGGCAAGAGCACTTAGCCTTGAAGTGATTGCTTGGCCACTCTGCAATCTGCAGGCCGGGTGCTTCTGAAGCAGTCATGTGGAGTTGGCTGCAGGGTCACCACTTCTGCTTCTTCCTTGCCCTAGAGTCAGTTTGGTGAGATCCTCTCCCCTGAATTTATCCAAGTTCCACTAATCTTTCACTTAGTCCTTTTTTCTTATGGGTAATTCCGGAAATCACCATAGCTGCTCCTGATCCACTCACCTGAAGGCAGCAGCTGTGGCTTGTAAGGCTGACCCAGGGCCAAGCTATGGCTTCAGACTTGGCTGGTTTTCTCCATTGTGCTTTGATGAGCACTTCCTGTCCCACCTGCTGAGCTGCCTTCAGCAAGAGATATGTTTTTCTGTAATTTTGTGAGTTCTGGAGCCCTAAAATTTGTTTAGAGTCATATTTTATGGGTGTTTGAAGTGGCTATGTGGGACCTGTGGAGCTTTCCTGCTTCTATGCTGCCATCTTGGTTCCACCCCTCCACAATGTTTCTAAATGCGTAAAATACACTACATCATATTATAATAGAAATAAAATATCCTGAGATTCAAAAATATTTTAAAAAATCATGAAACCCACTTTAATTATGCACTCATGGATGCTCTAGGCAGTAATAAAATTGTTGCAGAGAAAAAAACTATTATCTAGCACTGTCTAATAGGAATCTTTCAACTTTAGAGGTGCAGTGGACCTTAGAAATCATGTAATCCAAGTCTCATTTTATAGAAGGAGAAACTGAGGCCAAAACTAAAAGGGACTTGATTAGCGTGGTAGAGTGAGTTAGTAGCAAAACTAGAATTTGAACCCAAACTTTCTCACATTTGTGAGTCACTCCATTGCTTACGCCCCAGTTAGATGCTTAGTGCCTTCATGGTGGACCCTTAGGTGGAAAAGTAGATAGAGTAATGGTTCTAGAGTCAGGAAGACTCATCTTTGTAACTTTAAATCTGGTCTCAGATACTTATTACCTGTGTGAGCCTGGGCAAGCCACTCATAGCCCCGTTTGTCTCTGCTTCTTCATCTGTAAAATGAACTAGATAGAGAAATGATGAACCACTTCATAATATTTGCCAAGAAAATTCCAAATGAGGCCATGAAGAGTTGGACATGACTAAAATGAGGGAACAACAATACCTCATTGATCTCTCTATTCCCTTCCTATTAAAGTGGAAAAAGATTTGTGTGAGACCCTAAGTTGGATCCCAAGACTCTTCTCCAATGTATAGGCAATGTGGCATGGTAGAAAAAAGCATCATTTTGGAGATATCAGGACCTAAGTATGAACTCTAGTCTTATCTCTTACATATATGGCCTTCACCACGTCATCTCTATTGGGCCTCGCTTTTCTTATCTGTAAAATGAGGTCATTGGAGTTCACTAGATTTTCTCTAAGGGTCCTTCTCTCTCTAAATTCTGAGATAAATTAACTCGCATTCAGTCATAAATAACTAATATTCAAGTGTGAATTAATGGTTCAGTGTGTTACCTCTCCCAGTGAAACTTGTGTCCTAATAAGGGCACACCTGTGACTTAAAGGAATGAAGTTTTGATAGTTAAACTTCAGCATCAATTAAAGAAAAATTGAAGAAATTTACTCTATTGTTATTGTTAGAAATGGAAGGAAGTAAACAAGTGTTTAATAAGCTCCTAGTATATGCCAGGCACTATGCTAAATGCTTTACAAATATTATTCCATTTGATCCTTACTACTTCAATCTAAGATACTTTCAGATCCTTCATAGATAAGTCTTTACAGACAAGAAGCTGGGCATTCTGTGTACACTAATTCTTTAGGAGCATAAGATATAGCATCTACTATTTTCCTGATTTTAAAATTGTTTTCATATTACTGCTTTTGATTTTTCCTGGAACATGTTATAACCCAAATGTATTCACTGAACTAACCCAGCCGATCAAAGAATTTTGTTCCATAGCTTAAGTGAGAGTTTTTCTTCCTTGTTTCTCACAAACATCTTTAATTCCATTTATTTGCTCTTGCTGCTTTATGTGAAATTTGGTTCTTTTCTGCAGCTCATGAAGTATCCTCCATTTGAAGAGAGAATGGATCAAGAGAAGGCGATACTCCTGGTTTGGAGATCCTATCCGCTTCTTGTAAGAGACCTTGAACCAAAGACTATCAGGGCTGCAAGGGAACTTAAATCATAGATTGTCAAAGACAGAAAGGATCCTAGAACATAGAATGATAGGGATCAAAGCACCTTAAAGTCCATCAAGTTCAATATCCTTATTTTACAAACTGGGAAAACCAAAGATTAGAGCACAGAAATAATTTCCCTGAGGTCACAAATTAGTTTGTGACTGAGCCAAGACTAGGAATCAAGTCTTCTGACCCCCAGGCCAGCATACTTTCCATTGCATCATGGTTTCTCACATTTTGATTAAAAAATACTCAAAGGGAAGTATTTTAACTTGTTTCCCCTTGTGTTGGCAGAGGACTGAAACAATGGGCTCTCTCTATGGTAAAGTAAAAGCCTGTGAGAAAATTCATGTACTGGTTTAATGGTATGTTTAATGGTACATTCTTTAATTCACTCTTTCCCTAGGTTGAAAGTACTCTTTCCTGACTTTGAAACAGCTCCATGACATATTGTTCATATTTCTATTATTGCCCTTAGTAAATTAAACCTTTGGTTATAGTTGTATTTATTACTATGTAATATTTTTACTAAACTGTAAGTCTTGAAGAGAAGAGCCATATCTTATCTCTCTATCTTCCATAGTTCCTGATACAGGGACCCAACATGTAGTAAATGCTTAATAGACATGCTCCACCTAATGTCAATAGTTGGGTTCACAAAAACAGGATATTAAGAAGAATAGCATCACAGGGGCAGAGTTAGTTTCATAGGAATACATATGATAAATGAATGATTAGCTCAGTGGGGTTATCATAAGATTTAATTGTTTTATGGTAGGGTTAGTCATGTGCATTAACAATGCACATGACTAAAAAGGTTAGTTGTGGCAATGTTATTCAAAGTATATAGTTAATGAACAGAAAAAAGATGAATGAATACATATCTAAATGCTTTTTATTCTTTGCTCCATTGATCTTTTTCAGAAAATTCCCCCAAATCTTATTCCTTTGATAACTCAGGAGTATCTTGGAGTTACAAATGATACTCTGAAAAAGAAATGTTTATTTATGGAAATGATGGGAGACTTTTTCATTGGGATTTCAGCTGTGATGGTGGCTCGATTTCATATGGGTGAGTTATGAGGAAAAACAAGGAAGAGGGTGATGATAAAACCAGTCTTACCTCTCCCATGTTTTAGCCAAGAATGCTCAGTCTAGAGCTACTTGGGATAGGCATTGCCTATAGGTTGAGCAGGTTTTTTTTTTTTGCTACGTAATGAAGTACTTCCATATCCAAGTACGTGCTGTACTTGGATATGGAAGATCTATGTTCAAATTCTGGCTGAGACATAGGACACTAAGGTAATTCCCGTCTCACCTTTTTAGTGCTTTTTCACTCTTTACTGGACCATCATTTCATACCACACACCTTAAATATGCGTCTATACCAAGTCCCTGTCTTGTGCCATGAGCTCTAATCTTTCTACCATCTTAATAGGTGATCACATCAGTTTCCATGAAGTTAATTATTATCCTAGGAAGATGACTCTCAGATTTCTGTTCAGCCCTGTCTCTTGTCTGAGTTACAATCACCAATTGCCTGCTGAACATTTCAAATTGTTCTTGAGATTTCTCAAATTATACATATTTTAAACAAAACTCATTCTCCTTTTTTTCTCACTTTCTCCCAACCCCCTCCAATTCCTTTCCAACCTTCCCTATTTCTCTAAAGGGATCATTACTATTACAGATATTCATGTTTAAAACGTCATTGTCACTCTTGAATTTTTACTTTCATTCACTCTATGTAGGTAATCAGTTAATAAATCTTGTCTAGTCTATGTCCACAACATCTCTGACACTCATTCTCTTCTCTCTATTCACACAGCTAATTCAGATCTTCATCTGTTCTTCTCTATCACAGTAATCTTCTCATTGATCTCCCTACTACAAGTAATTCTCTTCCTTAATCTATACTCCACTTACTGCCAAAATACTTTTCACTAAGTACAGGTTTGACCATATCATTCCGCTACTCAGTACACTCAAGTGGTCCCCTGTTGCCTCTAAGGAGAAATATAAATTTCTCTCTGCCCTTTAAAACCATTCAAAACCTAGACCTATTCTACCTTTCCATCCTTATTGTATACAACATATGCTTCTTGTACTTTACAATCCAGCTAAATGGTTCTAGCTGTTTCTCACACCCAGAGCTTTGCTCCCATCTCTTTTCCTTTGCACTAACCATACTCCATGCTTGGAATGAACTCCTTCATCTCCACCTTTTAGCATCCCTTTTTACCTTGAAGGCTCAGTTGAAGCTCTACTGTCTATGTAGGGTCTTTCCTGGTCCTTCATATGGTAGTGCCCCCTCCCTTCCAAAACTACCTCATATTTTGTATATATTATGTATATAGTTTTGAATACTATGTAAATGTTATCTCCCTCAATAGAATGTAAGTTCCTTGAAGACAAGGATTATTTACATTTTTTTCTTTGTATCCCTAGTGTATGGCATAGCACTTGTCACTTATCAGGTATCCAGTAAAACTTATTGATTAAAATGATTGCCTGAGGTAAGAGGTGTGCATTGTAAGCATGAGGCATTTTTTCTGCCTAGATTGGGGACAGTACTCAGCCGCATATGGAATGATGGTATCCAGAGCCTGTAATCTAGGATGAGACATTTTGTTCAAATAATCTTGATGATTATCAGCTGGGAATGATCCAAAGAAGAGTTGTACATTGAAATATGACCACTAGGTTTTTAGACAGTTTTAAGCTTCTTTAATCAGGGACCCAAAGAACATTTTTCTTACTGAATTATAATGGATAGGCATCAATATTAGATAAAATTGCCTTTATTCAGCATGGGCCATCATCCTTCATCCCTCCATTGACATGGAGCACCTTGGAATGGCTTGGCACAGACTTGCTCTGTGTGAGAGCACCGTAGAATAGCTTAGCAGAGACTTGCTCTGTAAGAGGCTACCCCATATCTTTCAATAAACTTTACTTTTTCCTTGGCTGAGAAGACTTGAGTGGAATTCTTTCACCAGGACCTGGCATGTTGGTATTTTGGGGTCTCAGGCAGCCCTACCCCTCTTTGGGTACCTCTTCATTTTTATAGTGATGGGCACACCTAATAGTGCAGGTCTATTGTGTCCCTTGGGCCAGAGAAAAAAGGGACCTCAGGGACCATTTAGCTCAACCATTACATTTCAGATGAGGTAACTAAAGTCAAAGCAGGTTAAGTGAATTAATTTCACATAAAGTACCAGATCACAAAATTTTCATAGATTTTCTACTAACCCTTTTGAACTCTCCCCACCCTTGTAAATACATACAGGTTAGGGGGCTTGAAATGTTGAATTTTCTGTCATTTTCTTTCCTTTAAGTTTCAGGTGCTCCCACCTACATGTATGAATTTCAGCATCGATCAAGCTTTTGGGGAAACATGAAACCAGAAACTGTGAAGGCAGACCATGGGGATGACATTTTCCCTGTCTTGGGGGCTCCATTTTTAAAAGGTGATGGACCTATGCTGGTTAGGAAAACCTCACAAAAAAATTGGCCGGGTAATAAGCAGCTTCTGTTGTCTAACTTGATTCTTGCCATAGCCCTGAAGATAAAAAGAACCAAATAAGATAAAAAGATATTAAGACCTTTTGGTAGGGTAAAAGGGCTGAATAAAAATAAGGGCTACTTATTATGTAGCCTTTATTTTTCATAACTTTAGGGGAAAAATGAGGACCAGAGAGGAGAGGTGATTTGGCTCATGCTACTGGTACACATGGGGACAGAGCAAAAGTCTTTTGTCTCACAATTCCAGATTAACCTGACTGGGCAATCTGTCCTAAATCTTATGTGTCACCACTAAACAAACATCACTTCTCACTTAATTCAACTTTGAGGATATATTAAGAGAAGAAAATGTTTTAAGATGGGAGATAGAGGATATTTCTGCTTTACTCTCTCCTGGCCAACCACACCTGAAATATTATCTTCAGTTATGGGTGCCACCTTTTAGTAATGACATTAATGAGATGGAGAATATCTAGAGGAAAGTGAATAGGATGGTGCAGGACTATTATAGGCAGGCATAAGAATAGCACCATGTTATTTAAAGTTTGATTTTAGGACAAAATGAAGCCTCATATTGCTTTGAACCATTAACAAAAGGTGGTTCACTTAACCCTAACAGAGCAAGGTCATGTAACAAGTATGCAGTGGCATTTAGCTTCTATATACACAATCCTCTTGTCTCAATAGGACAGATCATGGTGTGTTTTAGGTCTTCAGATATCTGTAGAGTCAGAGGGTCTGGATTCCTTATGGGTAGGAGTGTTTAATGTTTTTAGGTGATCAGGAAGTTGCATTAAGGGACTCAATAAGATTTTAGCAAAATATTTGTTGCATCTGGGGAAATATTAATCCCTGTCGCAGGAAAATGGTCCTGTCAGTGGGTCCTTATAACCATACCACAGGAAGAATGGTTAAACAACTGGGGATATTTAGCCTCTAGTGAAGATGTCAATAATTATCCTCAAATATTTGAGAGACTGTCATGTGGAAGAAGTATTGGACTTATTCTTTTTGCATAGAACTAGTAACAATGGGTGTAAGTTTCTTTGAGATGGATTTTAGCTCCAGAGTAAGGGAACATTGCCCAACAGTAAGGACTCTTCCAAAGGGTTTGTGTTTTGCCTCTGGAGGTAGTGCACTTCCCATCACTCTTGGTCCTGTATCAGAGATTAGATGATCACATGTTTTTATGAATATTCTTGAGAGGATTCCTCTTTAGGATGAGTTGGATTAGTTGTCCTCAGAGATATTCTGATTCTGAATGCATATCCAATGGCTTATTTCCAGGAGTGCCCAAGTAAGTTTAGCTCCAAGGGCTTAATTTGCACTGATCATCTGCTCTGTTTTGGAGGATGCTTGGGAGAGAAGTGTATAGATGTTGATGTCATACTTGGACAAATCTCCACAATTCTAGATAAAAATGCCCAATAACACTCTTGAGGTTCATGATGCTGTGACTAGATGTGACTAGAATTCCTTCCCTCTTAGAGATTTAGCCTCTATAATTTCCTCCAGTTTTTGATTCATATTTTCTCTAGGTGGCATCATTGAACTTCTGTCAATTAGGTATTCAATACTCTGAGAGAAAAATCTGAGTCTAGGCATGTGTTACCTTTGCCTTTTATTGCCAGTACTAGCAATGACTTTGATGTTAATACTGTGGATTCTCATGTTTTAGATGCAAAGCTGAAGATATTATTATTAGAACAGTAGATTTGGAGTCATGGGCTCAGGGTGAAAATCTTCGATTACTTGTATGGTCTCAGACAAATCATTTAGCCTCTCTGGTACATAGTTCCCTTATCTATAATATGAAGGAGTTAGACTAGATGAAGTACTTTCTACCTCTAAAAACGAAT
This sequence comes from Pseudocheirus occidentalis, assembly GCA_028646575.1. NCBI lineage: Eukaryota > Metazoa > Chordata > Mammalia > Diprotodontia > Pseudocheiridae > Pseudocheirus > Pseudocheirus occidentalis. The sequence continues at coordinate 99,309,534 of CM053595.1, forward strand.
GTTCCTAAGTAATGTCTATCAGCTTTACCTTTATCGGCATTCTCAAAATCTCTCTCCTACCAGTCTTGTTGGTGGTAGAGAGTCTACATTTGAAATTCTTTTCTTTCAGTTATTACCTTATGCTAATGTATAAATGCCTTATAGAGGGTAGAATATTCAGTACTTCTAATTCTTATTATCAGTCCTGAAATTTAATTCCTGGGAAGAAATAAAACAAAATCCAGGTAGGTTCATAGACAACTTCAGAGCACTGCCTTAGTATGGAACATCAGAATGGGGCACCATATGAAGTAGAAAGTCAAGGATAGCCAGGATGGTAAGAGGAAATATAAGTGGAAGAACAGTGGGGGTATGAATTGAAGACATATTTTCTTCTTTACTATATTCATCTCATACTGATATCTGTGATATTCATCTTCAGAGGGTGCTTCAGATGAGGAGAAGCAACTTAGCAGAACAATGATGAAATACTGGGCCAACTTTGCTCGGAATGGGTGAGATTTTTTTTTTAACAAAGGGGAGAGCTTAATATCTAAGTAATAAGTCATGTGCTTCAGCGTTTTTGATGGGTGTTCCCCTTTTTACTTCTTCTTAAGATGATAGATTTAGAGCTGTTAGGCATGGATATAATCCAACTAGTTTAAGAGAAAGAGAGAGGTCACCTACATTTATACCCAACTATATTTGTATATATTCACATACATATGTTTGTATGTATGCTATTTTTATTACATGTATGTATATCTATAGATATATCTGGAGACCTGTCTGGAATTAGGTAGCATGTTTCATCATAAGTCCTTTGGAATTATACTTAGTCATCATATTGATCAAAGTTCTTCAATCTTTCAAAGTTGTTTCTCTTCAGAATATTGTTGTTATTGTATAAGTTATTTCCCTTATTTTGCTCACCTCTTCTAACTGTTCATACAACTAGGCCCAGGTTTCTCCAAAAATATTTCTTTTGTTTCTTGGAGCATGATATCATTCAACCATATTCTAATATCATCATTTGTTTATTCAACTAATGGCCACCTTTAAGTTTCCAGTCCTTTGCTACAGAAAAGGAACTACTATAAATATTCTGGTACATATAGATCTCTTTCCTCTTTCTTTGACCATGTAGTGGGTAAAAGATGTGCTCAGTTTAATAACCTCTTAGGTATAATTCTCCAAATGCACTTCAGAATGACTAAACCAGTCTACTTCTCCACCAATAGTGTATTAGTGTATTTCCTTTTCCATATCCCTTCCAACATTCATTACTTTTCCTTATGTCAATTTTGACATTTGTCTGTGACGAAACCTCAGAATAGTTTCGATTTTATTTCTCTAATTATTTGTGATTTAGAGCATTTTTTTCATATGCCAATTGAGAACTTGGATTTCTACCTTTGAAAATTCCCTGTTCATATCCTTTGACTATTTATCAATTGGAAAATCATATAAGATTTAATCAATTCCCTATATATTTTTGAAAGTTTTGAATGAACACCTTTACCAGAGAAACTTTCTTCAAAGATCCTCCTGACCCAATTACTTGCTTCTTTTATAATTTCAGCTGCATTGGTTTTGTTTGTGAAAAACTTTTAAAATTTTATGCAATCAAAATTGTTCACTTTTCCTCTTGTAAACTTCTCTACTCCATGTTTGGCCATGAACTTCCCCTCTATCCATAGATCTTTCTTAGGGGCGGCTAGGTGGCACAGTGAATAGAGCACCGGCCCTGGAGTCAGGAGTACCTGAGTTCAAATCCGGCCTCAGACACTTAACACAAAAAACTAGCCGTGTGACCTTGGGCAAGTCACTTAACCCCAACTGCCCTCCAAAAAAAAAAGCAT
>CM053595.1:99317242-99351231 GCA_028646575.1 Pseudocheirus occidentalis
TACCCAGCAGAACGGAGTATAATACTTCAAGCGAAAATATGGGTATTCAATGAAATAAAGGACTTTAAACCATTCTTGATGAAAAACCAGAGCTGAACAGAAAATTAAACTTTCAAACACAAGAAGCATGAGAAGGTAAACAGGAAAAAGAAATCATAAGGAATTTATTAAAATTGAACTATCCACATTCCTATGGAAAAAAAATGATAATTGTAACTCATGAGACTTCTCTCAGTATGAGGATAGTTGAAGGGTACACACACACACACATATATATATGATACATAGATATACACACACATACATATATATGTATATATGTTTATATGTATGTATAAGAGGATGTATGCATGTAAAAATAAAAACATGTCAAATTGTTTTTACATGCAACTGAGAGAAGAGATATACAGGGTATAGAAATCTATCTTGCCCTACAGGAAAATAGAAAGGAAGGGGATAAAAGAAGGGCGTGGGTAATAGAAGGGAGGTCAAATTGTGAAAATGGATAATCAGTATGCATGCCATCTTGATGTGGGAGGAGGGGAGAGTTGGGTAGAATATTTGGAACTCAGAGTCTTGTAGAAGTAAATGTTGAACAATAAAATTGAATTAATTAATTAAAAAATACTTTAAAAGACATAAAAATGATTCTAAACAAATTCTAAATCAACAGAACCCACAAAAGATAAAGCAATTTCCAGCCCAAGACAACCTTGAATGTTGACAGGAAACGTCTATTGCACCTTGGTGAAAGTGGAATGCAGTTAAGCACAAGCTGCTCCAGCACAGCACTAGCCCCAGTAAACCCACAGTAGGCCTTGGGAGTGACTGAATCAGCAGTGACAGTGGCAATGACAGTGGCTTTGACAACTCCTGGACCTCTCAGCACGCAGACAGTAAGTAGATTCCCAAAACTGGTCAGAAGACAATTACAGGAGACTCTTTGCTAGCACTGAGGCAGGACTCTGTTGTTCTGCCCATGCTTGGATCTGGTTCACAGTACTGGGTGGCAGTCCTGGGGCAAGGAGGTACCCTAGCATAGCAAAACTTATGGCAGCAGTGGGGTGAGGTCCCTTCTCACAGTTCCAGGGCAGAAAAAAAATACTCTGTGGTCATCCACAGGACAGGAGAAAAGTAAATACCTCATCTTAGATCATACCACCTTGGAAGAACTGAAAATTTTAAAATCTCTAGAAGTATCTCTGAAAACTACTGCATAAAACATCTGAAGTTTGGGACAGTATACCCTCCACACTGGAAGCAGAGTCATACTTTCACAGAATGTTAAAAATCAAGACATAGGCCAGTTAAATGAAACAATGGGGAAAAAAAATAAAAACTTTGACTATAGAAACCTACTTTTGTGACAAGGAAAACTAAAACACACATTCAAAAGACAACAAAGAAGTTCTTACATCCAAAGCTTCCAAAAAATATAAATTGGTCTCAAGCTATGGAAGAGCTCAAACAATTTTGAAATTCAAGTAAGCATGGTAGAGGAGAAATTGGGAAAATAAATGAGAGGTCTATAAGAAAATCATTAAAAAAAAGTCAACAGGCTTCTAAAGGAGACCCAAAAAATTTTGAAAAAAAATAACAATTTAAAAACCAGACTAGGCCAAATGGCAAAAAAAAATCCAAAAACCCAAGGGAGAGAAGAATGCCTTTAAAAAGCAGAATTGGCCAAATGGAAAAGGAGTTACAAAAGCTCACTGAAGAAAATACTTCCTTAAAAATTTGAATGGAACAAATGGAAGGTGATGATTTTATGAGAAATAAAAAAAATAAAAATAGAGGACAATGCAAAATATCTCATAAAAAAAACACTGACCAGGAAAATAGAACCAGGAGAGAAAACTGAAAAATTATTGGAACCAACTGAAAGCCATTACCAAAAATAAAAAGCTCAGAAATCTTTCAAGAAATTATCACAGAAAACTGCTCTGACATTCTAGAACCAGAGGGTAAAAGAGAAATGGAAAGAATCCACCAATCACCTCCTTAAAGAGATCCAAAAATGAAAACTCCCAGGAACAATACAGCCACGTTCCAGAATTCCCAAGTCAAGGGGAAAATATTGCAAGCAGCCAGATGGAAACAATTCAAATATTATGGAGCCACAGTGAGGATAACACAAGATTTAGCAACTTCTATGTTAAAGTATTGGAGGGGTTGGAATATGATATTCCAGAGGGCAAAGGAGTTAGAATTACAAGCAGGAATCACCTACCCAGCAAAATTAAGTCTAATCCTTCAAGGGGGAAAAATAAACATTTAATGAGATAGAAGAATTTTATGCATTCTTGATGAAAAGACCAGAGCTAAATAGAAAATCTGGCTTCCAAATACAAGACTCAGGAGAAACATAAAAAGGTAAATGGGAAAGAGAAATCATAAGGAACTTATTTAAACTGTTGACATTCCTACATGGAAAGTAGGCATGTGTAATTAATAAAATCTTTCTCATTATTAGGGTAATTAGAAGGAGTATATATAGACAGAGGGCAAAGGTGTGAGTTGAATGTGAAGGAATGATATTTAAAAAATAAAATGAAAGTGTGAGTGAAAGAAAGAGGGAGAAAAAAGAGGGAGAGGTTGAATGAGGTAAATTATCTCACAGAAAAGAGACAAGAAAAGGCTTTTACAGTGGAGGGAATTGGGGGGAGGTCAAGGGAACTGAGTTTACCTTGCCCTCATTAGAAGTGGCTCAAGTAGGGAGTAACACCCTCACTGAATTGGGTACAGAATTCGATCATACCATATAGAAAAGTAGGGGGAAAGGAGATAAGAGACAGGGTGGTGATAGGAAGGAGGGGAGACTGGTGAAAGGTATATTCAGAAGCAAAACACTTTTGAGGAGGGACAGGATAAAAGGAGAGAGAGAATAGAATAAACTGGGGGGGTATAGGATGGAGGGAAATGTAGTTAATCTTTCACAACATGACTATTATGGAAGTGTTTTGCATGATTTTACCTCTATAACCTGAGTCAGATTGCTTACCTTCTCAGTGAGGAGTGGGGAGGGGAGAGAAGAAGGGAGAGAATTTGGAATCAAAGTTTTAAAAATCAATATTAAAATTGTTTTTGCATGTAACTGTGGAAAAATAAACTGAAAAAAAAGAAAAAAGAAAGTTTTCTGCTAATTATGCAACCCAGGGAAGTTTGTCACATAGAATTAAGAGTTTCAAATGGGAAAAGTGGACCACATTGATGAAAACTATTAAATATTATCAGAATGTGGCAACTCCATATTGAAAGTGAGTTGGTTTTTGCATGGTTGAGTATAGAAGACAGTAGTTGTATTTTCTTCGAGGGAATTATACATTGGGCAAAGTCCTTCATACAGCAAGGCTTGTTTTTTTAATGCTTAAAAATTATTTGATGTTTAAGAACAATATGAAATACTCTTTTTTAAATTTAGGCAGTCGAATCCCAGACAGCTTAAGTAACTTGCTCAAAATTACACAACTAATAAGTGACAGATGTAGAACCTGATCGAGATATTCTGAATCCACATCATTTTCTTCTACACAAATTGAACCAGATACTTATTTACTATTATTTTTTATTTAGTAAAATATTTTTAAAATTAACATTGTGACATTTCCATTTCTGCAAAGATATCAATTGATAGTGACTGAAATAATCATCCTAATATATCATCCACCAAAATAAATGGTAAAAATAGTTTATTATAAAAAAAGAGGAAGGATATGATTCCAGAAGAAACCAAAGGATTCTTACAGTTGGAAGAAGCCAGCTGAATTCATTGTTGTTGATTCCCACAATGTAGGGGATGTGATTGAACTGCTTTTCAACAAGGAGCTCTTTGGGGTTTTTAGGGAAAAATACTCCATCCAGGACTGCAGGTATGAATGCAATTTTCTGTAAGAAAAAAAAATTATTACATGTCCACTCTACCTCCCTCTTCCTTGCCCAAAGAATGTTTTGGTTTTTTTGTTTTTTTGTTTTTTATGTCTATGGCTTATGGGATATCATATTCTCAGTATCCAAAGATGGGGTCAGCAGGGGAGAGGACCTGAAACTTTGCATTGAGTCTCTAAACCAAAGGACAATCCAAGAGCAGCATCTTTATCTCTCCATTAAATGGATTATGAATCAATTACTTTTATCCATCTTACAACCATTAGCTTCTGGCCAAAATAAAGAAAAGGATCAGAATACAAATTCGGATCCCTTAGAAAAGGTTAGCCAGGCTCAGTTGGTGGGTCATAAAAAATGCTAAATGATTATTTGGCCCTACTATAAATTATTACCCCATTTTTCTAAGGTCAAAACCAAATTAAAGCTTTACTCCTTGACACACACACTCAAAGAAAGCCTCTCCTGATCAGTCTAGTCTATATAGCTTTCTACCTCATTGGCAGTCATCCAGTATTCCTTGGGATATAAAAATGGCAGTGAAATTAGAATTTTAAAAGATCTAAGCTGGATGCCTGTCTCTAATACTTCCTAGTTATGTATCGTGAGCTGGTTATTCACCCTCTGCATCTCTAAGATGGGAACAATAATACCTGTACTGATTGTCTCTTAGGGTTGTAAGGAAAGATCCTATACAAATATGAAGTGGTATTCCATTATTGTTCTTGTCCACATCTTTATGCCACTTTACATTAATTTATACTCTTTTAAGTCTGCACTCTATATTTAAGTCTTTATGTCTCTTGAAAGAGAATCACAGAATTTCAGAGTTGGAAGGCACCTCAAGGAAAATCTAATCTAACCTATGCCAGAAAATAAAAAATAAATCCCCTGTTCATCATAATCAACAGGTGGTTTTCTAGCCTTGGCTGGAAGACTTCAAATGAGGTAGGGGATGTGAAACTCACTATACCTAAGACATCCAACCTCAATTAACCTTTTTGAAACTTTCACCTTATGCTCCCACTTCCCTTGTCTGGGTCCAGAATGTGTCATACCTTCAAGAAACTAGGATAACTATGATGCGTTCAAGTCTTCTATAGGAAAATATCCCTAGTTCCTTCCCCATATCCTTAGAAGATGTAAAGCAGAGGCAGGTTTCTCACCATCCTCATCCCTGTTTTCTAGAAGGTGACCTCCAGAAATGAATACAATACTCCAGATTTTTTCTTAGCAGGACAGAAGAGGAGAGCCAGGGTATCACCTGTTCCTTATGCATAGCTACGATTCCTTTTAATTTTCCTTTTACCTTTTAGAATTATGAACTTAAACATAAATGAACATGAACATGTTCATATAGAAAGGCAAAACAGGGAATTCAGAGTATTAGGTCTGGAGTCAGTAAGACCTGAGTTCAAAAGCAGTCTCAGATACATCTAAGCTGTGTGATGTTGGGCAAATTACTAAACCTATTTACCTGAACTTCCTTGATTGTAAAATGGGGATAATAACAGCACTTACATCACAGGACTGTTCTAAGAATAAAATGAGATAATATTTGTAAAGTGCTTAGCATAGGGGCTGTAAATAGTAGGTACATAAGAAATGCTTTTACCCTTCCCAAAGTAAAACGAAAAGAGGATTCAACATAAAACCAAATCTCCATCATATATGACTGTTTTTAAAGAACATATTAAATTTATCATGATGATACCACTAACACCCTGTTTGTCAATTTCTCCTGAATTTTCTTCTATTCTCTTCTGTGTACTTTTTTAAAAGTTTTCATCGAGGCAAAAGGCAAAGTTATGCCTTTTTTTGGAGGGCAATTGGAGTTAAGTGACTTGCCCAAGATCACACAGTTATTTTTCTTGTGTTAAATATTTGAGGCCAGATTTGAATTCAGGTCCTCCTGACTCTGGGGCCTGTGCTCTATTCATTGCACCACCTACCTGCCCCCAGTTATGCCTTTCTTATAGTAGATCACAGCTGCTTTTTTTTGGCTGCTATACCAGAATCAGAAGTGATATGATACATATCATTCTGTGTATGTATGTATGTGTACCAATCATTCTTTCTGATTGAAAAACCCCTTTCATATCCACTATCTCATTTGCTCTTCACAGCTTTGTAAATTAGGCAGCATCAGAACTATCCCTATTTTACAGATGAGGAACAATAACAAAGGAGCTAGAGGCTCATAGGATGGAGAGCAGCAAGGACCTTAGTTCTTAATCAAGGAAGGAAGGAGAAGGAAAGGGAATAAGCATTTATACAGTACCTCCTTTGTACCAAGTACTATACTAAGAACCTTATACAAACATACTTGATCCTCACAACAACTCTATCAGGTAATCATTATTATCCCCATTTCACAGGTGAGGAAACTGAGGCAAACAAATTAAGTGACTTGCCCAGGGTTACACAATTAGAAAGTAGTTGAGTCCAGATTTGAATCAGGTCTCTCTAAGTCCAGGCCCAGTACTCTAGGCATTTTACCACCAGTAGTTCAGGCCCCCCTATTCAACATTCAATTCGACAAGCATTTATTAAGAGTCAGAGTCATGTAGTGTTTAAGGACTGGACTTGGAATCAGGAGGACTTGATTTCACACCTTACCTCAGTAAATTCCACCTATGTGACACTAAGCAATTAGCTTTAACATCTCTATGCCTCAGTTTCCTCAAGTATAAAATGAAGGGGCTTGCAGCTTAATGTCCTCTACAATACATTTAGACTCTAAGTCTAGAGTCTTTTAAACATAGTAGTTATTTACTAGTCACTGGGAATACAAAATTTAAAAACCAACTGGTCTCTTTATTTTCAACTGTAAAAGGAGTAATTCTATGCTTTTCTACTTTTACAAATGAGGAAACTGAGGTTCAGGAAGGGAGTGTGAGTCGTCATGGTCTCCTTGTTAGAAAGTGGTGAAGCCAGAACTTCTGGAATAATTTTAGATCTCCTGATTCTTAATCCAAGTTTCTTTACCACATTGCCATTTATACAAGCCAGAATACAGAGATAACCCTTCAGATTATTATGGCAACTAAATGAAGAATAAAGGAAACATTTCCATTATATACAAGCCAGGACTTGAGAAAAGTCAGGGGTGATGAACTGGAGAAATCCAGGAGAGGCCCACATTTAGAGACAGTGGGGTTAGAGGGTTAAATAATCATCTGCTTAGCCTAAGAGGACTTCTTGAGCAAGTGGGATTTAAGAAACAACTTGAATAAACTTAACAAATTCTAGAAATACTTGACTACTGCATAATTAACAAAAGAAGGAATTCTAAAGTCTTTTATGAATACGAGACCAGTTAAAGGAACAACTAACTTTGTAGTGATGGTGATGATAGAAGAAGGGCTGAGGAGAATGTTCCTTATTGCTGAGCTCAGAGAAGGTTTGGAATCTTCAAACTGCCAAATCACTCTAGTGTCAATTTAGAAATTAACTCAGACTAGGCCATCCTGTGGCAAATATTATTTTCACAGGGATTTTGTTTTTTAAAGAACAGCCATGTTTATTTGAGGCCTTGATCTCATCTCTGGAAGTTACTAGAAGGGGAGTCAGCTACCCTGCTCAGGGAATTCCCCAGGTGTTTATCTGAAATCATAAGGTCATCTTCCAGAAGGGGCAAACAACTTTGCACCTGTCGTGAGATAATTGTGTATCTTGGACTGGGCAGGTCAATATTGCAGTACATGGGATTGAAATGATTCCACTAGGAGAATGAAGTCCACTCCTTTTTGATTGTGAATAATTTCATTCATTTTTTCTTAACTGGAGCTTAAAGGAGCCAGGGCTTAAAATCCTTAAGAAAACAAGGACAATTTACCTTTGTGGGGTTTCCAAGAAAATCCACAGTGAATAATTTCTGTGAGGGAAAAAAAGCAAAGGTGAAAAAAACTTCTCAAAACGAGCTAATCCTGCTTTTTTACCTTTCACAGAAGATTAGATTTCTTCTCTTAGGGTTTTCAAGGCTATGTACAGGGATGAAATGGATAAGGTCCCGGTCCTTCACGAAGGAGAAGTGAATTCCATTGAGAGCAACAAGGTCTGTTGGAATTCAACCTTAGGCTCTGGACCACTCCTTTTGTAAATCCCTAATTCTAGGATTCTGGAGAAGACAAATCTGAGACATGCAGGCCTAGAAATTAGGGAGGTGTTCCTTTTTTCATCTTTCTGTATAAGGCAAAATTTTCAACATCCGCCCTCTCTTTTTCCCTGGCAACTCACTACTTCAGGTGAAAAGCTATAGACAGAAAAAATAAAAAAATTAAATATGTATATATGTGTGTGTGTATAAAACAGCATTTTTCATTTTAATAATTCTGATAGTAAGATTGCATTTGGTAAAAACTTTGTCAGTGGATTTGGACCTAATCCAGGAACAGTGAATTCTTTGCCTACTTTATAAGCCACCCAGGTACAGGAGTATTATCTAAGACGTTTTGAATGTTTCAGAATCTCTGGATACTCCAATGATTTCCCACTTGTCTCTGTAAAAAACAGAGAATTATGGCATTTATCCAAATGATTCAAGGCCCTACAAATTGTCTGCTTCAAAATGGGGATAATGCTATAATAATAGTATCTATTTGGTGGGGTATTTGTGAGGCTTGAAATGAAATAATATTTGTAAAGCATTTAGCATGGTGCCAGGCACATAGCAGGCACTATATAAATGTCTATTCCCTTCCATTCACCCCCTCCATGGGGAGCACAGATCCTGATCTACAGGGAAGGGACTGATATTTTTGCTTTCCACCATCTCCTAGAGACACATCCCACTGCCCTCTACCTTAGCTTTCCCTGGGACGACAGATTCTAGAAATATTTGACTACTGAATAATTAAAAGACAAGGGATCTCTCATGTTCTAGTCTATCCTCCTTGGCCTCAGACAGGTGGACATAAGAGCAGCAGATATGAAAGCCTGAAAGTCATTTCCCAGATCATGACTTGGGTAATTTTCACATCAATCAATCAAGGCGAATTGAAAAGATGTTTAGGTTCATTCTTAAAAGCATGGCTACCTGCAACTCTGAAGGTCAGAGCTTCTCAGACATGGGAAGCCATCTACACTGCCTGGGGGACCTAGAGAATCTGAAGTCATAATATACAATGAAACATGCTAAAGAGGTATTGGTTAAAAACTCTAAGATCACCTACCATCTTCAGAGTTGTGTTCAGGATCTCTTCCTCTGTCTTCTGACGAATACAGTGAACCATGCTGGCTGAAGCAGTTACTTTACACCCAATCAGGGTTGTAATTTTCTGCAAAAAAAAACCATTTAGCTCTATCTTTGCTATTATCTTTACCTATCCTTTGATATCTATGTATCTGTCTCTATCTATCACTTATATATCCCCAGAGCAGTTTCTATCTATGTAAGGAGATCTATCAGCTTCCACATTAAGGGATCAAAGAGCTTGGAATGAGATATTATGGAGGTCAAAGGAGCTAGGATTAAAAGCAAGAATCACCTACCCAGCAAAACCAAGTATAATGCTTCAGGGGAAAATATGGTCATTCAATGAAATAGAGGACTTTCAAGTATTCTTGATGAAAAAACCAGAGCTGAACAGAAAATTTTACTTTCAAATACAAGAAGCACGAGAAGCAGGAGAAGGTAAACAGGAAAAAGAAATCATAAAGAAGTTATTAAAGTTGAACTATTACATTCCTACATGGAAAAACAATCATTGTAACTCATCAGACTTTTCTCAGTATGAGGATAGTTGAAGGGTATACATATGTGTGTGTGCATGTGTGTATGTATATACATATATGTGTATGTATACATATATAAGTTTATATAGGAGGGTATATGTGTGTATAAATACATATGTGATTGTGAGTCTATGTGTGTACATGTATACATAGAGGGCACAAGATCAGTTGAATGGGAGGAAATGCTATCTAAAATATAAAATTAAGAGGTGAGAGGAATTGATTTAGAGAAGGAGAAAGGGAGAGATGCATTATGGTAAATTATCTCATATAAAAGAGGCAAGAGAAAATGGTTACAATGGAAGGAAGAACAGGAAGGTGAAAGGGAAAAGGTCAACATTACTTTCATTGAATTTGGCTTGAGGAGGGAATAACACACACACTAAATTGGGTATCTTACCCAACAGGAAAGTAGAGAGGAAGGGGATAGAGGCAGGATGATAGAAGGGAGGGCAGATTCGGGGAGAGGGTAGTTGGAGGCACACACTTTTGAAAAGGGACAGGGTCGAAGTAGAAAATAGAATAAGTGAGGGGCAGGATAGGAAGGAGGGAATTATAGTTAGTCTTTGACAATATATCTACTATGAAAACATTTTGTGTAACTATATATGTACAACCAATATGGAACTGCTTATCTTCTCAGTGGAGATGGGTAAGGAGGAAAGAAGGGAAATAATCTGGAAATCAAAGTTTTAAAAACAAATGTTTAAAAAAAATTGGGTTTTTTTTACATGCAACTGGGAAATAAGCTATACAGGCACTGGGGTATAGAAATCCACATTGCCTTACTATAAAGTTAGAGAGGCAATGGGGAGAATATAGGAGGCAGCAGATTGGGGAAAGGGGTATTCAGTAGGCTTGCTATTTTGGGGTGGGGGTTAGAGGAAAGATGGAGAGAGAAAACAAAAGAAGTAAAAAAAGAAAAAAGATGGAGAGAAAAATTGTAACTCAAAATCTTGTGGAAATGAATGTTGAAAACTAAAAGTAAGCCAATAAATTTTTTTAAAAAGAAAATTCATAAAAAGAAAGAAAGGATTTGATTCAAATCCCAAATATTCCCCTTCATGATCTAACTAACTTTGGACAAGTTACATCTCTTAGAGTCAGTTGTCTCTTCTGTAAAATGAAAAAAAAAAAACATGCATAGAAATCTTCTAATGTCTCTTTTAGTTCTAAATCTTGTGATTCTATTAATATATCCCAGTATATGGTATAAAAATGCAAGAATCCTACTTCAGTTGTTGGTTTGATGTTAGAAGTGAACAGAGATTCCATAAGGACAACTCCACTCTGGGAAATAGCACGGTGGAAGAGATTCTTGGTTAGAGGAGATACAATCTGAAAGACAAACAGAGAGAATTTGGCAATGATGGTTTCAAAGCAGAGTCATGACTAAGTTGAAGCAACTGACTTTTCCCTAAGGCATGAAAATTTAGAGAATGTGACAATGTTTAGAGGACAATGGCTATCCTGTGCACAGCATAAAACAACTGAGCCTGGTACCTAATTATCAAGAACAATTAATTAAAATAGGAAGCAACTATTATTACACTTCCTTTCCCAGGTGAGCTCCTCCCCAACCTGCAACATGCCCAGAAAAACCTCTGACTTATCCATGTATATATTATTGCCCACATGAGAATGTAGGCTCCAGGAGAACAATGACTTTTTTTTTCCTTTTTTCTTTAAACTTTAAGCTCTCTGCGTATTGCCCTTTACCTAATGTGTACTTTATAAAGGTTTACTGAAAAAACAAATGAAAGTCATGGAATCTCTCCAAACCCTACCTGGGCTTTTTGTCCCCAAAGTCTTTCCCTCCACCTCAATTTGTATTCAGAAGATAAACCAATGATTCATGTTACCTGTCTCAAGCACATTTTATGAAATTTGCCTTAGGGCTTCAAATGACTAAACATACCATCCTAGTCAACATATTCAATGGATCAGTGTAGGACAATTTAGGCTTAATAAATGCTAGCTGATGACCAGTCCACTATTCTGGGACGAGAAAAAATGATTTTAAAAGACTTTTCATCTCATTATTCATTTTTCTTTTTCAGCCAAGGTTGACCATCTAACCTAGAATTTTGTGTTTCAGAAAGAACCTCAGAAAAATTAAACAAGTAACATAAGTGTGAGAGCTGTGAGCCAGAAATATGTGACAGAGTTATCTTTAAAAAAAATACTAGGAAAAACTGAAGGGAGTAAAAATTTTTCTGCCAGTAACATCAGACTTCCCTTTCAATGTCCTTCTGAAATCCTCATTCAGTGTTCTCCCTCCTTTTTTCCCTAGGTCTCAGCCTTATGAATTATCTTATTAATTACACTCTTACAAAAAAAGCTGCTCACACAGAAGTGTAGAAGATATTAAAATTTAATAGACTGATCCTCCTAAAGTGACTTAGATATTAAGTGTGAACAAAGCTTAAATACAACGAAGCTCTAATAGAGTATCAGAAGTCAATGGATGCCTTTTTGGACAAGTGTACCATCCAGGAGGCCCTGAAATTGTGGCTGCCTCTTAGTGTGGTTCTTTAGTCCTCTGCTGTGAAACTGGAATTGTTTGTTGTTACAAAAGGATAAAAAAGGATTGAAAATTGTAGGAGGTCAAGAAAGGTCTGACTAATTTGCTGTGTCAGTCAAGGGTTGGAACTCCTAAGATCAACAAAGACAGATTATTTCTTCAGAAGAGCCATTCCCCCTTTCACTGTATTACTCAGATAATTCTCAGTATGGCACCTGCTGGAAAAAAGAAACTAGAAAGTCTGCCTTTATTCTTGCCCTTAAAATAGCCTTCAACAGTCTCTCTCTATAACCATTCTAGATCTAAGCCAGAAAGGAAAAGAAAAAGACAAGAAACTAGGGAAAGGAGACAATCAAGGTAAAATCAAGATGAAGCAAAGAGAAAAAAATAGGAGGCCAAAAGGAGAGAGAAAAAAAAGGAGAGAAGAAAAAGTAATTTTCTTTTTAATCTTTTAATAATTTTCCTAATGCCATAAACTCTTCCTTAATACTTTTAATAAGTCAATTTCAGATCTTGAAGAACACCTTATTTTGTATCTCTAATGCACTTTATATTAATTTTTTTCAAAACATTGTTGATAAATATAAAAAGCTAAACTTGCTTAATTATTAACGTTAGTTGATTTCTTTTTTATTTTTTTTATTGATTTTGGACTTAAATACAAAAAGAGAAAACAAAGAAAATTTCCATGCATACAGTAAAACATAAAAAAGGATTCAACATAAAACCATGAATTTCCATTTCAGACTGTTTACTTTAAAAAAAAAACTATGTAATAAATACTACACATCATTTTCAAAACTACCCTACTGAGGTTCAGGGGTGGAGACAAGATGGCAGAGTAGAAGCACAAATGTGGTGGGAGCTTCTGCTTCCATCACTTCTGGTACATGCAAAAAAATTACTCTAAACAGACTTTAGAGCTACAAAACCAACAAAGTGACAGAGAGAAACAAATATCCCACTGAAGGAAGCCCAGCAGGCAGACAGGAAGGGTCTATCAAATTGAGCTGGGAGCCAAGCACAGTCCCCACCTGAGCCATGTGATTCAGGCCCCAGGGTGGCCCTGACCAGCAGTGGCCAGAGTAGACATCAGGAGAGTGAATCACAAGCAGCTGTGGCAGTTTCCAGATTCCTCAACCCATAAACACCAAAGATAAAGTAAAAGGTCAATATGGAACTTTGTTGGAACCGGCGTGGAAGGTGGGGACAGAAGAGAGAAGTCTGGATCTTGTCCCCTGGGAAAGGAGCAGTATAGATATGCCGGGTGTGTCACATGGCTGCCTCAGGAGCTCCTGGCCTGCAGATCATAGGGGGACCAAGCAACCATTCAGAGGGTAAGTGCTTTTCTTTAACCTTGCTTGGATGTGAATCACAGTGGTCCTGTTGTGTATAGCCAGTGAGCCAGAGCTTGTAGGGGCTGTAGAGAAGGCACCTTCCTAATAGATTCAGCAGCTACAAAACCCCCAGCAGTTTGGGACAAAGTTGCCTCCATTCCGGAAGCAGAGTTCTCCCATGGCAAAGAGCTCAAAATTCAAGTCATTGGCTGGCAATATGAGCAAGCAGAGGAAGCACAAACAGATAATAGAATCCTTTTGGGGGGGACAAAAAGGATCAAGGCATGTAGAGGGAGGAAGACAACAAAGTCAGAACTCCTGCATCAAAAGTCTCCAAGAAAAATATGAACTGATTAGAGGCCCTGGAGAAGCTCAAGTAGGATTTTGAAAATCAAATAAGAGAAGTGGAGGAAAAATTGTGAAGAGAAATGAGAATGATGCAAGAAAATAATGAAAAGCAAGTCAACAGCCTGCTAAAGGAGATCAAAAAATGCACTGAAGAAAATAACACCTTAAAAAATAGACTAACTCAAAAGGCAAAAGAGGCCCAAAAAGCCAACGAGGAAAAGAATGACTTAAAAAGCTAAATTTGTCACATGAAAAAGAAATTTCAAAAAGTCACTGAAGAGAATAACTCCTTCAAAATTAGATTGAAGCAACTGAAAGGTAATTACTTAAAGAGAAATCAAGATACTATAAAACATATCCCAAAAAAAGGAAAAAAATAGAAGGTAATGTAAAATATCTCCTTGGAAAAACTACTGACTTAGAAAATAGATCCAGGAGAGAGAATTTAAAAATCATCGCACTTCTTGAAAGCCATCATTAAACAAAGAGCCTAGACACCATCTTTCAAGAAATTATCAGTCAAAATTGCCCTGATATTCTGGAACCAGAGGGCAAAAGAGAAATTGAAAGAACTCACCAAATGCCTCTTGGAAAAAGATCCCAAAAAGAAAACTCCTAGGAATTTCATAGCCAAATTCCAGCGCTCCCAGGTCAAGGAGAAAATACTGCAAGCAGTCAGGAAGAAACTATTTGAGTATTATGGAAACACAATCAGGATAACATAAGACCTAGCAGCTTCTACATTAAGGGATCGAAGGGCTTGGAATATGATATTCTGGAGGTTGAAGAAGCTAGGACTAAAACCAAGAATCACCTATCCAGCATAACTGAGTATAATGCTACAGGAGAAAATAAGGTCATTCAATGAAATGGAGAATTTTCATGCATTCTTAATGAAAAAAACCAGAGCTGAACAGAAAATTTGACTTT
Organism: Pseudocheirus occidentalis; assembly: GCA_028646575.1. NCBI lineage: Eukaryota > Metazoa > Chordata > Mammalia > Diprotodontia > Pseudocheiridae > Pseudocheirus > Pseudocheirus occidentalis. The sequence continues at coordinate 99,332,000 of CM053595.1, forward strand.
CAAATATAGGAAGTAAGAGAAGCATGTAAAGATGAACAGGCAAAGGAAATCATAAGGAACTTATTAAAGTTTAACTATTTTCATTCCTACATGGAAAAACAAGAATTGTAACTCATAAGAGTTTTCTCAGTATGAGGATAGTTAAGGGAATCTATATGTATATATACATGTATACATACATATATGTATAGGAGGGTTATGTGTATATAAATAAATATGTGAGTGTGTACATATGTATGTTCTTGTATACATAGAAAGAGGGCACAGGATGACTTGAATATAAAGGGATTATACCTAAAAAATAAAATTAAGAGGTGAGAAAGGAATTTGTTGGGAGAAGGAGAAAGGAAGAGGTAGATTAGGGTAAATTATCTCATATAAAAAGAAAAAAATTGTTTCAATGGAGGGGAAGGGCAGGAAAGTGACAGGGAATGGGACACCCTTTTTCTCATTGAATTTGGCTTAAGGACAGAATAATATGCACACTCAATTGGGTATCTTACCCTATAAGAAAATAGGAGGGTAGGGGATAAGAGTGGGGATGATAGAAGGGAGAGCAAATGGGGAGAAAGGATAGTTAGAAGCAAACATTTTTGAAAAGGAATAGGGTCAAAGGAGAAAACAGAGTAAGTGGGGAGCAGGATAGGGTAGAGGGGATTATAGTTGGTCTTTCACAATATAATTATTATGGAAATTATTTGGGTAACTACACATGTACAACCTGTATTGAACTGTTTATCTTCCCAGTGGGGGCAGGTGAGGAGGGAAGAAGGGAAAAAAGTCTGGAACTCAAAGGTTTAAAAACAAATGTTTAAAAAAAATTTTTTTCATGCAACTGGGAAATAAGATATACAGGCACTGAGATATAGAAAGCCATCTTTCCCTACTAGAAAGTTGGGAAGAGCAATTAACGGGGGAGGATATAAGAGAGAACAGATTAGGGGAAGGGATATTCAATGAACCTGCTATTTTATTGTGGCAAGTAGAGGAAACATGGGAAGAAAAAAATAACTCAAAATTTTGTGGAAATGAATATTGAAAAAATACATAAATAAAGAATAAAAAAACAATTTTCTGTTTATAACCCATGACTTATCAGTTGGGAAATGACTTGTACTCTTACAAATTTAACAAATTTCTTTTATAAATTTGAGAAAAGAGACCTTTAATTTAGACACTGTTAATGTTTTTTTTCCAATTTTCTGCTTTCCTACTTGTCTTGGCTACATTTGTTTTATTTGTAGAAAACCTTTTTGATTTAATATAACATTTTAATTAATTTCAGTACCTAATTGTTCATGACACTTTTCTTAGTCTTTCTAAGTCCCAGTCAATATTCTTTGTCCATTTGTTTGCTTTTCCTCATGAAGGGCTCAGAGAAAATTTTTCATTTTGGGTGCAAAAAGTAGGATTCTATGTTGCATGAAGAATTGCTTGGAAGAAATATATAGAGTTTGTTAGAGGGAAATTCCTCTGTCTTGCCTACATTGACTTTTACTGTCTTTTATGGATTGAGAGGAAAAACTCTTCAAAGCCCAAATCAAAACCTGAATAGCTTTGTAGTTCCCAGGATTAAAGGGAACTATTTTACCCTTCCTGGACAGTCCCATCCATGAAAAATTGTCATACAGCTTCAGCACCTAACCAAGGGATCTCACTCTAGCAGTTGTATAGATTTTAAGCAAAAGGCTATCATTCTTAAATGAACTTTGCACTGCTTCAGAGGCCTGAGAATATCAGAGAAAAGGCTTTGTCCAGCAGAACAGGAAGATGCAGAAGTAAAGCAATTAATGAGTATTGCAGACCTTTCCCTAAAGAGACCATGGACATCCATGCTTGCAGTCCAGAGTTTTGCAGTGCCCAGGGTACATGAGTTGCCTTTTCTATCTTTATAGGTTTCTGTAAGCATGTTCTCCTTCTCCCTCCAATGTGAGTATTAGTGAGAGGGAGTGACTTGGATTTATGAATGAGGTAATATGTTTGACTATTATAGCATTTGCTTCTTAGTTAGAAATTGCTTTATATTTTCAAGTGAATGGTATTATTTTCACTGATTTGTGTAAATGGAAAATATGCTGGGGGATACTCACAATTAAGGGCCCTTATTGTAATGTATATTTCTGCTCCAAACAGGAGTTACCCCTAGGATCCTGGGAGTGATTTATAGCAGTACACCAGCAATGGTTAGTTTCTTTTCTGGGATTCCCCCTCCATACCCCAACCTTACATTTTGAGAGCAGGTCTCAGTAAGTGAACCAAACTGACTGGAGAAAGAGTACATTTGCTACATGGTATCAACTCCCTCTATAATCATTATGCTGAAATGAGTATAATAAGTATGTACCCTGGTCTTCTACTTGTGGTTTGTTTTGTGTGTGAGTGTGTGTGTGCATGTGTGTGTTTTTTAACTTTGGACTAGTACCTAAGGGTCTTTCTAGTTTTCTTTGTGTTCCTCATGCTTGGCAGTCTCAATTGCTTCACATAATTCCTTTATGCTGATTTTTTTTCTAAACGTATTTAATGATTCCTTTATTTTACATTTCTCAACATTTAGTTTTCAATTTTTTGTTCCAGATTCTCTCTTTCCCTCCAACTCTTCCACCCCTCATTGAGAAGGCAAGCAAGATGATTTCAATTATGCATTTTAAAGTCATGAAAAACTTATCTCCATATCATGTATGTTTTAAAAATAGTAATATGAGCAAGAAAAATAAAGAAAGGGAAAAATGTGCTTTACTATTCACTTGAAGATCATCAGTTCTCTTTCTGGAAGTGGATACCATTTTTCATCATGAGAACTTTGAAACTGTCTCACGTCATTGTATTTATCAGACTAGCTAAGTCTTTGATAGCTGATTATCATCGCAATATTACTGTTGCCATGAACAATATTCTACTTCTGCACACTTCACTTTGTATTCATATGTCTTCCCAGTGTTGTTTTTTAACCATCCCCTTTGTCATTTTTTTATAGTACAATAGTATTTTGTCACCATATATCACAACTTGCTCAGCCATTCCCCAAATGATGGGCATCTACTCTATAATCAATTTTTTCCACCATAAAAAGAACTCCTTTAAATATTTTTGTATGCCTGAGTCTTTTTCCTTTTTCTTTGATCTCTTTGAGATACAGGCCTTGTAGTGGTATTGCTGGATCAAAAGGTATGCACAGTCTTATAGCCCTTCAAGCATAGTTACAAATTGTTCTCCAGAATGTTCAGACCAGTTCACAACTCTATAAACAACACATTAGTGTTTCCACATGCCATCTAGCACCGGTCATTTTCTGTTTCTGTCATATTGCCCAATCTGATAGGCATGAGGTGGCACCTCAGAGTTGTTCTAATTTGCATTTCTTTACTTAGTGAGTTAGAACATTTTTTTCATAGATTTGGTTTAGTCCCCTGTATATTTGAGAAATGAGATCATTATCAGAGAAACTTGCTATAAAAATGTTTTCCAAGTTTCTCTTTCCTTTTAATTTTGATTGCATTGGTTTTATTTGTGCAAATGCTTTTTAATTTCATGTAAATCAAAACTATTCATCTTAACTCCCATGATCCTCCTTATCTCTCATTTAATCATAAAATCTTCTTTATCCATAGATCTGACTAGAATTTTTTCCATACTCCCCTAATCTGCTTATGACATCACCATTTATGTCTAAATCATGTACCCATTTTGACTTTATCTTGGTATATGATGTGAGATGTGAGTCTGTACTTCATTTCTGCCAAGTTGCCTTCCCAGATTTCCCAGAAGTTGTCAAATACTTATTACTTTCCGTAAAAGTTTGAGTTTTTGTGTTTATCAAACACTAGAATACTAGGGTTTTGTAGTTCTGTATATTGTGTCCCTAATTCAACCCACTAATCAACTATTCTATGTTTTATCCAGTACCAGACTGTTTTGATAATTACCACTTTGTGGTCTAATTTCAAAGTTGGTACTCCTTCCTTTGCTTTTTTTTTCACTGATTCCTTTTATATTCTTGACCTTTTGTTCTTCCACATAAGTTTTGTTATTTCTTCAGTTCTATAGTATAGTTTTTTGGTAGTATGATATGGCACTAAAAAAGTAAATTCCTTTAAGTAGAATTGCTATTTTATTTTTATGACTTGATCTACCCATGAGCAATTAATATTTCTACAATTATTTTGATCTGCCTTTATTTGTATAAAAAAGTATTTTGTAATTGTGTTCATATATGTACTGTGAGTGTCTTTGCAACTAAACTCCAAAGTATTTTATAATATCTGCAATTATTTTGAGTGGAATTGTACTTTATTACCTTATTTTTTATATTTTTGGTTGTTCCCAGCTTTCTGTTGTGTTTTGTTTTTCATTACATTGGATGCTGTTATATTTCTTCTGAGTTGAGAGGCTCAGAAAAAGAGCAGGTGAGGTGAAAAAGAAAGGATCATGTGATGAAAAGTCTTTGAGTGGCAAGTTCTGCTCTTTGCTTCTTATAACACTTAAATGGTATATTCCCAACAATAAAATAATTGGGTTAAAAATACACAAATGATTATTTTTTAAATAATTTTATGGCGCATTTTCAAGTTATCCTCCAAAATGTTTTTACAAGATTTCAATTCCAACACCAATGAGTGAATGAGTATACTTGCTCTGCACATCACAGACAGTATTTACTGTCTTCCTCAGTTTTTTATGTGCTACAGTAATCTGTTTATGGCTTTTACCTCTACTATGTCAGAACAGGGAACATTCCTTACCTCAGCTTTGTGTTTTCCATAGTAACTAATACAGCATCCTATAGCAAGAAGACATTTTAAAATGTTAAATAAACAAATGAAGAAAAAAGAGAGAAGGGAATAAAGGAGGAAAGGTGAGAAGTAAGTAAAGATGGAGGAGCTGGGTGCAAAAATATACCCTTAGCCTCTACTCAAGTTTCCCAAGGCTGATCCTGTCATAAAGAAATCAGGGAGATGTGTTTGGCAGGATTTGGAATAGTTTGCTTTCTCTAATAAAGTGAGTTCTTTGAAAAGCCCTTAAAAAGCTGTACTGCCAACATTTCTCACTCTATACGTCCTAATGTTCTAAATAAAACTTGGAGAAAATTGTTCTCATTCTAACTTTGTATAATCCCTTTGGGCTACCATAGAGAGACACTGGATTATTTGTCATGATCTGACATGTCTGAGCCACTTTGGGTATACAATAGGAGTTAGTGGGAAAGCTCTAGATTTGGAGTCAGGACATGAGATTGATTACCAGCTCTGTCATACCCTAACTGCATGACCTTTGGCAAGACATAGCCCATCAATGAACCCCTGTTTCCTTGTCTGTGAAATGAGAACAGGAATAGTTGCATAAACTCTCTCATGAAACTGCTACGGGAAAAGAAGTTCTTTTTGAAGCACTATAAAAATGTCATTATTATAAGAGGAACAGTATTTTGCAAAATATACACATGCCACCCTAATACAAGCTGTTACATTAATTTTCCTAAGTGGGACATGGCCAGGTGTGCCAGGGACTGCCCTGAGCACTGGACAAGGACCTGAGAGCTGTCTACCTCTGAGAACTGGACGAGAACCTGGAAGCTGTCTGCTTCTAAATCCAGGTCACTGTTTGGTGGATTCAGGAGGGAGCTGGGACCATTGAAGGGGATCCAGAGAATCACAGAGACCACCCAGAGTCAAGAGGAAGAAAAGAAAAGACCACCCCTTGGATGAAACTGAGGTTTGCTGAACACCAAGGGGTGGAGGGTTTGTGTGGTTTTCTAATGACTGTACTAGTGATTAATGATATTTAGTAAATGTGAATCTGGATTAGTGACTGATTAAGTTAATGGTTGCCCCATGGGTGGAAGATTGATTATTGTATCATGACTGATTAAAGTAATGGCTGCCCCATGAGTTTATTGTGAGTTGATTGATTAAGTGAGTAGGGTTTCCACCTTAGGGAAACCAGATGGTTATTCTTTTATTCTTTGTTCTAAATACTGTGAGACCATTCTAATGTTAGGCTGTTATGAACACTATATTGCAATTTTCTGTGATAAAATGTAATGTTGTGAATATTATATTGTGATATATTGTGATTGCTTGCCTTGATTTGTAATGGAATAAACAGAGTGTTCACCATACTGTGTAATCTGAACCCTAAAAGCTATTCACAGTAGCATTCTTTTAGGAATATGCTGGTGCATGGATTTACACCAAGTTCCCCTTCAAGTCTTCAATACTTTGCTCACTAGGTTTGCTCCATAAGAAAGAAATTAAGTGCCAAGAAACATAAATAGATTCTCGGGGATTGTTGGAAGAGCCAAAGCAAGATACCAACAACATCTTTGTATGGCTGGGTCTGTCACTCTATGTCAACAGTCCTTAGCTGAATGCTCCTAAAGCACTGTTTGGTTGAACCCTCCTGGAAACTCACCAGTGCTGAAACACATCCTCCTCCTGCTGACTCGCCAAAGATGGTCACTAAACCTGGATCTCCTCCAAAGCTAGCAATATTCTTCTGGATCCAGTGGAGTGCAGCCACTTGGTCTAAGTAACCCCAGTTTCCCCTAGCATGTTCATCACCAGTGCTGCAAGACAGGAAACAGATATAAGAGGATGGTAGCTGAAAGGAGAAAGAAAAGAGGTCAAGCAAGCATCCTCACACCAAGAAATAGGCCTATGAGGTCAGGGTGGGAATAAGAGTTCATTTAGAAAATAGGAAATCAAGCTGAACTTCCTACTTCTAGTGAACTCAGGTCATACCCACACACACACACACACACACACACACACACACACACACACACACAAGCATACACACATACATTTTGTTATTTTAGGGTCTTATGTTTTAGCCTTGTTTCCTTATTAGATGCAATCTTCCTGAGGGCAAGGATAACATTTCTAATTTTCTCCAACAATTCCTTATCTCAACTGAACCCTGAGGTGCTTTTTCAATATGCATGACTGGAACCCCTGAGACCAGATAAAAATCTTGATGTCTTTGGTGTCATCTTCTTTATGGCCCTACCTATGCCCTGCTCATGCTCAGATCTATAACCAGCATAAGGTGAAAAGGGCTTTGCTGTAGGTCACTAATGGCCAGGGTAGGGAGTAACTTGCCCAGGGTTATGAATATAGTAAGTATCTGAACCTGGATTTGAACTCAGGTATCTCTGACTCCAAGTCTAGCATTCTATACACTGTGGCATCTAGCTGTAGAAATATTGAAAATACCAAGACCTTTTACCTTCTAGTCAATCACTCCTCTATGCAACGTTCCACACAACTGCCTAATGATTCACTGAGATTATACTCCTCCTCTACTCAAAAACCTTTAAGGATTGGCTATTGCTTACCACACAAACTCCTGAACTTGCATTTAAAGGCATCTACAAGTTGACTTCAACCTACCTGTTCAGCCTTATCTCATATTACTCTTCATTTATCATTCTGGTTTCTTAGGTCTCCATACCTTTGCTCATGACATCTCCCATACCTAGAATGATCTCCTCCCTCCAAAATAAATCTATTAACATCCCTCCCTGTCTTCAAGGCCCACCTCAGGTGTCATCCCCTCCACTGAGCCTTCTCTGATATTCTGTCCACCCAACTTAAAGGGATCTCTCTCACTTTAAAATTTTTCAAAGCACTTTACCTGGATTTCTCCTTTGAACTTAGCATTTTCTCATGTAGCATAGTTACTTATGCACTTGTTATTCTCCCCATCCTCTTTAATCATAAACCCCCTTAAAATGTTTGTGTCATATCTTTCTTTGAATTCCCAGTATCTAGAAGCCAGGAGACACTTAATAAATTTTTATTTCAATTATTCAATTAAGAATCATATAGCTTGAGTATAGAAGGTATTCAATAAAAATTCATTAAATGAATTAACAGTGGTTTTATCCATATTTTAATTAGGCTGATACCAAATGATACTCGTAGCCTTATCCTAGCTAACTAATCATAGGGCAGCAGTAACATTGATAATATAGTAAGATATATGTGATACCATATGCCACAGTCCCTGATCTCAAGAAGAAAACATTACAGAAGAAACTCATCAAATGCATAGACCAAGTTCTAAGAGATCAAAGAGAAAAAATAGAAATATACTGTGGTAAGCAAAGTTGACTATATTCATTTGTTCTTTGAGGACAGCTGGAGAATCATTGCCATAAGCTTAAAAGCAGTACCACACTGTTGGGTATGCCCAATGTGTACATTGCCTTACCTATAGAATCCAAAAATTCCCAGACGATACTGAATGGTCACAACCACAACATTCTCAAGGGCTGAGAGAGCCAGTCCATCATAAGTTGATGCAGCACCTGTCAACAAACCTCCTCCATGGATCCATACCATCACCTGGAGAAGAAGGGAGGAATTGGACACAGAAACCCAGTCAGTATTAGAGTTCTAGTCAACAGCTTCCTATGTCCTTCCTCTCCCAATGTTCTCAGGGAATGCTAAGTCATTCTCAGAACTTCCAGAGGAAAACTGAATTAGAAAGACAAACTGTCTTTAAGAAAAGTTACGGAAGGAAAAAAGGCCACAGAAAATCCCAAAAAGTAAACTTGTTATTCTTCTTTGATTTCTTGGAGATGATTGAGAGCTAACTCTGATTTTTACTGTATAAAATTTAATTATATGTATATCTATACACATACACACATATGTGTATATATGTGTATGTATATATGTGTGTATGTGTGTATATATATGTGTGTATACATATACACACATATATATATGCACAAATATGTGTGTATACATATATGTGCATATCACTGCTTTGGCTAGTCTGGTAGAAGAGCCTTGAACTGAGAATTTAGAAATCAGGATTTGAGGGATGGTTGAAGGAAATGGTGGTCTTCAGCACAAAGAAAAGGAAAACTGGGCAGGGGACATGAATGGGGTCTTCTAGTCTTTGAAAGTCTGTCATATGGAGGCAGGATTAGATTTTTTTAATTTGGGCCTAAAGGGTAGAACATGGCATAATCTGGATATAACTTGCAAAGTAGCAGATTTGTGCTCAGTGTCATAAAAGATTTTCTAACAGCAAGAATTCTCAAAAAGTGGAATGGGCTTCCTCAAGAGGGGGGGAATTCGCCATCACTGAAGGTATTTAAAGAACATCCTTGTTCAGGTACAGGTTGGATTATGTGGCCTTTGATGGCTGTTCCACATCTGAGACTATGATGCTGAGTTAGTTTCAAATCTGCCACTAACAAGCAATATGGTCTTGCACAAGTTTATTAAACTCTCTTAATCCTCCTTTTTCAAATAAGGATAATAACATTTATTTCTGTCAAATGTGGACTGAGGATTGAGTGGAACAATATGTATAAAAGTCCATTGCAAATTTAAGGCATTACTATTGTTTACCATCATGTACTACAGCAGGCATCTCATCTTGCCACAAGCCATAGTCAAGGAAAATTGAGGTCCAGCTAAGTGAAATTGATTTTTCTCAGGTCACACAGACTGACCAAGGGAGAACTAAAGATCCCAACATACTGATACTTCCATTTCTTTCCTGCTATAGGTGCAATAAATAACCATAGCCCACAGAATCCAAAGCTTTGACCAACCCTAGACTGAGCATTCTTACAGGTAGGTTCATCTTCTTTGTCAGATCAGCTGGACTATAAATGTTTAGATATAAACAGTCTTCAGATACTTTCAAGAAAACTTTTTCATTCCGGTTGGTAAAAAGGTCAGAGAATAACTGTCCCCCAACTGGGTCCTGGGTGCACCTGTGCGATGAAACATAAGATCATTTCTTTTCAATAGCAGCTAGGGAAACATATTTTGGGGTCACAGGACCACAGATCTTAGACTTTGGAACCATAAGGGTCCTTAAAGATCATCTAGTTAAACACCCTCATTTTAGAGATATGGCAGCTGAGAGGTGAAGAGGAAATGTGATTGCTTAAGGTCACACATAGAATAACAGAGCCAGGAATCCATCTCCAGTCCTCAGACTCTTCCCTCTACTCTCCTTCCTTTCCCACCTTCCCCAGTGAAGACTTAACAAAAAACTTCAAATTAAGTTTTTCTTTATGTTTATCGAATGAAACACTAAATTTTTTTGTGTTCCAATTTATGTCATTTCTCTGTTCTAGACCTAATCTTCTTCTCTGAAAAATGAGGAGTTTGGATTAAATGATTTCCAAGATCCCTCCCATCTCTGGCTTCCCAATGAATGTTTTCTATGGATAAATGCTTGGTGAATGTAGGGACAACACAGCAGGAAGGAGGGAGGTGGTTATAGAAAGAATGAGGGTCTGGAGAAATCATACTGTTAAATAGTGTGATGCCTCTAGGGTCTGTCAGATTATAGCCATATGGCATTATTTTGGCAAGATATCAGTGCCTCATATCACCCAAGCCTATGAGGCAACTAGTGAAGCCATCATTGTTCTTGCTGTAACAGAGGATGAGTGACTGGTCCATGGTTACACAGTTATTAAATGTCATAGTCAAAGCCGACGTTCTGATTTTCATCCAAGTGTTCTTTCACTAAGACCATAATTTTAAAAACCACAAGACCCATCAGTGACAAGGGAATCATGATTTCATGATTCAAGGGAGTCTTGACATAAGTGAACAATGGAAGGTAAGGGTATTTGCCATCTTTCCAGGCAACGTGTTCTCGGGGATTTAATTGTAATAAAGCAAACAAACCAGATGGTTACCAGGAATAACAGCAGCATGTATTCGAGTTATAGCATTTCAGCTTGACTGGGGTTTCTGGGGTAAATGAATCACTTTGCAGCTTGGGAAACAGTCCAGTGGGAATCCTTGACAGATTCCCCTCCCACAAACCCTCCAATATCTCATAGTACTTAATTTAAAAGAATCACTTTTGGCCTGGATGGGTGAGTTTTTCCCCTATCTTGCCTTGAAGAAGATCTCCACCTCCCTTTGGAACCAGTAGCACCAAACCACATTGCCTTTGCCTGGGTCATCATCCTTGCTTCCTTCCTACAGCATCTTTGGACTCTAGCCTTCGAATAATCATTGGTACTGATATGGGAGCTTTACCCTTATTTTGTCTAAAGTCAGGTCACCACTTCACTGCCCAGCTCTGCCTAGCACATAGACCCATCCCAGATTCCAGCTCCTCTTCATGTGATATCCTACCTGGGGGCAGAGTCTGTCTTCTGTTTTTATATTTCTACACACAGTGAGTAGTACAGTGTTCCATAAATGTTCTATCTATCTTTCTACCTGCATGTAGATAGATAGATAGATAGATAGATAGATAGATAGATAGATAGATAGATAGATAAATAGATAGATGGAGATAAAGATGGAGAGAAAGAGGTAGAGATAGAGATAGAGATAGAGACAGAGACAGAGACAGAGACAGAGACGGAGACAGAGACAGAGATAGACATAGACATAGACATAGACATAGACATAGACATAGACATAGACATAGACATAGACATAGACATAGACACAGAGACAGACAAGGGAAAGAAACAGAAATCTTTCATTGGAGGCAATGCAAGGGATTTTTAAATGGTCTGAGGTTCTGAAATAACGTGAAAAACCAAAGAATAAGAACACAGTTCCCCATGATTTCCTCCAACTTAATCCCTCCCATTCCAAGAAGAAGCTGAAGACTGATGGCTTACATGGGTGGATATGTAGTGGTGTTCTTCACGTAGTCCCAGGGCTCAGGAGGCTGGGGTGGACTGAATCTCAGGCGTCCAAGAGGAGCCTTGGCAAAAGGGACACCCAGGAAAACCTGAACAGGTTTATTAAATCCTTTTAGGCTTGCAGATTTGCCTTGGACTTTCCCATACTGAGTGTGCACTACAGATGCTGAGGCATGCTGCCCTATGCAACATTGAGGGAGGAAAAAATTATTTCATTTGAGGAAACAATATGGTAAAGTGCGATGAGCAGTGGACTAGTTAGGTGACCTAGGAATCTTTTTTTCTTTCTCTGTCCTTCACTATGTTCCAACTTTAGAGAAGCAACAATCTCTCTGGACCTCAGTTTCCTCACCTGTAAATTAGGGACAATATTATTTCTCTGTTATAAATACTAGATGAGAAAATGGATGTGAAAATGCTATAAAGATACCAGAGCCATAATAGAAACTCATAATTTTTCAGTATTTTAATATTCAACAAATTGCTTTTCTCATAACACTATAAAGGTAAATAGTATGCTTATAGTCTTAAAAGATGGAAATACTGAGAGTTGTAGAGGTCAAGACTCTGCCCAAGGTCATGTAGCTAGCAGGTAATTTTTAAACTTCAAATTCTGAGCATTTCCACTAAGTGACAGCTGCCTTTAAGAATGAAGCTTAACAGGAATGCACATTTATGAAATTCCCTTTCTTGAGAATCTCTGAGTTCCTTTATTCAGCACATTTTACTGAGCACCTGTAATACATAATGCAATGGGCTTGGCACTAAGAAAAGCAGAGATGAATAAGATCCAATCCCTCCTGGAGGAAGCTTAAACACTATAATATCATTAGTATAGTCTACAACCTACCTCTGACAACACCTATGTACTAAGGAGCTGCCTGAAATACACAAGGGTTAAGCTGACTTGCCCAAGGTCACACAGCTAGCAAGTATCAGAAGCAGTGCTTGGACCCAGATCTTCTTAACTCCAAACTCACCACTTCATTGACTATTCCATATCCTCCATGGAACTATTTCTAGGTACACATCAGGGATAGTAAGTAGAAGGAGAACTAGTAGTAGTAGTGGTAGTAGTAGTGGTAGTAGTAGTAGTAGTAGTAGTAATAGAAATAGCATCTGTATACAGTTTTAAGGGTGGCAAAGAACTATTCTATTTATGTGTGTATGTATGTACGCATATAAACACGCACATACACACATATACTTTTACATATACATAAACATATGTAATTTAATTGATCTAGATACTTCCCAGATGAGAAAACTCCCTCTACCAATTCAGGTAAATATCTTATAGTTTTAAAGAGTTTTGTAAAGCACTGAAACATTAAGAGATTTGCCCAGGATCACACAAGAAGTTCACAGCAGAGGCGGAACTTGAATCCAGGATGAAAACTAGCTAGATAAAGATCACTCCTCCTCTTCTACACAGCAGATGGTGGATCAGGAACAATGCAGATGAACTTCTCTCAGGTTGTGCAAGTAATTGTCATTACTTCTACAGGAATTTTATCATTGTTCCAGCTACTGTCATCTCTTGTTCTGGGAAAGTCAATTATCTAGAAACACTGACTTTAGGAAGTGAGGGAGGGAAGGATAGAAGAGGGAGAGAAGGAAGGAAAGAAGAAAGGAAGGAAGGAAGGAAAGAAGGGATAGAGGAATAAATGAAAGGGAGTGAGGAAGGAAGGAAAAGAGGATAGAAGGAAGGAAAGAAAGAGGGAGGATAAAAATACTTAATTACTATGTAGGGTTATTCTTTCCCTTTTCTTTGAATTTCTATATTTCTCTCAGCTCTGATAAAGCACCATCAAAATAACAGATCATATCATTTCAAACTGAAAGGGACATTTGTGATCATCTAGTCTAGATCCTTCCTTTTACAGATGTGAATATTAATGTTAAGACCTAGGGAATAGCATGGAATTAATAAGGACATACCAGTTCAATTCATGTGATTACAAACGTTGAAATTTCCTGCCTAGTGCAGAAGATTGTAACAAAGTATCTTCTAGTCATTACTGACTTCTTTTCCTCAGTGTCCATCTCTTTCATTTGCTCCATGAGACTTTATAAAACAGTAGACTGTTAGAACTATCTAATAATTTGATTTTTAGATAGTTGGACTATCTAAAGGGTTTGATACCAATTATCCAATCTATCCTTTTCTTTCTTTCTTTTTTCTTTTGAAGGAGGGAAAGCAAGGCAATTGGGGTTGTCACTTGCCCAAGGTCACACAGCAAGTAAATGTATCAAGTGTCTGAGACTAGATTTGAATTCAGGTCCTCCTGACTCCAGGGCTGGTACTCTATTAAACTGTGCCACCTAGCTGCCCCTACCATTTCCATTCTTAGCCCCTTAATCATTCATACTTTCTCAGAAGAAGAAGGAATTTATGATAGATAATTCTACTGAATCAAAACCCAAGTGGGAAAATAGATGATGTTGATGGTCCCTTCTGACCCTAACATTCTATGATTTGGACTATCCAAGTTGATAAAACACTATATTGCCTTTCTAAATTTTTTTTATTTTTGTCTTCCCAGAGTTTAAAGCAATACATGCTATTGTTCTTTTCCATGTTTGGTTTTGTTTCTTTTTTCCCATTGTTCATTCCATTGGTTACAACACTTCTATACAACCAGACTATTGTACAATGTGAAAATGCTTGCAGATCCTATACATGATTGTACACCACCATGGTGGGGAGTGGGGGGAGGGAGAAAGGAAGGAGAAAATCTGAAACTGAAGTGATTCTGGAACTGAATATTGCAAACTAAAAGGAAATAAGTCAATTTAAAAAATAAATAAATGAATTTTTTCTTCATACTCTGCACTTTCACATGTGCAGATATCAATATCCAATTATCTTTATTTTAAGTAGAGACTACTCCCCATTTGTTTATTGCCTCTTTAAGTGATCTTTCCCCCAAGGAACCATCCACTAGGCTAAACTAAAGCCAGAACCACTTGGAGCTACTCAAAGTAGGACACCCATCAATGAGGGAGGAGAGGGAGAGGGATGCCACAGTGTAAATAGAAAATGCAATTGCTGCAGCTTTAATAAAACCCCAAACCTTTTTCCATGGAAAGCTACAGGAAGGCATATTCTGGCTCTGAACTCTATCAGAAATCTCAGGCTTTGCATAGGCCTTGCACCTAAGGCCCCACAATTAATTTTCTCATACTCATAGCTTTCTGCCAGAGTAATATGCAAAGCTCTTAGAATTATTTTTGTAGGTATGTGCAGGGGCGGGAAAGGGGGAACTTACCCTGAGTTAGTAAAGCAAGACAGGAACACAAGACCAAGGAAAGTAACCACACCATATCCGTAGAAATGCTTTCCCAGATGCCTGGTGCAAGTATTACAGCTGTCCTCGAGAGTTGCTGATGGTTCCCTGCTTCAAAAAGCTTCACAAATGTTATCTGACTGACTAAAAAGGTCAAAGTAAAATCAGACAACAACAATAATTAAATTTATCCTCTTCCAAATAGTGCTCTTTTATAAGGAAGTGTTGGCTTTTGGAAGCTATCCCTGTAAATAACTCCCCCTCTCCATCTGTTTGGCTCCATCCCCAAAATACTCGGATTACAAACTCATTATGGTGAAAATCACTTTAACTGGATTTTAACCCTAACTGCAATCTGATGTTTCTCCTTGTCTCAAGGGTGAACACAATCAATCACATAGCTTGGTATGAGAGGTGGTGAGGTCTCGGGGGACAGACTGACAGCTCAATACTGTCGGTCTCAGTGACCTTCAAGAAGCCTTCTAACCTCTTGTCACTATTCTTTCCTCATCAGTAGAAGGGGCATAAGGAAGGAAAGGAAAAGGAAAGGAAAGGAAAAGAAAAGGAAAAAGAAAGGGAAAAAATTGTGATTTGTGAAAAAAATGAGTGCCAACAGTTAACTTGAATATAGTTTGGGGGAGATAGTGAAGGAAACAAGACAGGAAATACCTTCCTCCAAAGAACCCATGTAACTCATGGCTAGTGTTTCCCAAAATTCTGAGCTCACTTATGCTATGTTCAACCTTGAGAGTAGTCCCATTCATTTTATCTTTGTTTTGTAATGTTGTTAACTCTGGTAAATCTCTAGTTATACCTCATGTCTAAGCCCAGAATTCTTCTGTGTATTCATTAACTTGGATGGTGAAAAAAAATGTCATTTTTATTTTTCACTAGTATAACAAGGGTTTGCTTTATGCATACCCAGATACCTAACATGGAGGCATCTTGCTTCTGGAAGAAGACAGCCTGCATTTCCCTAGCACATGGGTGGGAGTAGCCTCCTTTACTTACTTGGGTAGCCAGAAGAGGCTACATCTTTAAACTGCCAGACTGGACAGTTTCCTCTTTTCTGTGCATTCCTTTCCTGTGTGGCATTCAAAGAGAATAAAGGTTTACCTACAGCATGGGCACTATGACTTGAATTGGTGAGAGGGGCGAAGATTACTTTGCCACCTCTCCTTCTAGACCCCATGACACTTAGAAATCAGCCTCAAGTTTCTCTTTGGTATGTTCCATTTGTCCTTCTCAGCTCTAGTTTCAAACAATAATCCCAACTAAACTCACAATTGAGCCATGGTGACCTTGGTGACCTTGGCTCGATTCCTGACTAAATGCTATAGCTAGCCAGTCCAGTAGGCTAGCCCTGAGAATCCAAGGTTAGCTTTGAACTGTGTACTATATAGGAACTAAATTGCAAACCTAAGGCCCCATGATTAGGTAACGTAGGAGAGGGTTATTCTCCAAGGATCGGTAACTGTTTGTATATTTGTCATTATACATTTGAAGTAAATATTCCTTTGTCAAATCTAATCTGACTGTTAAATAGTTCAATGAAATTGGGACAAAAGGACCACCCCTCCATTTAGGGGAACCTCAAAAGTGAGAGCTAGAGCCCCAGTAGGCCTACAAGTCTCCTAAAGGGTACTAGAGAAACCTGGAGGAGGGTTTACATGTAACACATCTGCCCTTTGTGCAGTGGGGATCAGGGGTAATCACCGTTACACTAAGCTTTAAGTAAAATATTGCTTTACCTTTAGTTATTTTTTTAAATCATTCTAAGAAGGGTTCTACAAATATTGCTTGACCCACAGGGGTACATGGCACAAAAAGGTTAAAAACCCTTGTCTAGGCTTTGACAGACATGGATAATAGGATTCACCGTTCCTGCACCTCCTGAATTCTAGGTGACAAATGATATTAAGTACAATAAAGCCTCTATCTCAAATCGCAGAAAATGTGCAAAACACAAAGGACTCTGGAGTGCATAAAAAAAGTGGAAAACACATAAGAGAATTCACAAATAAGCACCTGAATTCTCACTCCAATGGGTCTCATTTTTCCACAAGCTCCCATAGTCCTCCAGACTCAGCATCACCTTGTGGTTTGGACTCCTTTCAGAAGGGTACTGAACTTCAGGTTACCAGTAAGGTGAAGCCCTGTCAATCTGGAAATTTCCTCTCTCCCTCAAGGTCTGACATAGTATACCACATAGACCACTAGTATCCCCTGTGCAAGGAACTCTCTCAGGAAGGGGAATATACTTTGTAGTAGTTCCTTCTTTCTCATCAGATTCATCCTGTCAGAATAACTTCTTGTAATAGTGGGAGAAACATCAAAGCCTTTGTGTCCCCATGTCATTTTAGGTCCTTATTACTCCCCCTGCAACGGAGTTGGGGTGGGGGCAGGAATGTATTTTTTTTTCTTTTTAGAAAACACACCTGCTCAGGAAATTCCGGGAGCATAGTACCTTAAAAAAATCCCCTAATTCTAACAAGCAGGCAGGAGTTTAAGAGGTAGGATCCATGAAATTCCATCTCAGCCTGAGTGTATAAAGCTTCAATATTGCACCAATGTTCAAGTTTTGGTCAATCTCCTGGGCCAGGAAAGTTCACTCTCAAGTCGGCCTGGTATTCAGAAAGGAAAAAAGAAAGGCAAAATTAAGGCAGGAACTTTCCACTACAGCTGTGGGGATGAACACACCCAGCTACCAGTTGCTCCTGCCCTAACACAACTTACAGGCTCCTGGGGGCAGGGAGGAAGGAGTAGGAAGCAAAAATATACCTCCCCACTTCCTCCAGCTGTTATTCTTCTTCAGAAGACAAAGGACAAAGGCAAAAAGAATTTCAGAAAGGACTGAGTTCTGTTGGTTTACCTCTGTAAGATTACACAATAAGTAAGTTCATTTTTTCCCAAGAGTCCAAGTCAATCTGTTCATCTTGAGAGTAGTCTTGGTCACAGAAACCCATCCTTTAGGAGGCCAAGGGGTGGTTCCAAACTAATTTATTCCAGGAAATTTGCAATCAATGATGTTTCATCGAGCATTGTCTTTTTTTCTCTTAAAAATTGCTAGTGGATAAGTCAACATTATAGCAAGAAATATGTACAATCAGAGGGCGGAGCCAAGATGGCGGCGTAGAAGCAGCAAGGTCCCGTAGCTCCCACACGGCTACCCTAAACACCCAGAAAATATGAGCTCAGACAAAGTCTAGGAGAGTCTAGGACTCTCAGACTCACAAGAATACAGAGAACACACCTCTCCTGAAGGCAGCTTAGCAGCAGGGGCTCAGTGGGGCCACCGGGAGTGAAGGCTGGAAGAGCCTGAAGCCGAGACCCCGGCCAGGCCTGGGACAGTGGGAAGGAGCTGTGCTGAGTGAAGCCGAGCCCCGCAGCCAGTCAGCAGAGGTTCTACAGCCTCCAGCACCTCCACATCTGCCAGAGCATAAGGAACAGTAATGGAGAGGGGCAGCTCACACCCCACTGGAGCAGAGAACCGGCTAGCCCAAAACCGCAGCCCAGGCCAGGCAAGGCCCCAGGGCAGCCACTAGGAGGAGCAGAGCCTCTCAAGCCACAGCGTGAGTCTACTTCAAAGAAAATCTAAAGCATCTGCCTGAGGGGAGCTTCGATCAGAGACAGTTAGTGAAAGTTGAAACCTTGAAAATTAATTTGGGGGTGATAAAGCAGTTCCACCAATCTGCCCCTGGGGCAAGGAAGCAGTGGGGGTGGGAAACTACTGGAAGCAGGAGCAGTGGACCCCACCAGGCTGCTTCAGAGCCCCTGGCCTGCGGACTCTTCAGGGGGGCTGAAGGGATTGATCAGGGCCAAGTGCTCTTGGGTTGAGCGGCCTGGATCCAGATCGTGGTCTTGGGCGGTGGTCCTGGGGTGCACTTTCAGCAAGCCAAAGCTGGAGGGACTTGCAACACCCCTCTAATAGCCCCAGCAGGTGGGAAAACCCCAGCGATTTGGAACAGAGCTTCCTACCTTGGAAGCAGCGTTTCACAGACCTAAAAAAACCAGCCAATTAATTGACTGGCCAACATGAGAAAGAGGAAGCAAAATAAAAACACCAATAAAACTCTAGAATCCTTTTTTATGGATAAAAAGGGTCAAAACATGGAATGGGAGGAAGAGAGTCCAGAAATCAGAACTCCCACACCAAATGCTTCCAAGACAATTGAAGAATGCCTAGAAGCTATATATCAACTGAAAAAGGACTTTGAAAAACAAATGAGAGGAGTGGAGGAAAAATTGGGAAGAGAAATGAGAATGATGCAAGAAAATCATGAAAAGAGAGT
>CM053595.1:99359698-99374667 GCA_028646575.1 Pseudocheirus occidentalis
GAAGAACGGGACTGCAAAAGGGAAAGGATCAACTGTACTCTCATTAAATTTGGCTTTGGACAGGAATGACATAAACTCTAAACTGGGTATCTTGCCACACAGGAGAGTAGGGGGGATGGGGATGAGAGGTGGGCTGACAGAGGGGAGGGCATGGGGGGGGGGGTTGATGGAAGCACACCCTTCTGTAAAGGGACAGGGACAGGGTAGAGAATAGAACAAGGAGGGGCAGGATAGGAAGGAGGGACATATAATCAGTCTCTCACAATATGTCCATTGTGGAGATGTTCTACATAACTATACATATACAGTCTGTATTGAATTGCTTGTCTTTCCAGTGGGGGTGGGTGATGAGGGAGGAAGGGAAAGAATCTAGAACTTAAAGTTCTATAATCAAATCCTATACATACATATGTGTGTGTGTATATATATATATATATGTATATATATATAATTGTCATTATTATTATTATAATTAACTACATGCAACTAGGAATTAAGATATACAGACACTGGTGTAGGAAGATCCATCTTGCCCTACCAGAAAGCCAGAGGGGTGATGGGGGAGGACATAGGGTAGAACAGATTGGGGGAGGAGTTATACAATGGGATGGCTGTTTTGGGGTGGTGGGTGGGGGAAAGATGAGGAGAAAATTTGTAACTCAAAACCTCATGGAAATGAATGATGTAAACAAGAAAATAAATTAATTAATTACAATTTAAAAAAAATTAACGAGGAGGCCAAATCCAGAAAAACCAGGAAAGACTCAAATTAACTTAGGCTGAGTGAGGGGAGCAGAACCAGGAGAATATTGTACAGTTACAGCTACATTATGTGATGACTAACTTTGATAGACTTAGCTCTTCTTAGCAACACAAGGTTCTAAGTCATCTCCAAACAGATCATGATGGCAGATAGAAGCACACTATTTGTGCTTTCTCTCTCTCTCTCTCTCTCTCTCTCTCTCTCTCTCTCTCTCTCTAGTTTTATTTCTTCTTTCACATGCTTCATCCCATTGGTTCTAATTCTTCTTTAAAATATGACTAATATGAATATATGTCTAATATGGATGTATATGTAGAGCCTATATCAGATTGCATGCTGTATTGGGAAAGGAAGAGGGGAGCGAGGCAGAAAAAATTTAAAACTCATAAGCTTATGGAAATGAATATTAAAAACTAAAAATAAATTCATTAATTAAAAAAATAAAGAGCCTAGTCAAGCACCACCTCCTTCCTAATTCCTTCAGTTGTTAGTAACTGCTTCCAAACTACTCTGTATTTATTTTGTATATATTCCATATTTATTTAGCTATAAATATAATCTAACTCCTTAAGAGAACATAACTTCTCTGAGTTCACAGACTGTATCAATTCAGCATTTGCATCCTCAGAGAACAACATGGTACACAGCACGCAAGAGACCTTTCAAAAATACTTGTAGACTGATAAAATTGGATTTTAAGCACATGAATGACAGAGTCACATATGGGCTTTAGGACTATCAATATAGCAGTTGTGTGGTGACAGATTGGTGAGGAGAAAGACTTGAAGTAGGGAAGTCAATTGAAAGTCTTCTGTAGTATTACAATACTGCTAGAAATGCTGCTAGTTTGAACCGGGGTGATACAAGTATGAATGGAAACAAGGGGGAAAACTATGATATGTAGTAAATATAGACAAAAACTAAAACTTGGTTAATGGCTGGGTATGGGTATTAAGTGAAAAGGAAGAATCAGTTATGACTATAAAGATTATCATCTGGGTTGACTCAAAGAATATTAATGCTCTCAACATAGAAAAGTTAGAAAGATGGATGGGTCTGGTCTCAA
Source organism: Pseudocheirus occidentalis (assembly GCA_028646575.1). Taxonomy (NCBI): domain Eukaryota; kingdom Metazoa; phylum Chordata; class Mammalia; order Diprotodontia; family Pseudocheiridae; genus Pseudocheirus; species Pseudocheirus occidentalis. Next base: position 99,361,528 of record CM053595.1, read on the forward strand.
GAAGATGTAGGAAGAAGAAACAGTTATTTGGTGGCAGGATCACTCTTATATAATCACACTTATTTTCAAGAATGCATTTCCACTCATTGTCAGTTTTCTTGCCAGATAAGTCTTTAGCTGTTTATGAGTTGCTGTTTTTTCAATCTATTTGAGTTCCTTCATTTCTCTTCTAATCAACAATTTAGCAAGATGTTGTAAACAATAAAATTTATATAAAATTGTTTCCATAGCAACCATCTCAGCTCCATTTTATCTTTGATACAGATGGCATTCTTTTGAAGCTATTTTACCCCCATTTCAACTACAACTGTTTAAAGATAATATAATATATATTGTGATCATTTTAAGGTTTTCCAATGAAGATGGTGCCTGAACCAAGTCTTGAAGGAAGTATAAAAATTAAGGATAAGGAGGAACAGTCTATTGCTGTTGTTTATCTTTCATTCTGGATGAGGAACATGGCATCAGGAAGGTGATGCCATGACTTGCAAGCGAATTGCGTTTAAGTCGGGGAGGGGTGTGCAAAGTCACCAGCCTTACTTTCTCCTCCAGATCTATCTGGGTCCAGTGGCAAGGTATAGAGCAGGATGACTAGCGATGGCCACAGATGCAATGGGAGACTTAAGGAATAGTCTGTACAGAGGCATGGAAGGAAGAAATGACCTATTAACTTTGGAGACGACCTAGGAGGCCATTTTGCCTAAAATATAGAGTTCATGAAGGATTCATACTATACTCTTTCATGTCATTTCAAATCGTATTGCCTAGAAATAACTTGATCTCTTCCTACTTTTATATCCGTTTTACATCTTAATTCCTACCCCATTACCCCACACGCACACATTTGGTGATCTTCCTTGGTTAATTTGTTTGACATCCTTGAATTTCCTCCCAGATGACACTGCCTCTCAGATACTATGCATTTTCACTGACTGACCCCCATGTCTGAAATTCCTCCTCTTCATCTCCACTTCCTGGCCTCCTTGGCTTCCTTTAAATCTCAACTAAAATCCCATCCTTCAAATCCCATTTAATCTTAGTGCCTTTCTTCTGAGATTACAATACTTTGTCTTGTGTCCATCTTGTTTTACAGAATCATTTGCATGTTGTCTCCACTAGACTGAGCTCTTTGAGAACAGGAACTGAGTTTTTCTTGCTGATGTGCCTTGCTTTTTAATTGTTTTTGTTTGTTTAATTGTTGTTTTGCTTTTTGCCCCTTTTTATATCCCCACTTTAGTACAATGTCTGCCATATAATAAATGCTGAGTAACTTGATGCCTTGATTGAACACTACTCTGCTCCGTAAGCTCTATGAACAAGCCAAACTAGACTACTGGATTTTAACCATGTCTGATATTCTGTGTCCTGTCTCCATGTTTTCACAGGTTGTTCTCTGTTTCTTTTTTCAAGCCTCAGCTTGGGTGTCCCACAATCTATATGGACACCATCGTGATTCCTTCTCCCACACAAATTTCTAGTGACCCCGCCCTTAAAATACTTTGTGTGTCTTTATACATAAATATATGTATGTACACATTTATTCATTCATTCATGTTGCCAACGTAGGTAATATATGTCTATATAAGTCTGTCAAGATGTGACTCACAGGGAGGTCTGAATAAATATCAGTAGTGTCCCCTCTGCCCAACTTCGCCAAGTCTGATTCTTGCCAAGAACCAAGGCATAAAGTTGGAGACAGAGGCTAACCATTCTGTTCCTTCAAAGAGAAGGGTATAAGATTAGAATTGCATCTATCTACTCCCCTAAATATTGTTAGTCTAGGTCAAATAATTTTTTATGCCCAAGCTGAGCTCTTGCTTGCTATCACTTATCAAAGAAAAGTGCTTCCAAGCTAAATATTCAAGGCTTGATTCTCTTCCCACTAAATGCCAGTTCAACAAAGAACACATGTAGAAAATAGCAAATAAAATGCAATTATCCAAACTGATAGAAAATAAAAATCAGGAGAAGTTTATTGGCAATTATGTACCAAAAAATACACAAAGTGAATTAGCTTTCCCATTGGGAACAAGATTTCTCAGCCCAATCACGAGATAATTGTTCAGGTGGGGCCAAGATGGAGGAAGGGAAGCAGGAAAATTTCTAAACTCCTTCATTAATTCCATCACTAAACTTTAAAAAGTGAATCTGAACAGATTTTAGAGTAACAGAATCCACTGGAAGACAGAGCATGGCAGATTCCCAGTCCAAGAAAGTGCCCATGTAGGTCTTGGCAGGGGGAGCATGGAACACACAGAGGCTGCACCAGTGCAGACCAAAGAGCAAACTACAGCAGAGTGAGGAGTCCTAGCCAGCATATTCATCCACCCCAAGGTTGCTCTGCAGACATCTTACCACAGGACAAAGGATCAGTCAGAGCTGGGTAAGAGAAAGCACAGAGCCCCCAGCAATGACTACAGCTTCTCTTAGGGCTATTAGCCCACAGCCAGGAAGTTTAAAAATCACCTACCTGAATTTTCAGAGGCCAAGATGGCGGAGTTATTGCTGCTCTGATTCCCCCTCCCTGACCCAGAAACCCAGAGATAAATGTCCCATCCAGAGTAAAATCCTAAAATAGTGGAAATAGCCTCAGGCTTAAGAGTCACAGAGAAAGGGTGTAACTGAGGCAGTAAGGAGTCTGAAGTGAAGAGTGGGAAGGGTCCCAATAAGCCCCACCTCAGCTGACCAGCAGGAGCTCCCAAAGCCCAGGGTGATAGAGCCAGTGAGCCCTAAAACACAAGCCCAGGTGAGTCTTAGCACCACCAGGGGAATCTGCAGACACCAGCTCTGCTGGCTGCCAGCTGCTGAGCCTACCTGAACTATAGCCTAGGGGTATAAAGGTAGAAATCTGAAACAGCCAGACCACCCCTCCCTAACTCAGGGGAAACACTCACCTTGGCCTCAGTCTAGTAGACACTTAAAGGCTACAGCACACAAAGTCAACAACCAGGCACCTAGCTCCCAGCTTGAGAAGGATGATTAAGAGCCATCTGTACCCCAGAAGAAGGAATACACTTTAAAGGTCAGGAAATAGGTTATCATGGACCAGAATCAACTTGTAAATGGAAGACCAAAGACAATTGAATCCTATTATTGTGAACAAGAAGAATCACTATGGACTCTGGTACCAGCACCTGAGACAGCAGAAGGAAGTATGAATTAGTCTCAAGCCCAGAGGTATTCTTGGAGGAACTCAAGAAAACTTTTAAAAGCCAAATTAGAGAGGTAGAAGATAAATTTAAATATACAGTGACCAAATTGGAAAAATTCTGACTGAAAAAAACAAATCCTTAAAAAGTAAAATTTGTGAACTGGGACAGGAGGTTCAAAATCTAACTGGAGAAAAATATCTCCGTAAAAAAGGAGCTTCAAAAACTAACTGAGCAAAATAATTCACTAAAAATTAGAATCAGTCAAATCAAAGCTAAGGACTCTGTGTTGTAGCAAGAGTCAGTCAAACAAAACATAAAGATCGAAAAATTAGAAGAAAGTGTAAAATATCTCATTGGAAAAACAACTGACCTCGAAAACAGATCCAGGAGAGATAACCTAAGAATTGTTGGTCTACTGGAAAGCCATGATAAAAAAAGCTGCCTTGACAACATCCTCCAAGAGATTGTCAAAGAAAACTGTCCTGTGGTTGTAGAATCAAAAGGTAAAATAGTTATCAAAAGAATTCACCTGACTCTTCCTGAAAGAGATCCCAAATTGAAAACTCCAATAAATATAGTAGCCAAATTCCAGAATTACATGGTCAAGGAGAAAATACCACAAGCAGCCAAAAAGAAACAATTCAAAGATCATAGAACTACAGTCAGGATTACACAGGACATAGCAGCTTCTACATTAAAAGATCAGAGGGATTGGAATTTTATATTTTATAAAGCAAAAGAGCTAGAACTGCAACCAATGATCAACTATCCAGCAAAACTGAGCATAATGTTTCAGGCAAGGAGATAATCATTTAATGAAATAGGGGACTTTCAGACTTTCCTGATGAAAAAGTCAGAGATCAATGGAAAACTTAATCTCCAATCACAAGACTCAAGAAAGGCATAAAAAAGTAAACAAGGAAAACACATACACACACACACACACATAAGCACATAATTTGGGATTCAATAAGAGCAAACTGTTTCTGTCCCTATATGAAAAGCTGTTATTTGTCAATATTGAAATTTATATGATTATCATGACATTTAAAAGGGATATACATAGATAGATGGTGTGGGTATAAATGAACTAATCTGATGATTAAAAAAGACTTATTAAGGTGTTCAAAGGGAATATAATGGGAGAAAAGGAAAGGGTGAGAAAGAAAAAGGTAAATTATGCAACACAAAAAGGCATAAAAATATACGATAGAAGAGGGGAAGGAGGGAGGGGGATGAGCATCATGTGAACTTTATTGTATTTGGTTCTGGTTAAAAGAGGGATCAACATAATCAGTTAAGTTTAAGATTCTAAAATGAAAATACATTTTATGTATTCTAAAATGAAAATACATAAAATGAAAAACTCATTGTAATATCCGGAAAGGAGGCAGGGAGAGGAGCACTATATGAAATTTACACATTGGTTTGGGGTTAAAGAGGGAATAACATCCTCTGATAAGTATAGAAATCCATTGTGCCCACAGGCAGTAGGAGGGGTAAGGGGGGCGGAATAAAAATGGGAGGTGGTTAGAAGGGAGGGAAATAGTATTAAGGGGAAAGGGTAGGTAAAGAGGGGGGTCACATGGAAGGAATACTGAGGGAGACAGTGGTCGAAAGGAAACTTCTTAAGGAGGATCTGCAGATCCTATGCTAGATTGCATGCCTGGGGGGGGGGGAAGAGTGAGGAAAGGGAGGGGGAGAAAATTTCAAACTCAAGGGATTGTGGAACTGAATCCTGTAAACTAAAGTAAATAAATTAACAAAGACAAAAAAAGCTCAACAACAGAGAGAATGTCAAATCTTACCTGGTGGTACAGTGGATAAACTGCTGGGCCTACAGTCAGGAACACTTGAGTCCAAATTCAGCCTCCAAAAGAGACTAGCTGCGTGACCATGGACAAGCCATTTAAATTCTATCTACCTCAATTTCCTCAACTGTAAGAGGATAATAATAATGCCACCTTCCCAGCATTATTGTGAAGTTCAAATGAGATAATAATTACATACTGATCAACACAATGTCTGACACATCACAAGCACTATAGAAATATTAACTATTACCTATGATTAGTACAATAAGCTGAAGTTAGGAACATGATTGAGATCCTGATTCTTCTTCATGTGGACTTCTTCCTCAAGCTTCCTCTCCCTTCAGCGACCTCAGGAAAACCTGGGACCACATGTTTTCTCTCTCAGAGCTAGAAGCCAGAAGAGCAGGGTTTTTCTTCTCTCTAACTCTCCCCAGCTCCTCCCCCTCACACTATTATTGAAACTTTGAGTGATTATTCTCCCCCAATGAAAAGAATCATATTCAAATGTGTTTTGATCCATGGGTTGCAAAAAAAATTAGAAATATAATAGATTCATGAAAATATGGAGAGACTTGTATGAACTGATGCAGAGTAAAGTTGGCATAATCAAGAGAATAGTTTGCTCAATTACCACAACAATAATGTGAAGGGAAACAACTGTGAGTGGCCTGGTCAAAGGAACAAACAATCATTACTTTAAGCAACTGATAATGAATATACCTTCTACTTCTTGGCAGAGAGGTGATGATAGACAAGGAATGCCTGATCAGACATGATTTTTTATACATAATCAGTGTATTTCTTTATTTTGTCTGACTACATATATTTGTTTAAAGGGGCATTTTATGTTTGGAGTGGAAGGGGGAAAGTTTGGATGATTGGAAATAATAGACATGGAGGGAAAGTTATGATATTTTGTTCATTGAAATTAATTAAAGTCTATGTGGTCCAAAACAAGTTTAAGAAGTTGTATTGATATTGATTATTGAGTTATGAACCAAATGCTTCATTTCGAAATACCACCTGGAAGTTTCTCTACATCTCCACAATTCAGTAACTTCTCCATTCACCACCTCCATCACATTTTAATTTGCACTTTGTGCTTCTCTTATGAACTAACCATCTATTATATTGCATTATTTTTATCTGTGTTTGCATCTTATCCTCTTTTTAGAACTTAAGGTCCATGAAAGTACAGAGATGCTTGATAAGCATTATGTAAATTGCATGGGAGCCAGAATGACGTTTTCCCATGATATTGCTGCCATCTACTGGACAAAATAAAGTCATACATGGGGCATAAGAGAACTGAAATGAACAAAATATTAATGGGCTGCATTGACTCTTGTTAGGAGGATGGAAAGCAGAAGAGTATTACACAATGGAAAGAAAGGAACAAAATAGCTTATACCTAGAAATTTGAAAAAAAGATTTCTGGGTCTTTCTGAAAAAGAAAGAACTGGATGCTTTGAGGATTATGAACCTTTGTATCTTCTAGGAAATGATATAATAGAACAATAGAAGCTATCAAGTGGCAGGAAGGGGCAGAGAAGAAAGGAAAGAGTGGTGGTGGTTGATGGTTCCCTACTCCAGGGTACTGAGGCAGCCATATGTTAACCTAATAATAATAAAGTAGTTTGTTGTCTTCCCAAGGTATGTGCCCAAGAAATAACAGAGAATTTCCCAAGACCCAGCAAATAGCTATTCATATAAATTCAAATAATCCTCACAGAAGGAAATCTAAAAAGTATTATCTAAGATTATAATATAGTCTTACGTAAGAAACTGAAAACCTTAGGTTTTGTTTTCCTCATTTTTGTCCATTGAAGTCAAGGGATATAGAAGATAAAACTTAAAAGCTGAGATGTGAACAGCTGGATATTCTTCTCCAGGTGGGATCTAAGAATTGAATTAGGACTTCTGGACCATGTATTAAAATATAAAAAAGAAAGACTTCTGGCAAGGTATTGCATGTACCTAACAAAGATTGGTCAAGACACAAATGGGGCATCATGCAAATCTAATGTTTTAAAAATGCTTTAGATGAAAAGGAAAAACACTTCTATACATAACAAAACTAGTGAGTAACTACAATGATAGAAGAATGTTAGTTCAGACACATAAAAGTTCAGTCAACAAAATCTAAGAAAGGATCCAGTAATAAAAACCATGATCTCAAGTATCTATACGCTGATGCTCAAAGTTTAAGCAACAAGCAAGAGAGGGTAAAAATATTAACACGAGGCAATTTGACCATATGGATATCACAAAGACATCATAGGCTGGAACCCATGACTAGAGTAGAGCTCTGGATAAATGTACTTCATTCATTAAAAAACTGAATAAGTAAAGATAAAAGTGTTTATTAAAAAAATATATTTGTAGAAGGAAATCTAGGAATCAAACTGGAAGAGAATGATGGAAAGTACTTGGATATAGATCAATGAAAGGAGAAAGTGATTTTATCATTGGAATATATTGAAGATCACTGGCAAAAAATAAAGGAAATAAGTGAATTTAAAGAAAGAGGAGAAGGCTGGAGTAGAGGCACAATAATGCTGGGAGATTTCAATTACCTATCAATCTGCTAGGGGCTCTCTCTACCAACAGGAAAACAAAAACTAATAATTTCTTGACTTGTCATAATACAGTGGTTTCCAGACACTAATTATTTAAGTAATGATACCCTTTTTTTACCAAAAAAGAAAATTATAAGCAACAAGCAATTTCCTTAGATTGTACTTAATTCAAACAAAATTGTGAATTTATCATCTTTTTCTTATTATAAAATATTTAATGCATAATTTTATAATACAACATGTAGACAAAATTATTTATTGCTAAATTCCTTATGATTTTAATACATCCTCTATTTAGTTACCAATGTCATTTTCCTTAAGTGTAGCAAGCTTTCCTAAAACATACCTCTGATCACTTTGAGCCCCAATTCAAAAAATTCCAATAGTTTCCTGTTACCTCTGAGATCAAATGTAAAATCCCCCTTCAGTGTTTAAAACTCTTCTTAACATGGCCCCTTTCTGCCTTTTCCATTCTACTTTCACTTTATTCTTCCATACACTGTACAATTAAACTTAATGAGAATACCTGCAGTTTCTCACACACAGTGCTCCATCTCCAAACTCCAAGAATTTGCTGTGACTGTCCCTCACACCTAGAATGCTCTCTCCCTTTACCTGCCAACTCCTGTCTTCCTTCAAACTCAGCTCAAAGCCCACTTTCTAGAGAAGGCCTTCCCCAATCCCGCCCAATGTTCCCCCTCTCTTCCACCCACTTCTTCTGATATCACCACTCAATTATCATGGATACATCTGGTATGATCATATTTGTTAGCAGGTTGTCTCACTCTTTAGAATATGAGCTTCTTGAGGTCAGGAGTCTGGTTTTTGCCTTTCTTTTATCCCCAATGGCTAGCACAGTGCATAGCACATAACAGCCACAATAGTATTACTAATATTTAGGATGACCTTGTCTATCAGCCCAAAGTTCCTCAAAGTGTAATGTCATTGATAGTATTAATCATAATTCTTTTCTAATTACCAATTTAACCACTTATTTTGAAGTTGAGGAAAGTGAGTCCTAGAAGGGATAAGTTATTTGCCTAAGGATTGACAAGTAATAAATGAAAAAGTCAGGATTTGAGTCTAGGTCTTCCAAACTCCAAACCTAGCATTTTTTTCAAGGTGTCCTTCTTTGTCCATAGACAAAGCAAAATGATGGTGAGGGGTACCAAAAGTTCTTAATATTCCATATTTGATTAAACTAAGTACCTTGGACTGGGGTGGGGGAGTTTTGCTTCCCCTCAGTGGGAAATTCAATTAAGTACTTGTCCATCCAGCACCTTCCCAGCTCAGTTCTGAGAAAATCCTCCACTGGATGGGAGCACTAGTTCAGGAGCAAGATGGGTAATCACTGGAGAGGTCTATAGAACAGAAGTACCCATTCCAGTGTCTGGCTACCCAAGGTAGACCACCATTTCCACATCCAGTGTCATGGGGTCCAGCCCTACACACCATTGGGTAAGATTGTTTGGGGGGCATTCCTTTGGCAATGAACAAGAGATAAATAACCACACTTTCCCTCTAATAGAGATTTCTAACCCTTTCCTATAACTGGATTACTAAACTAGTCAATGGAGAGAGTGTTGTAAATATAACACACCTTGATTTCAGCAAAGCATTTGATAAAATATCTCATATAATTCCTATAGAGATGTGGATGTGATAGTAATTCAATTACATGCATTCAAATTGAATGAAAAAATCACTTTAAGACCTTCTAGAGAAGGATACCCTGTTGGAATACACCTGTTGGAGAAAGAAGAATATCAGCTACACATTTCCTGAAGAGCATCCTTCTCAGGGGGCAGAACCAGTGGGTTACAGTATAAGTCTGTTAGGAAATTCATCACTTAGTCGACAGTCCACACAGTGTGTTTATCTTTCGAGGGGAGACTGAATCACAGTGTAGTACTGTGAAACTTAGAGGAAGAGAAGGTGTTAGACTATCTAGGGGAAGTGGATTCACTAGAATGTTAAAGGGTACTTTGATAATAGCCTCAAGTTCATTTCCCTTCTGATAACAAATTATTGAACTATTTGATCATTTTATGTACTTTCTGTATCTGCTCATGGGCTCTTATGAATCCTTTCCATCTGAATTTTCTATGAAGAAAAATAAAAGCTGTCCTCTGGCTGATATGTGTCTAGTGACTTGCTTAGATAGGAGCTGGATCTATTTTTCCTGCCTACAGTTGGGGAAACCTAGAAACAAGCTATACAACTAATATATTAGGATATATTCCTGGGAAATTAAATAAAAAGAGATAAAGATCCTCTTTTAATAGTATTTTATTTTTCTCCAAATACATATCAAGGCAATTTTTAACATTCATTTTTATAAGATTTTGAGTTACAAAGTTTTCTCCTTCATTCCTCTCCTCTCCTTCCTAAAATGGCAGTCAATTTGATAAAGGTTACACATGTGCTATCATGTAAAACATTTCCATATTAATCATAGTTGTAAAAGAAGAAAGAAATACAAAGGAAAACAAAAAACAAAAAAGGAATAAAATGAAAAAAGTATGCCTCGATACGCATTTATAGGCCATTTGTTCTTTATCTGGATAACATTTTCTTTCATGAGCCCTTTGTAGTGGTCTTAGATCATAATTTTACTGAAAAGAGCTGAGTCATACATAGCTGATCATCACACAATATTGCTGATACTATGTACAATGTTTTCCTGGTTCTGTTCATTTCACCTTATATCAGTTCATACATGTTTTTCCAAATATTTCTGAAATCTGTCTTTTCATCATTTCTCATTGTATAGGAGAGAAAGCAACTGTGACCCATCACCTGAAAATCACCCAATGATCTGGCATCTTGAGATTGTGCCCAGCCTAGCCTAAGCAGGGTATACTATCCTAAATGAAATGAAATGTCAATGTATAGAGCAAAGAGCACTGAATTTGGAGTCAAAGGTTATGGGTTAAATTTTGACTGTGCTGCTTACTACTTAGAACAAGGCATTTCATCTCTCTATGCCTCAATTTATTTATCTGAAAAATGAGGCTATGGGGGTAAATGAAATCTGTGGGTGCTTCAAGTCCAAAATTCTATGATCTTATACTTCTAGATGGGTCATGATGTGGTGGGGCGTGGGGGAGGAGATCAACAGGAAGCAAGAAGCTAGAAGATAATAAAGAAAGAATTGACTTGCCAATCAAATTAAAAACAAAGTCATATATTGACTTCAAGGATTTTTGTAGGCGTACTAGAAGTTTCAGCATAAGGATGTAATGAATAGAATGTTGACCTTGGAGTCAGGATGATCCAGTTTCAAAAATCAAATCATGCTAGATTTGAAAAATCAAATCAAATGAGGCTGGGATGGTTATTTAACCTCTAATTGAACTTCAAATCAATAACTGAGCTTCCAATGGGGTTCTTGAGTCACTTCTTGCCAAAAAAAAAATGGACTTGATCTCATTCAGAGGTTTGCACTAGCCAAGAGTTCTTCAAGTGCATAATTTAGTCTCACCTGTGTGGTACTGAGATGTTTTCAGCACTGGGATGACAAAGAATAGATCTCCCATCATGTCTAGCAGCTAATCTCTTAATTCCAGTGGGTCCTCAGTGTCCCCAAAGTACTCATAAGCTGCCAACTCCAAAAACTTTGAGGCAATATTTTGTGAAAATAATAAGAACAGTATTTTCAACATCAACCTGATGACAAATGACTAGCCTTGCTATTCTACAACATTCTGGAGACATTTCTTTCCCAAAAAAATGTATATGAATTCCAATCTCCTTAAAGCTCCCTTACCCTCTGTAATGGTAATGGGAATTTGAAGATCTTTCCTGCCCCTTAATAGACCTAGGGTGGAGTTTGAAGACTTCCCATGTTTTGAAAGTAAACTCTGCCCCCTAATAGGCTGAATGTAATCAATGGAGACTGTGATGGAGGGAATTTGCTGAAGGGCACAGCAGAGCCCACAAGAAGCTTCCCTGCCATGAAGATAAACTCTGCTCCCTAATAGGCTGAATGTAGTCACATGGAGCCTATAGTGGGAGGAGTTTGCTTAAGGGAAGCACAGACCACAGGAAGCTGGTAGCCAGATGATGGAGAATAGAGGAGCACAAGCAAGGGGATATAGAGGTTTGTGAGTAAATATTGGTCTTGTATTGTTTTGTGGGAAGGCTGAATGATGCTGTAGCTCTTAGCGTTATTATGGCTTCTGAATTTCTTTGGTACAATGATGGAATAAGCTTGTTGTTTGGGGGAGTGGGTTTTCTGGTGTCTAAATAAATGCTTCAGAGATGGAGCCAAGATGGCAGCGTAGAAGCAGCAAGCTCCCGCAGCTCCCACACAGCCACCCTACACAACCATAAAATATGATTCTGAACAAAGTCTAGGACTCTCAAACTCACAAAAATACAGAAAACATATCTCTTGCTGAAGGCAGCTCGGCAGCAGGGGATCATCACTGCAAGATGTGAGCCGAGGCCAGCCCAGACTGAAACTGAAACCAAAGGTGGCCAGACCCCAGGGCAGTCAGGAGGAGCCCAGCCGAGCTACAGCCTCCAGCAACTCCGCATCTAGCAAGGAGTGAAAAATAGGGATTAGAGAAAGGCTCCTCGGCAGGAGGGGCTCATTGCCAGGCCTGCAGGCCGGAAGCCAAGACTAGACCAGCCTGAAACTGCCATGTGGCCAGGCTCCAGGGTGGTCAGGAGGAGCTGAGCCTCCCAAGCCACAGCATAAGTCTACTTCAGAGAAGATCTAAAGCACCTTGAGCAATCTTCACATCTACTAAGCCAGGATTAGAGGTCAGTATAAGTGAGTGAAGCTTTCAAGCTAAATTTGGAGGAGGAAAAGCAGTTCAGCCAATCTACCCCCAGGGAAAAGAAGCAGTGGGGGAAGGGCAGGAACTGCTGTAACCGGTGGCTGCCCCCACTGGGCTGCTTCAAAGCCCCCCGCCTGTAGATTTAACAGGGAGGCTAAGATCTTTGATCACGGCCAAGTGTTCTTGTGTTGAGTGGCCTGGTTCCAGATTGTGGTCTTCAGTGATGGTCATGGGGAGCGCTTTCAGCAAGCCAAAGCAGAGGGGGGGCTGCAGCACCCCACTAATAGCTCCAGCAGCTGGGAAAACCCCAGCAATTTGGAACAGAGCTTCCCCCCTGGAAGCAGAGTTTCATAAAGCTAAAAAAAAAAACCCAACCAATTAATTGACTGCCCAACATGAGGAAAAGGAAGCAAAATAAGAGCAGCAATAAAACTCTAGAATCCCTTTTTGTGGATAAAAAGGATCAAAGCATGGAATGGGAGGAAGACAACACAGTCAGAAGTCCCATGACAAATGCTTCCAAGACACTTTAAAAATGCCTAGAACTAATAGATAATCTGAAAAAGGACTTTGAAAAACAAATAAGAGAAGTGGAGGGAAAATAGGGAAGAGAAATGAGAACGATGCGAGAAAATCATGAAAAGAGAGTCAACAACCTGACTGAAGAAAACAACACTTTAAAAATTAGATGAACTCAAATGGCAAAAGAGGCCCAGAAAGCCAATGAGGAGAAGAATGCCTTAAAAAGTCGAATTTCCCAGATGGAAAAAGAATCTCAAAAGCATTCTGAAGAGAATAATTCCTTCAG
>CM053595.1:99375167-99398329 GCA_028646575.1 Pseudocheirus occidentalis
AAAGGACAGGGACAGGGTACAGAACAGAACAAGGGGGGGGGGAGATAGGAAGGAGGGAGATATGATCACTGTCACAATATGTCCACTATGAAGATGTCCTGTATAATCATGCCTACACAACCTGTATTGAATTGGTTGTCCTTCCAGCAGGGGTGGGTGACAAGGGAGGAACCAAAAGAATCTAGAATTTAAATCTCTGTAATACCTGCAACTAGGAATCAAGATATACAGTGGATGGGGTAGGGAGACCCTCCCTGCCCTACCAGAAAGTTAGAGAGCAGACCAGGGGAGGGCTACATCTACATCCCATCTACAGTGGTATTGCTGTTTTGGGGTTGGGGTGGGAGAAAGAAGGGGAGAAAATCTGTAATTCAAAAATCTCATGAAAATGAATAATGTAAACAAGAAAACAAATAAAATTTAATTAATTAATTAATGCTTCAGTTCTATCCTCTATCTGGAGAGATTGTTATATTTTGCAATCGAACACCATGCAATAATTATAGTCATGGTCTTTATTGTGATTGTGGATGCTGTAAATATTGCATTGGTGCTACATCCTCCTAAACTCCTTCACAAAATAGGGTTAGCACTCAAAAAAACCTGAAAAGTAGATCAAGCTTATTGTAATGGTAATGGAATTTAAAGATCCCCTTGTATTGGCTTGGTTTTCAAGTTAAGCATTAAAACTCAGAACTTGTGAATCCCACTTGTGGGATTGATTTGTTGATGTGGAGAGAGGGGGCTGAACTGGGAAGATCTGGTGCATTGGATTCAGAGAGAGACCCAAGCAGAGAGAGGCCAGAAGAACTTTAGGGAGCAGCATCGTAGAGGCAGAGAAAGAGAGAGGATTGCTGGGGGCCAGAGTTGCTGAGAGAGAGACAGAGAGAGAGACAGAGAGGGAAAGAGAGGGAGAACTGCCAGCCGAGGCCATCTGGACTGCTGAGGGCCAGTTGGAGCTGCCCAGGACTTTTGAGAACTGCCACCCAGAGCTGCTGAGAACTGAAGAGTCATGACTGTGGTACTGGTATTTTTTCTTGTCTGTTTTTATGTTGTTTTGCCAGATTTGTCTTCTGGTGAAGGACAGTGCTATTGTTGCAAAGGTTCCAGAATTTTGCTGTTGATTCAGAAGCCCTGAAGGAAGATTGTTGTATGTTGACAGAAATCCTGGAAGAGGGTCTTGCTTATGTTTTCAGGGATCCTGAGGCTATTCTTCAGGCAGAGAGTGAATTGATGAGGACAGTGGAAATGTATATTGTGGCTTTGTTAAGCTTTGCCTCCCCAGGAACAGAGATTGCTGAGAACTTGCTTCTGGTCAAGACGAAGAAAAGACCTCTCCTTGGGTATTGACTGCTGTGATGTTAACCTTGTGGCTTAGGGGTAAATGGCCTTTGTGCTCTCCACTGCCCCTTTGAGAGGTGCTTGGGGATAAGTGATGATAATTGTATTTCAGTTGTGATCAAGGGGTGGAGCACTTGATTTTTGTGCTCTGTGACTGAACAAATGAATATACTTTGTTTAAAATTGGAAACTAATCTCCCTTTGAAAAGAGAGACTTTGTGACTGACTAAATGAATGCACTAACCAGGGGTGGGGTACTTTGACTTTATACTTCGTGATTGAATTGAGAACTTACTAAATGATTGGATTAACCTGTATTTTGGTTTCCTTTTTTCCTGTGAATGTCTTGCCTTAATTTGTTACTGAATAAATGGAGAGTTACTCTACTGGTATTCTGAAACTTGGAAGTTGCCTTTGTTTGTCATTATACTTGTCTATAAAGTACACTCTTGCTTTTAAAGATTCATGGGTCGCTAGTGTCCTCATGATGGCCTAAGGCCAAATCCTCTCTCCCTACCTAATCTATCCTAGGCAACTAGGTGGTACAATGGATAGAACACTGGGATTGGAGTAAGGAAGATACAAATTCAAATCCAGCCTCAGACATTTACTAGTTAAGCAACTCTGGGCAAGTCATTTAACCTCTCTTTGTCTCAGTTTCCTCAACTATAAAATGGGGAGAATAATGTCAACCACCTCATAAGGTGTTTGTGAGGATCATATGAAATAATATTTGTAAAAAGGCTTACTTAGCACAGTGCCTGGTACATAGTAGGTACTACATAAATGCTTATTCTTTTCCTTTATCTTCCCTTCCCATCCACTTACAACACCTCAGAGGTTACTGTTTTCTGACCGTTTTTCCCCATTACAACTTACCTCTCCTGTCACTCATTCCCTAAGTACCCTGATTGATAAACAATCTGATCACATTAATTTTTGACAGGGAATATGATACAATACACTGAATTAGAGCTAGAAGAATCAGGGGCTAATCATCGCACAGGCACTAACTCTCTATGATCTTAAGCAAGTCATTTCCCCTTCCCAAGCCTCCATTTTCTCTTCTGTAAAATGAATTGATCAGAGTAGGTGAAGTCCCTTCTAGTTCCACAAAGCTAATAAGAGTACCTAGGAGTGGAATTTGCTTACATTTTCATAGGGCCTTCAATGCTTTAAGAAAAGATCCCAGGATAACAAAAGATTTAGCAGCTTCTGCATTTAAAGGATCAGAAGGTTTAAAAATATGATATTCCAGAGGGCAAAGGAGTTAGGATTACAACCAATAATCACTTACCTAACAAAACAGTATAACACTTCAGGGGGAAAATAGGTATTCAATGAGATAGAGAAATTTCAAGCATTCTTGAGAAAATACAAGAACTAAACAGAAAATTTGCCTTTCAAATACAAGACTCAAAAGAAACAAAGGTAAACAGGAAAGAGAAATCACAAGGGACTTATTAAAGTTAAACTGTTAGATTGGGATTTTTGCTTTTTTTGGAGAATGGAGGGCAGGGCAATTGGGGTTAAGTGACTTTCCCAATGTCACAGGGTTAGTAAATGTTAAGTGTCTGAGGCCAGATTTGAACTAGAGTCCCCTAAAGTTAAACTGTTTATACTCCTACATAGAAAGATGACATTTGTGAGTCATAAGACCTTTCTCATTATTGGGGGTAGGTAGAAGGAGTATGCATAGACATAGGGCACGAATGTGAGTTGAATATGAAGGGATGATATCTAAAAATAAGATTAAGGGGTGAGAGAGGAATAAACTAGGAGAAAAAACAGGGAGACGTAGAATAGGGTAAATTATCTCACATAAAAGAGGAAAGAAAAAGCTTTTACAGTGGACAGGAAGAGGGGAGAGGTTAGAGGGAAAGAGTAAATCCTACTCTCATCAGAACTGGATGAAAGAGTGAATAACATACACACTCAATTATATAGAGAAACTTATCTTACCCTACAGGAAAATAGGGAGGAAGGGGAAAAGAGATAGAGGGAGTGATAGAAAAGAAGGCAGATTAGGGAAGGGGGAAGTCAGAAGCAAATCACTTTTGAGGAGGGATAGGGTGAAAGGAGAGAGAGAATAGAATAAACTGGGGCAGGGATAGGATGGAGTGTTACATATATAATTAGTTAATTAATTAGTCTTTCATAATATGACTGCTATGGAAGTGTTTTGCATGACTACATATCAAACCTATATCAAATTGTTTGCCTTATCAGTGGGCAGGGTGGCAGGGGGATATTGAGAGGGAAGAAGGTAAAGAATTCAGAACTCAAAGTTTTAAAAATGAATGTTAAGGGATGGCTAGGTGGCACAGTGAATAGAGCACCAGCCCTGGAGTCAAGAAGACCTGAGTTCAAATTCAGCCTCAGATGCTTAACACTTACTAGCCGTGTGACCTTGGGAAAGTTACTTAACCCCAATTGCCCTGCCCCATATCCAAAAAGAAAAAAGAAAAAGAAATAAATGTTAAAATTCCCTTTACATGTAGCTGTGGAAAAACAAAATACTAAATAAAAATTTTAAAAAGGAAAAGAGCCCACAGTGAGAGTTTCTGGTAAGATAACTAATGATGGGAGTGAGATTTTTTTTGAGTAAGAGCAGAGTATTTTGTGGCATTTTTCATATCTTCAAAAACAAAAATTTGCATCCTCCCTGCAATCATCTATGAAGTAAGTAGCGTATGTATTTATTTTTACAGATGAACTAAAACTCAAAAAGATGGTCACTTACCCAGGATCATGAGACTAATAAATGTCAGAGACTACATTTGAATTTAGTTCTCCTGATTCATGGATAAGTGCTCATTCCAGTAGATGAGACTGCTCCCATTAAGGATTTGTATCTCTTTAGTATTTTAAGATTTATAAAGACCATTCTTCATTTTTTTAAAAAACCTATGATATAGTATATTATTATACCCATTTTATAGATGAGTAAACTGAGGCTATAGGAGATACAAGGACATAAAGCTAGGGAGTACCAGAGTCAGAATTCTAATCTGGAAACCCATTCTCCAAGTCTTCAGTTTTCTCAACTATAAAATGAAGGGGTTAGAGTAGATAATGTCTAAATTTACTTCTAGCCCTGGGGTTCTTTGATATTATGATTTTGAAGCTATGCTCAGAAAACAAAAGAAACCTCTGTAAATGAGCCACAAGTTCAGGTGGACATGACTCCTTGCAGAATTACTCAGCAAGAATTCTGGCCTCTGGTGGGTAGGTTTAGCAACCTCTCTTTGGTGAAAACATTTTCACTAGGCAGCCCAGAGATCACTTAACAGGACATATTTCATTAACAAGGTTGAATTTTCTGCATTCATCCTTACTATGACTTTGGGATCTGCCATCTAGTCAAAGAAAAAGAATATGACTCTATAAGAACCCAAACCAGACATTATTTAAACCATCTTCTTCCTATACATTCTCTGTTCCCTGGCTCTCATCAAGAAGCCTGTAAAAGTTACATCAAAGCTTTTAGGTCACTAGGTGTAGCAGCAACCACACCGGCATACCCAGGATGACTGCTAGCACAGGTTCTTAGATCTGCTCTACTAGGAAAGATAGCTGTTAAAGGGGTCAACAATCTTTTTTAAATTACACTCAGTAGTTCAAGGGAAAAGTCAGCACCCTGAACTTCAGAGAAAATAAAAAGAAAATTCAAAGAAAATATGAGCAGAGTAATAAAAGACCAACAGACAGGGTTCTGACTGCCTGAATCAAATACACACTTTGCATACATCCCTGGATCAAGAGAGCTTTTACATTTGAGCAATTAGGAAGCTCTGAACATATGGCCATGTGGAATGTCGCGCAGGGAATCACATGATCCTTCTCATAAATGAGCCCCCAAAGCAAAATACCAGCTAGATTAGATTAGATTAGATTAGATTGGATTGGGTTGGATTAGATTAATAGATAGATGATAGATAGATAGATAGATAGATAGATAGATAGATAGATAGATAGATAGATACATACATACATACATACATACATACATACATAGATACATAGATGCATAGATACATAGATACATAGATACATAGATACATAGATGGATAGATAGATAGAACAAATAGATAGATAGATATACCCTTATCAGAGCCAGAAGGATCATAACCTTCATGACTCAGTGCCTAATTACAAATTAGCAAAAGGTGTAAAAGCCTTTCTACAAGCAAGCCTCCCCTAAGCAAGCTCCCCTTAATGGGCTCCCCATGAGTCCTATTAATGGGCAGGGAAGATCTTAAATCCCATTAACATTACACTAGGTGAGACAATATTTATAAAAATCACTTAGCACGGTGCCTAGCCATTATAGATGCTACGTAGATGCCTATTCCCATCTGTCTCTAGAACAGACCAGCATTTTACCCCACTAAACAGGATCACAGAATGACAGTGGCAAGAGCAAAGTAATATCAAATTCAATCCCCTCATTCTGTAAGATGAGGAAACTGAGTCTCAGATATACAACAAGTAACTTGGCCAAGATCACATAACTAGTAAATGGTAGTCAGGATTTGAACCTGGGTTTTCTGACTCCCAGACCAGACTAGTTTTCTTTCCCTTCTCCCATGATTCAATAATGTAGCATTTAAAAAACAAAACAAAAAAGGACTTCTCTCCTCTCTTCTGAGATTTAGCATGTAGTTCCATCTCTCCCTAGCTAGGTAGTTCCATCTCTCCCTAGCTAGGGAGCACACTCCCCTTACTTTGATTCGACTCAGCTTGTGGTCCTCCCTCCTTTTACTCTCAGAAAGGTAACATATTCAATATCACTGTCCTTCCCAAAGGATAGGACTCACCCTAAATTATCACCCTAAATTTAGAATAGTTGACAATTATTCTAGATGTTTACCTCTGTTACCTTGGGCAAGTCAACTCTATAGTCTCTAGAATCAAGTCACCAATTTAGAATTTCTTTTTTTAATTGATTTGTTTATTTACTTGTAGTTTACAAGATTCAGTTCCACAATCCCTTGAGTTTCAAATTTTCTCCCCTTCCTCTTCCCCTCCCCCATGGTGTCATACAATCAAGTATAGGATCTGCAAATACTTTCACATTGGACATTAGAATTTCTTTTTAGAATAGATTGTCATGATTCAGTTGATTAATAGACTCATTGTATTAAAATATTAGAACTGGAAGGGAATTTAGGGACCACTTAGAACAATCACTTCTCCTGACAGATGACATGTCTGCTAGGTGGCACGTCTTGAGTCAGGAAGACTCATCTTCCTGAGTTCAGATTTGACCTCAGACACTAGCTGGGTGATCCTGGGCAAGTCACTTAACCCTTTTGTCTCAGTTTTTGTCTTAGTGTCCCCATTTCTCAAATGAACTGGGGAAGGAAATGGCAAATCACTCCAATATCATTGCCAAGAAAATCCCAAATGGGATCACGAAGAGCTGGACATGATTGAAAAGACTGAACAACAAAAAGGGAATTTAGGAACCATACAGGATAATCACTTCTCTTGACAGATGGCAAAATTGGGGTCAGAGTAGTAATGACTTATCCAAGGACAACCAGCTACTTGGTGATAGAACTAGTACTAGAACATGAGATTCTAATTCCCAGGAAGTGGTCTTTGAAATCATTGGATCATAAGATCACATAGTTAGAGCAAGAATGGATCTTAGAAGACATTTAGTAGGTCTGAAGAGGTCAAGGAATTTAATTGTTCAAAATTATAATTATGATGTTTCAGTGCTGAGACTCAAACCCAAGTTTTCTGATTTCAAATCCAGTGTTCTTTCCACTGGATCCTACTGTCTCAGTTGGTGTTTTGCCGAACTAATCTAAGCCACAAAAATGAACAATAACATATGCCACTGACATTAGGAGAGTAACTCATTATGGGGAAGGGATTGTTGAGTCTTACCCTAACCAGAAGGTAGCCACATTCATGACTGTTGATTCCAATGTAGGAGACAACAGCTTTGAAATTAGGGTCAGACAATAGCTCTAGCGGACTTTGGGAAAGAAATTCATCATCAACTATTCAAGCGAATAAACCCTCTGCCAGAGTGAAGAAGAGAAAAATGCAGCTGCTCAAAAAAGAAATACCCTAGAGGCAAATCTGGCAGAGGAAGGCCAGACTCAGTCAAATTATAAAAGACATTCTGCCTCAAAAAGTCTGATTCATATATCCAAAGAGCTATGAAACTGTGCATACTTATTGATTTACCTATACAACTGCTAGGTCAATATCCCAAAGTCTATATCCCTCCAAAAAAAAGGCAAAAATGACAAATTTATACACAAAAGTATTTATAGTAGCTCTTTTTGTGGTGGCTAAGAATTGAAAATTGAAGGGATGAGCATCAATTGGGGAATGTCTAAACAAGCTGTGTTATATGATTGTATTGGAATATTACTGTACTATAAGAAATGACAAGCAGGATAATTTCAGAAAAACCTGGAAAGACTTACATGAACTAATGCATAGTGAAGTGAACAGAACTAAGAGAATATGTTACTCAGTAACAGCAATATAGTTCAATGATCAACTGTGAATGACTTAGCTATTCTAGGCAATGCACTGATACAAGATAGCCCCAAAGAACTAATGATGAAGAATATGGTCTCCAGAGAAAGAACTGCTATTGATTGAATACAGACTGAATCATGTTATTTTTCACTTTCTTTTATTTTTTTCTTTTATTAAAGTCTCCTTATACAAAATGACTAATATGGAAATGTTTATTTTACATAATTGCATATGTATAACCTTTATCTGATTGCTTACCATCTCAAGAAGGGAACACATGGGGGAGGGAGGGAGGAATAGAATTTGAAACTCAAAACTCTAAATAAAAATGTTTAAAACTGGACAATATGAGACAGTAGAGTTTTTTTTTAATTTGGTTCATCCATATCAATAAAATAGTGACCTGTTGTCCTCACCCTTGGGACTCCTTCCATTCTGACCTTCTTCCATCAACCCAAATCATTTGACTATAGGATATAACAACCTTCCTTCAGAAGAACCTAAACTGTGCCTACCTGATGTATGTTGAAAAGAACCACTGGCATTTATCCAACTTATTTGTTATATCTAAATAGGACTGGTTTGGTAAAGTGGATTTTTACTGACCTAAATTTGCAAAGATTAGACTATAAACTCCTTGAGGGTAGGGACTGTCTTTTGCCTATTGTTTTTTTTTAACCCTTGGTGCTTAGTAATTATTAATGGTGTTTAGTACCATTGCCTGGTACTTAGTAGGTGTTTAATAAATTGAATTGAAAAAGACAGATTCTGATTTTATAAAACGAAAAACTTCCAGGTTTGCTCCCCACAATTTTTTTGGTTTGTTTTTGGAGGGGGGTGGTAGGGCAATTGGGGTTAAGTGACTTGCCCAATGTCACATAGCTGGTTTTTTGTGTTAAGTGTCTGAGGCCACATTTGAACTCAGGTTCTCCTGATTCCAGGGCTGGTCCTCTATTCACTGCACTAGCTAGCCACCCCACCCTCACAATTCTTTAAGGAAAGACTGGATAACCATTTATGAAGTATACTATAAAGGGATCATTAATTTCAAACTGGAAGAAACCCTAGCGGTCATTAAATCCAACATCCTCATTTTACAGATGAGACAACTGAAGCCCAAAGAAGTTAGGTAACTTGTCAAAATCACGTATGTATTGAGACAGAAGTAATTTGAATATATGTCCTCAGATTTTAAATCCAGGCCTCTTTCCACTCTACTGTAGTTTTCTTGTTGAACTTGGCAGGTGGGGGTTGAACTAGATGGTCTCTGCAATCCCTTCCAACCTTGATATTCTGTGATTCTGTGACAAAAGAAGAGAGTGTGGTGGTGGGAGGAGAGGAAAGAAAATACATCTTCATGCACCAGGCTTTGCCCTTACAATTGGTTTATGTTTTTTTGGTTTTGTTTTTATGTTTTAATTTATTTATTTTTAGTTTCCAGCATTCATTTCCACAAGATTTTATTACAATTTTTTTCTCCCTGTCTTTTCCCTACCCCCACTCCAAAAGAGCAAGCTTACTGAATACCCCTTCCCCCAAACTGTTCTCTCTTATATCCTCCCCCTTTACCCCACTAACTTTCTAGTAGGGCAAAATGAGTTTCTATACCCCAGTACCTGTATATCTTTTTTCCTAGCTGCATGTAAAAAAACAATTTTTAAACATTTGTTTTTAAAACTTCGAATTCCAGATTTTTTTCCCTTCTTCTCTCCTCACCCACCCCCACTGGGAAGATAAATAATTCAACATAGATTGTACATGTGTAGCTACCCAAATCATTTCCAGAGTAGTTATATTGTGGAAAACTAACTATATTTCCCTCCATCCTATCCTGCCCCCCATTATTCTATTTTCTCCTTTGACCCTGTCCCTTTTCAAAACTGTTTGCCTCTATCCTCTCCCCGACTCTGCCCTCCCTTCTACCCTCCCCTTCTTATCCCCTACCCCACTATTTTCCTGTAGGGTAAGATACCCAATTGAGTGTGTATGTTATTCCCTACTTAGGCCAAATTCAGTGATAATCAGGTTGTCCCATTCCCTTTCACCTTCCTACTCTTCCCCTCCACTATAACAGTTTTTTCTTGCCTGTTTTATATGAGATAATTTACTCTAATCTATTGCTCCCTTTCTTCTTCTCCCAATAAATTCCTCTCTCATCTTTTGATTTTATTTTTTAGATATCATCCTTTCATATACAACTCATCCTGTGTTCTCTGTCTAGGTATACGTGAACATACAAATGTCTACCACACTCATATATGTATTTATATATACATACATCCTCCTACACATACATATATGTATACATATATACATATGTATTCCCTTCAGCCGTCCTCATACTGAGAAAAGTCTTATGAGTTACAATTATCATTTTTCCATGTAGAAATGTAAATAGTTCAACTTTTGAAAGTTCCTTATAATTTCTTTTTCCTGTTTACCATCTCATGCTTTTCTTGCTTCTTGTATTTGAAAGTCAAATTTTCTTTTCAGCTGTTTTTTTCATCAAGAATGCTTGAAAGCTTTCTATTTCATTGAATGACCATATTTTTCCCTGTAGAATTACACTCAGTTTTTCTAGGTAGGTGATTCTTGGTCTTAATCTTAGCTCCCTTGACCTCTGGATCATCATATTCCAAGCCCTTTCATCCTTTAATGTAGAAGCTGCTAGTTCTTGTGTTATCCTGATTGTGTTTCAACAATACTCAAATTGTTTCTTCCTGACTTCTTGCAGTATTTTCTCCTTGACCTGGAGCCTCTGGAATTTGGCTATAATATTCATAGGAGTTTTCTTACTGGGATCTTTTTCAAGAGGTGAACAGTGAATTCATTAAATTTCTATTTTGCCCTCTGGTTCTAGAATATCAGGTCAATTTTGCTTGATAATTTCTTGAAAGATGGTGTCTAGATTCTTCTTTTGATCATGGTTTTTAGGTAGACTAATAATCTCATTTTGCTGTCTTCCTCCTACTCCATGCCTTGATCCTTTTTGTCCCCAAAAAGGTATTCTATCATCTGCTTGTGCTTCCATTGCTTGTTCATATTGGCAGCTAGTTACTTGACTTTTGAGCTCTTTGCCATGGTAGAACTCTGCTTCCAAAATGGAGTTATGTCTCAAATGACTGGAGCTTTTTCAGCTGCCAGAGCTATTAAATGGGCACCCTCTCTACAGCCCCCACACACTCTGGCTCACCACCCAAGACCATGATCCAGATCCAAGCAGGTCAAAGCAAGAGCAATTACCCTCTGAATTGTCACTCCATTCCCCTACAATCTGCAGGCCAGGAGCCAAGTGGCAGTAGCTGCAGCCACCACACCTCCTTTGCTTCCTGCTCAGGGATTACAGGCAAGCCAAGCTCCCCCTGTTCCAACAAATTTCCACACTGATCTTTTGCTTTGTCTTTGGCATTTGTGGATTGAGAAGTCTAGAAAATGGTACAGCTGCTGGTGATTTACTCATGTGAATTCTGCTCCAGCTGTGGCTGGTTGGGGCCACCCTGGGATCAGGACTGAGCTCGGCTCTCAGCATGCTTAGATGGAGCCTTCCTGCCAGCCTGCCAGGCTTCCTTCAGCAGGAGATTTGTTTATCTCTGTCATTTTGTGGGTTGTGTAGCTCTAAAGTTTGTTTAGAGTCATTTTTACATGCATTGGAGGAGGTGGAACCTGGAGCCCTGCAGAAGTTCTGTTTCTACTCTGCCATCTTGACTCCGCCCTTTAGAATTAGTTTAAAAGATGAATAATGGAAAAGACAGTAAGGACCTTCTTCATGAAGTCAGTCAAACTTCCCCTAATAACAATGAGGCAACTTTGGGCAAAACCAGCAGAAAAACCTTTAGTTTAGAGCTAAAAGAGACCTTAGAGATCATCTACTCCAATCAAACTCACTTTACAAATGAGAATACTGAGGTCTGGGAAGGTAAAGTGACTGTCCAAGACCAATCATGTAGTAAATAGCAGAGTATGGACTAGCACCCAGCTTTCCTGCCTCTGAATTCAATACTCTTGCCATTACACTGCTCTGCCTCCTTCAAACTCTTTCTTTTTCAGAGAAGAAACTGAGACCCAAAGAAGAGAAATGCCTTGTCCAAGGTTGCACAGTTAGCATATATTAGAACTTAAATTCTTATTCTGAGATCTCCTGAATCCAAGTCCAGGTTTCTTTTCATTATACTGTGTAGTCTCTGAATTTAAAACCTCAGGGGTTTGTTTTTCCCATATTAATAAAAGGCTGAATGTTTAGATATTAACCCCATTTAAACAAATAGCTAGTATTATGAATGGCATTTCTGTGAAATTCCTTCATGGGTCAAAATTCTTTCCAGGCAAAAGTCTTTCCAGGCAAGATGCTAGCAAAATCCTTGCTCTAGGGGAACAGGGTGAGTTCAGTTAGAAAAAGTTCCCCACCATTGTAATTTCCTGTCTTTGAGATTCCAAAGTGACTCTACTAAGCAACCACTGTCCTTCACCCATCAGTTAGACAACCATGTTTGTGGAATTCACTTGTGCAGAATGGGTACTTTAGAAGCCCACAAAAATATCACGTGCCAATATAGTAGAGTGTTGACGCACTTTTATAGTTCTCTGGGGATTTTTCAGAAAGCATATGACGGTGTTTTCTCCCACTAGATGGTAAATTCCTTGTTGGTAGGAACCATATCTAGGCTAAACCTTCAATATTAGACTATCAAATTAATGAGGATAATGGACTGTCCTAGCTACACTCAGTATTTCTTCCAGCAAGGAGCAATTGAACTGAGTTTGATTCAACTCAACACAATAAACATTTATTAAACTTCTACATACACAGACCCTAGCCATCCCTACCAAAGAAGCCTGAGTTTCATCATACACTGGAAACATGTCTGCCATCAAGCTGGGTCTTATCTATAGAAATTTAGGGTCCCTCTGGAAGAGAGAACCAGACAGTTTTATGACTGGTAAGCTGGGGCCATTGTGTCATAAACTGAGACTATAACTTTGAGTGAGATAGTTCCTCAGACATGATCTGTACAGGTTAACAACAGGGAATTGGCTAACCATGAGATACCTACATCATGATTCCTTTCAAAATTTGAAGCTTTCAAGTACAAGAAGATGGCTACACTACTCTCCATGATGACTCTGTGGAACAGAGCCTTGCCTGTGGGAGACAGAATCTATGAAAAAAAGAAACAAAGAGAAGTTGGCATAAAGACAGTGACTGACCTCAAGCATTAGCTCTCTTTTAAAGGAAATTTTCAAGGGAGTGAAAAATCTGTCAGGGTCAGATGTGCTCTGCCTTCAAGGGTCCTCTGATGTCCCACACAAGTGGGCATGAGAGACAGGAGGAGGAATCAGAAGGAATTTGCAAGAAGGTAGCTGTCCCTGGCTTTAGATCCATCACCGACCATCCCTTTGGTATATGCTATGCCCTAAGATCTCTGCTATTTCTCACTATAACACAGTGCACCAGACATTCCCCAGGGTCATATAGAGAACAATTCCAAGTAAATTAGAATCCCTTAGACCTTCCCTGTGATGGCCTTGCCTCCTGTCACAAAGGAATCTTACCCGAAAAAGTCTCACCTGACAGTTCTCTTCTCCCTTCTGACAACAGAGATAGTTCTTTAGAATAAGGATCATTTTAGGAAATGCTAGCCCCAAATTCTGAGGTTACTCTGTCTTTACAAACTAGTTATGGATAGTCTCAGAGAGGGAGGGAGATTGATACCTTAATCAAACATACTGGGTATGGCTACTTCCTATCCCAAAAGGACAATTACCCTATTTCTCTGTTGGGAGGTAATAGGATCCAAGGTTTATCTAGTTTAAAAAGTCAATAACCTATAAGATTGGGAAAACTATGGTTCCTTATGACTCTCCAAAAATGGTGACTAAGCCCAGACCTCCTCTAAAGATATTGGGGGGGTAGGGGAGAAGAGTCAAGATGGTGGCATAGAAGCAGGAAAAATCCATGGCTCCCACATAACTACCTCAAATACCTATAAAATATGACTTTACACAAAATTTAGACCTACAGAACCCAAAAATGACAGAGAGAAACAAATCTCCCACTGAAGGCAGCCTGGAAGGTAGACAGGAAGGGTTCATCATAGCACTCTGGGAACAGAGCTCCCCACAGATTTTAGCCCCAGGGCAATCCAGACCAGCCATGGCTGGAGCATTTGGGAGAGTAGATCACCAGCAGCTGTGGTAGTTTCCAGAATTATCAATCCATAAATGATTAAGAAAAAGTAAAAGGCTTGTGAAACTCTCCTGGATGTGGGGGGGGGGAGGGGATAAAGTGTAGTCTTTATAGTCCAGGAGCAAGAAGTGGCAGAGGTGTGGCAACCCTACAGCCACCTCTACATGGCTGCTTCAGAGCTCCCAGACTGCAGATTGTAGAGTGCCAAGCAACCATTTAGAGGCTAAGTGCTCTTGCTGTAATGAGCCTGGATCTGGATTGCTGTCTTGGGTGGTGGTCCTGAAGTGTGTGATCAGTAAGCCAAAGCTGGTGGGGGCTGTAGAGATGGCACCCTCCTAATAGCTACAGCAGCTGTGAAAACCCCAGAGATTTGGGACAAAGACCTCCCCTCTGGAAGCAGAGTTCTACTGTGGCAGAGATCTCAAAAGTCAAGCAATTGACAGGCAAAGGGAGCAAGCAAAGGAAGCAAAGCAAGCACAGCCATCCAAACTTTAGACTCCTTTTTGGGGGACAAAAAGGATCAAAGCATAGAATGGGAGGAAGACAACACAGAAAGAACTCTGACATCAAAAGCTTCCAAGAAAAATATAAACTGGTTACAGTTCAAGGAGGAGTTCAAGAAGGATTTTGAAAATCAAGTAAGAGAAGTGAAGGAAAAACTGGAAAGAGAAATGAGAATGATGCAAGAAAATCATGAAAAGAGAGTCAACAACCTGACTGAAGAAAATAACACCTTAAAAAAATAGACTAACTCAAATGGCAAAAGAGGCCCGAAAAGCCAATGAGGAAAAGAATGCCTTAAAAAGTCAATTTGCCAGATGGAAAAAAAGAATCTCAAAAGCTCACTGAAGACAATAATTCCTTCAGAATTAGAATGGAGCAAATGGAAACTGATGAATTTATAAGAAATCAAGATACTTTTAAACAGATCCAAACAAAGGAAAAAATAGAAGGCAATGTGAAATATCTCATTGAAAAAACCACTGACCTGGAAAATAGATCCAGGAGAGACAATTCAGAAATTATTGTTCTACTTGAAACTCATGATCAAAAAAAAGAACCTAGAAATCATCCTTCATGAAATTCTCAAGGAAAATTGCCCTGATATTTTAGAGCCAGCAGGCAAAATAAAAATTGAAAGAATGAACTGATCACCTTGTGAAAAAGATTCCAAAAAGAAAACTCCTAGGAATATTTAAGCTAGGATCTGGAGTTCCCAGACCAAGGATAAAATATTACAAGCAGCCAAGAAGAAACAATTTCAATATTGTGGAAACACAATCAGGATAACACAGGATCTAGTAGCTTCTACGTTAAGAGATTGAATGGCTTGGAACATGATATTCTGGAGATCAAAGGAGCTATGATTAAAACCGAGAGTCGTCTATCTGGCAAAACTGAGTATGTTGTTTCAGGGGGAAATACGGTCATTCAATGAAGTGAAGGACTGTCAGGCATTCTTGATGAAAAAAGCAGAACTGAATAGAAAATTTGACATTCAAATACAAGAAGGAAGAGAAGCTTGAGAAGGGAAACAGGGAAAAGAAATCATAAGGAAATTATCAAAGTTGAACTATTTACATGCCTACATGGTAAAACAATAATTGTAAGTTATGAAACTTTTCTCAGTATGAGGATAGTTGAAGATAATATAAATATATATATATGGATACATACATATATGTCTATATTGGAGGGTATATATGCATATTAATACATAAGTGAATATGTGTATATATGTGTACAGGTATACATAGACAGAGGGCATAGGACCAATTGAATAAGAAGGGATAATATTTAAAAGGTGAAAAATGACAGGTGAGAGAGGAATAGAATGAGAGGAGATGTGGACAGACAGAATTGGATAAATTATCTCATATAGAAGAGGCAAGAGATAACTGTTCCAATGGAGGTTAAGAGCAGGAGGGCAAAAGGGAATGGGTCAACCTTACTTTCATTTAATTTGGCTTAGGGGTGGAATGGCTTACACTCTGAATTGGGTATCTTAACCTGAAGGAGAGTAGGGGGGAAGGAGATGAGAGGGGGATGATGGAGTGGAGGGCAGTTTGGGGGGGAGGGTAGTTAGAAGCACACACTTTTGTAAAGGAACAGGGACAAAGTAGAGAATAGAACGGGGGGATAGGATGGAGGGAAATATAGTCAGTCTTTCATAATATATCCACTATGGAAATGTTTTGCATAACTACACATATGCAACCTATACTGAATGGCTTATCTTCCCAGTAAGGGTGAGAGATGAAGGAGGAAAGGGAAGAATCTGGAATTTAAAGTTTTAAAATCAAATGTTTTTTAATCATTCTTATTATTATTATTTACATGAAACTGGGAAATAAGATATACAGGCACTGGAGTATGGAGATCCACCTTGCCTTACCAGAAAGTCAGAGGAGGATGGGGGAAGATATAGGAGAGATATACAAGAGGTGGGGGGTATTCAGTGAGATCACTGTTTTGGGGTGGTGGGTAGGGGAAAGACAAGGAGAAAATTTGTAACTCAAAATCTTTTGGAAATGAATGATGTAAACTAAAAATAAAAACACAAACACTCAAAAAATAAAAATAAAAATTTTCAGGGCCACGAAGTGGCACAGTGAAAAGAGCACCAGCCCTGGAATCGAAAGGACCTGAGTTCAAATCCAGCCTCAGACACTTAACACTTACTAGTGATGTGACCTTGGGTAAGTTACTTAACCTCAATTTCCCTGTCTTCCCGCCTCCAAAAAAGCAAAAGTCAAAATAAAATAAAATAGATGTTCCTCTGGACCTGACAGAGTGCAACACCTTGGTACAGGGACCCACAGTTTCCTCAAGCGTGTTCATCTGTGAGTGAGAGGACAATAAGGAGATTCTTCAGAATCTTTCTTCAGTTCTTCAAGCGACCCCCACCTGTATCCATGGCCAATGCCATGTAAAGATTTCTGCACATTGATGCTACAATTTAGCATCTCTTGTTGCTTTGGAAACAAAAGAGTTATAACACCTGAGAGTATCACCACATGCCACTATGGAAGGTTTTAATTATTTTTCTCCCTGAGTTAAATGAATAACTCAGTAAGTTAACATTAAATTGTATATACTTAATTAAATACTCATTATGTGGGTAAAGGCATATGTCTTTTGTTCCATTAAATGAATAATATCATTATTTTACTTAACTCTGTAAACTATCCTTTTGGTAGTTTGATTAGTATAAAATTAGTATTAAATCCACAAATTGATGTTGGCAGTATTGCTACTTATATTGGCCCAGCCATGAGCACTGAATATTCATCCAAATATTTAACTTTTTCTTCATTTTAAGAAGTATTTTATAACTGAATCTATGCTAATTTAGTTGCACTTTAGTAGATTGACTCCAAATTAGTTTACACATTTTGTATTCTTTTAAATATGACTCTCTTCTATCATTTCCTCCAAGATTTTGTTCTTATTATGTAGAAATCCTGATGATTGACCTGGGGAGAGAGGGAGGTATTTTGTACCTTTGTACTTTGCTGAAGCTAATAATTTTCTTAGTTTCTTTATTGATTCTTAAAATTTTCTAAGTAAACTATGATGTAAACCTAATTTTGTCCCTCTTTGCCTATCTTTATACCTTTAATTTCATTCTCTTGTCATTGCTATTGTTAGGGACATGAGGGTCTGGAACACATGCAGAGTGCAAAGGCATCTCCCTACATGGAAATGCTGCAGAATTTGCTTCCTGATTCCAAGAAAATTGTGATAATATAGAATAGAGGTGCCTTATACTGATCATGGATCATGTATTATTCTGCAACTAAATCTAGTTAGCTAACCATTAGGTATAGAAAAG
Organism: Pseudocheirus occidentalis; assembly: GCA_028646575.1. NCBI lineage: Eukaryota > Metazoa > Chordata > Mammalia > Diprotodontia > Pseudocheiridae > Pseudocheirus > Pseudocheirus occidentalis. The sequence goes on from CM053595.1 coordinate 99,393,038, forward strand.
GCTCTTTGACTGGAGAGGGAAGGAAAATAAAGGAAAGAAAGGGAAGATAAGCGAGGCTGGGGAAGGGAAGGAAATTATACTATAGTATCTGAAATGTTTCATTATATGTGTTTTCTGAGCTCATCATTAAGTGGAGAGGTGAACTCATTTGACTCTCAGTCTTCTGTTTTTCCCTCCTCATTTTAGTATTTTGCTTTCCTTTTTAGAACCAAGGATCTTCCCAAGAAACGACACAATATACAGCCCAAGAAGAAGACTGCCTTATAAGTCATTGCAGCTTCTTGCACAAGCATTTACAATTTCTACATGTCAATGAACCAGTGGAAATCTAATGCCAAGTTACAAGCAGGTTTGATTTCAGTTGTCACACTCAGGCCTGGGAAAGCAAAGTCACTTTTTTACCCACTTGCTTTCTGATGGTAACTCATGTCTCAAATATTTTCACTCCATTGCTTCTCTGAGCAATTCTAGGCTTGAGTAGAGAATACCTTTTGCTCTCCCTCAGCCACCAACATGGGGACCCTTTTCAAAAATCAAATACTATGGTTGACCAATTCTTGCACCCAATGAATGCTTTGCAATAAAAAATACAACCCAGGGGAAAATAGTAAGAATGCCCATAATCTTCTGTTCCATTCTCAGTCTACTATGCCAGGCAGCATCACAATTTCAAACAGCATAATCTATTTGGGCCAGTGAAATAGTATGATGAAGCAAAGATGTAAGTAAGGTTATTGCCAGATCATAAGAGTTGCAGTAAAAATTACTCTTGGCTACAGAATAGTAATTAGCAATATTTGTGTCCAGGATACATAGCACAAAAAGTGCCCCGAGACACTGCCAGGGAAGGCTATGGCATGGCCTTGGAGGAGATGAAGCCACTACCTCAATCTCTGCTAGCAACCTATTTTAGCTAATTAATAATTATAACTAACCAAGCCAAGATTGGTTATTTCTATACTTCTTAAGATGTCAATGCTTTCTACCTTTAAATGCCATAAAACAAAGCCCTAATGATTCAACCCTAGTTAATTAATTAAAATTTGAGAGAGAGAACATTCAAACAATTACATAGAGGTCAAAAAAATTTGCTTGGCTGCCTTCTATATGGAGCTAACATCTTTGAAGAACAGCTGGGATTCACTTTAGAATTCTTTTTTTTGTTGTTGTTGTTATTGTTGAGTCATTTTAGTGGTGTTCAGCATTTTGTAACCCCATTTAGGATTTTCTTGGCAAAGATGCTGGAAGGGTTTGCCATTTCCTTCACCAATTCATTTGATATAGGAGGAAAATGAGGCAAATAGTGGCCAGGGCACAGGACTTCTAAGTATCTGAGGCTGGATTGGAACCCAGCTCCTCCTAACTCCAAGTACAGCACTCTTTCTATGACACTACCTAGCTGCCTCAAGAGTTAAAGGATTTACATATCATCTGGTCCAGAAATTCTTAGCCTTTTTTGTGTTATGGACTCCACCAGCAGTCTGGCAAAGCCTATGGATCCCTTCTCAGAATGATATTTTTAAAAAAAATAAAATAAAACACATAAGAAAACAAAGGAAATAAATTACATTTTTATAATTGGTTACAATTTTCTGAATTTTGGATAAGTTTATAATTGCAATATAATAAAAGCAATTGTATTTGTAAAAAAAATAACTTTAAAAAGTTAAAAAGCCATGATCTAGTCATCTAGCCACCTCATATTATAAATAAGGAAAGTAAGGCCCAGAGAGCAAGTAGTGATTTGCCCAACATCCCAGGAAAAGGGATTGGATTAAAAAATAGCCCTGTGATTTAATTGGTCTTAGGAAATCCTGTGTGAGAAAATTCCCTCTACCAATGCAGGTGTAATAGTAATGTAATTTGAATTTGAAGATCCCTTTGTCTTAGCAAAGGTAGCAGGTACTTGGCACTTAGGAATTGATCAAGCCTCTGTTGGAGAAACAGAAGGTATGAAATCCTGTCTCCTTTTGCTGACATAAAAGGAAGGGGTTGGCTGAGATAGGAAACTAATGCTGTGTGTATATAAGAAAAACCACAGAAAGGGAAGTGAATATTTTCTTGGGGCAGACTCAGTGGAGGCTGAAGAGGAGCAGGGGAGGCTGCAGAAGAAAGCCCCACCCAGGTTTAAGAGAATGATTTTTATTTTGAAAATCTGTATGGAGTGATTTTGATTTTGGGAACCAGCTGAAATATCTGATGAGTCCAAGGACCAGCTGGAGTTACTGAGGATTTCTGAGAGCCATTTAGAGCTGAGGGCCAGCAGGAACTGTTGAGGTTATTGAGGATTTCCAGGTCCAGCCAGAGTTGCTGAGACTGCTAAGGATTTCTGAGGGCCAGCCAGAGCTTCTAAGGAGATGCAGAGGATTACCACAGGCTAGCCAGAGCTGCCAAAGACTGAGGAAGCATGACGGTGATGCTGGTACCATGAGTCTGTTTTCGACTTTCTTGTTTGTGGCTTTGTTGAGACTTGTCTTATTGGGAACAGAGACTGTGAAGGATTTGAAATGGACTGGACATTGTGAGCTACCTACAACAGAACAGGAATTGCACAGAGAGCTGGACAAGGACCTGGAAGCTGTCTGCCTTTGAAACCAGGTGACAGTCCGGTGAATCCAGGTAGGATCTGGGATCATGGAAGGGAATCCAGGGAAACTGAGAAATCACCCCCAGTTAAGCTGAAAGAAGACTTTACTTGGATACTGTAAACTGACTGAGAAATTGTAAATTTACTAGTGATGTAGGGGTGGAGGGTCTGTCTAGTTTCTAATAATTGAATAGTGAATAATGAAGGATGATTAATTGATTAAATAATGGTACATAGTGATTGATGACTGAATAAGTAATTGATTTGTAGCTAGTATGCCCCATGAGTGGAAAACTTTGACTACTGTACTTTGTGATTTAATTAAGGATTTTGTGAATGTTAGAGTTACTAAATGGTTGTTCTTTGTTCAAAACTTTGTGACCACTATAATGGAAACTATGTGGCCATTTTCTGTGATACATTGTTGTGAATGTTGTATTTTGATTATCTGTGATAAGTTGTAATATTGTAAATGCTTTACCTTGATTTCTGTATTTTGCTTTGATTTGTTATGGAATGAATTGAGTGTTCACTATACTATGTAATCAGAACTTAAAAGCTGTTCACAGTAGCATTCCTCTGGAAAGCTGCTCATGCATGGTATTACAGCAGGTCAGCACCTTCTCTGCAATTTATACATTTAGCTGCCCAGTGAGGTCAGAGGCTAACTGACTTGCCTTGGGTCAAATGGTCAAGATGTGTCAGAGGCAAGATACACCAAGTTCTCCCAGCTTTAAGGCTGTGTAATGGTAAGGGAATTTCAAGATCTTCCCTACCCCTAAAGGGGTCTCAAGTAGAACCCAACAGGAAGGGCTTGATTGGGGGGAGGCTTGTTTTTCAGGAAGGTGCACACCTTTTGTTACTTTGTAATTAAGCAGTGGGTCATGAAGGTTTTGATGTCGTCTGACCCTGAAGAAGTGTATATATTCTCTGAGGTAAGGTTTTGCTTTGGGGATCACTTATGGGAAGACTTATATGATTTGGTCAGATGAGACTCTGGGTATCCCTAAGCCCCCCCAACTTTGAAAACCCAGATGTTGGTGCTTCTCTCTCTGGTTACTAACTATGAATGTGTGTAATGGTCAGACAGCTAGAAGCCTTGTCTATTGATCTGTTGCATTTTTTTTCTGTCTGTATTTTTTTGTCTGGAATTTCTGTTTGTATTTTATGAAGGATGCTGACTTTATCCCAGAACTAAGAGATAAATAGATAGATAGATAGAAAGGTAGATAGATAGATAGATAGATAGATAGATAGATAGACAGACAGATGTATATATATATATATATATATATATATATATGTACGTATGTATCTATATGTTTAATGAAGGATTGTTGATCCTTTTAAAGTTGCTTTCCTTTAGTAAAGCAGATCAAAGAACCTGTGCTAGCAGCCATCCTGGGTATGCTAGGGTACTTGCTGTTACAGGCTGGTACTCAATTAACTTTCTATAAAGTTATGACAAACAGCTTAACAAAACACAGTTAATAAGCATTACAACCAAAATTTAAATCAAGGTTTACTGATGCCAAACCCTGTTCTTACCATTATAGAAATGGGGTACCTTTATCTAGGGCCAGCTGCAAGTTCCCACTAGGGAGAGAAATGGTCATGGACTAAATTCTATTCATTGAAATTCAATTCAGCAAGTGCCTACTATGCATAAGGCACTATGCAAGGCATAGGGGAAACAAAAGCCATGTCCATATCATTTTATTTTTTGTTGTTGTGCAGTCATTTAAGTCCCATCCAATTCTTTGTGGCCCCATCTGGCAGAAATACTGGAGTGGTTTGCCATTTCCTTTTGTTTATCATGAGGAATTGAGGCAAACAGGGTTAAGTGACTTGTCCAAGGTCATATTGTTAGTAAACATCTGAGGCCAGATTTGAATTTAGGAAGATGAGTCTTCTTGATTTCAGGTCCAGCATGCTATCTACCTGGCTATTCATGTCCTCATGGAACTTCAATTGTAGTGGGGGAGGAGGCACAAAGAAGAGAACATTTACATAGATAAATATAACCTAACTGTACAGATAAGTAGATATAACTATATACCACATATATAAACATACTAGCATACACATACAGATATAAACATATATGTACTATATAAACATACATATGTGTGCATGTAGATGTATATACATATCATATATACATATGTGTGCATACTGTGTGTATGTATGTATGTATATTAGAGGGAAGGATTACTAACATATGAGTATTTTTTAATTATTAATTTTTTTGTTTTCTTGTTTACATCATTTTCACGAGATTTTTGAATTACAAATTTTCTCCACGTTTTTCCCCTACCCCAACCCCAAAACAGTGATCCCACTGTAAAGCCCCTCCCTTGATCTGCTCTCTTACTTTCTGGTAGGGCAGGGAGGGTCTCCCTACTCCAGCCCCTGTATATCTTAATTCCTAGTTGCAGGTATTGCAGAGCTTTAAGTTCTAGATTATTTCAATTCCTCCCTTGTCACCCAGCCCCACTGGAAGGACAAGCAATTCAATACAGGCTGTGGATGTGTGATTATACAAGACATCTTCATAGTGGACATATTGTGACAGTGATCATATGTCCCTCCTTCCTATCCCTCCCCACCTTGTTCTGTTCTCTACCCTGTCCCTGTCCCTTTCCTGAAGTGTGTGCTTCCAGCATCACTCCTCCAGACACTGCCCTCCCCTCCATCATCCCCCC
>CM053595.1:99398829-99428613 GCA_028646575.1 Pseudocheirus occidentalis
GGAGCTGTGGTGCTTTGCTGCTTCTACGCCGCCATCTTGGCTCCGCCCCCCTGGGATTTAAAATATAATAAAATTTGAGGTGGTTTTGGGGTGTGTGTGTGTGTGTGTGTGTGTGTGTGTGTGTGTGTGTGTGTGTGTGTGTGTAAACTGAACTCAGTCATTGTAGGATAAATCTCATTTTTTTTATGTTGAATTCCCAAACTTTTTTCCTCCTTCCAGTATGTATCCCAGCCATTGAGAAGGCAAATAATGTGTCTGTTAGTTTTTCCTTTTTTATCTGTTTATTTACTTTTAGTTTATAAGATTAAGTTCCACAATCTCTTGAGTTTCAAATTTTCTTCCCTCTCTTCCCCCCACCCATGTTGGCATGCAATCAAGTACAGGATCTGCAAAAGCTTTCACATTGGACATTAGTCTGGTTGTATAGAAGGATTGTAACCAATGGAGTGAACAATGGGAAAAAAGAAAAAGAACCAAACATGAAAAAGAATAATAGGATATAGATTGCTTCAGTCTCCATTTAAATTCTGGTCTTTCTAGATCTTTCTCAGAATGTAGATATCTCCTTCCATCCTGAGACTTTAGAGTTGTCTTATAACTGTGTGTTGCTGAGAAAAGTCCAGTTTATCAAAGCTGATCATCATACATACAATATATCTATGATTGTGTACAAATTTTTCCTGGTTCTACTCTTCTCACTTAATATCAGTTTGTATAAGCCTCTCCATGTAAATATGAAGACCGTCTCCACCCCATTTCTTATAGCACAATAATATTCCATTGCATTTATATACAATAACTAGTTTATCCATTCCCCAAGTGATGGGCATCCCCTTAATTTCCAGTTTTTTGAAACCACAAAGAAAGCTGCAATAAATATTTTTGTACATATGGGTCTTCCTCCTACTTCTATGATCTCTTTGGGATACCACCCCAGAAGTGGTGTTGCTGGGTCAAAGGGTGTGCAATTATTTATATTCCTTTGGGCATAGTTGCAGATAGCTCTCCAGAATGGTTGTATCAGTTCACAGCTCCACCAACAATACATTAGTGTTCCAATTTTTCCACATCTTCTCCAGCATTTGTGATTTTCCTGTTTTGTCATCTTAGCCAATCAGACTGGAGTGATGTGGTACCTCAAAGTTGTTTTGATCTGCATTTTTCAAATCAATAGTGATTTAGAGCACTTTTCATATGCTTATAGATATCTTTAATTTCTATCTCTGAAAATTACCTGTTCATATCCTTTGACCATTTATCAATTGGGGAATGACTTGTATTCTTATAGATTTTACTTAATTTCCTATATATTTTAGAAATGAGGCCCTTATCAGACACTGGTTGTAAAAATTCTTTCCCAATTTCCCACTTCCCTTTTAATCTTGGTTACATTGGCTTTGTTTGTACAGAAACTTTTCAATTTAATGTAATCGAGATTATCCATATTGCATTTTATAAAGCTCTCCAACTCTTCTTTGGTCATAAAGTCTTCCCTACTTCATAAATCTGACAGGTATACTATTCCTTGCTTTCCCATATTACTTACAGTATCAGCCTTTATACCTAGATTGTGCACCCATTTACACTTGACTGGTGTATGGCATTAGATGATGGTCTATGCCCAGTTTCTGCGTACTATATTACATTTTCCCAGAAGTTTTTGTCAAATAGTGAGTTCTTATCCCAAAAAGTGGTGTCTTTGGGCTTATCAAGTAGTATATTACTATAATAATTGACTATTGAGTGTGTTTTACCCAATCTATTCAATTGATACATTACTCATTTCCTTAGCCAGTAGCAAGCAGTTTTGATGACTGCTGCTTTATAATACAGATTAAAATCTGGTACAGCTAGGCCACCCTCCCTAGCATTTCTTTGAATTAATTGCCTTGATATTCTGGACATTTTGTTCTTCCAAATGAATTCTGTCACTACTTTTTCTAGTTCTATAAAGTAATTTTTTGGAAGACTGATTGGTATGGCACTAAATATGTAATTTAATTTAGGTTAAATTGTCATTTTTATTATATTAGCTCGACTCAGCCATGAGTAATTGATGTTTTTCCAATTAGTTAGGCCTGATTTTATTTGTGTGAAAAGTGTTTTGTGGTTGTGTTCATAAAGGTACTGGGTCTGTTTTGGCAGGTAGATTCATAAATATTTATAATGTCTACAGTAATTTTAAATAGGATTTCTCTTACTATGTCTTGTTGTTGGACTTTGTTGGGTTTATTTTATATCCTTCAACTTTGCTAAATTTATTTATTGTCTCAAGAAGTTTTTTACCTGATTCTCTAGGATACTCCAAGTATATCATCATATCATCTGCAAAGAGTCATAGCTTAGTCTCTTCTTTGCCTAATTTGATTCTTTTGATTTCTTTTTCTGCTCTAACTACTACTGCTAACATTTCTAGTACCAGATTCAATAAGAGGGGTGATAGTGGACATCCTTGTTTCACCCTGATCTTATTGGAAATGCTTCTAGTTTATCCCCATTACATATAATACTTGCTAACAGCTTTAAGCAGATGCTACCTATTATTCTAAGGAAAACTCCATTTATTCCTATACTTTCTAGTGTTTTTAATAAGAATGGATGTTGTATTTTTTCAGAAGCTTTTCCTGCGTCTATTGAGATAATCATGTTTTATTGTTGATATGATCAATGATACTAATGGTTTTCCTAATATTGAACCATCCTTGCATTCTTGGAATAAATTTAACCTGATCAAAATGTATTATTCTTATGATAAGTTGCTGAAGTCTTTTTGTTAATATTTTAAGATTTTTGCATGTATATTCATGAGGTAGATGGGTCTATAATTTTCTTTCTCTGTTTTGTCTCTCCCTGATTTAGGTATCAGTACTATAATTGTGTTATAAAAAGAATTTGGTAGATCTCCTTCCTCATCAATTTTCCCAAATAGTTTGTAGAGTGTTGGGATCAATTGATCTTTAAATGTTTGATAGAACTCACTAGTAAATTCACCTGGCCCTGGGAATGTTTTCCCTATGGAGTTCTCTTATACTTTGTTCAATTTATTTTTCTCAGATGGGGTTATTTAAGTAGTTTACTTCCTCTTTAGTTAGTCTTGGCAACTTACATTTTTGTAAATATTCATCCATTTCACTAAGATTGTCAAATTTACGTGCATACAATTAGGAAAATTAATTCCTAATTATTGTTTTAATTTCCTTTTCATTGGAGGTACATTCACCCTTTTCATTTTTGATACTCGAAATTTGGTTTTCTTCTTTCTTTTTTTTATCATATTGACTAAGGGTCTACCAATTTTATTGTTTTTTTTTCATAAAACCAATTCTTAGTTTTAGTTATAAGTTCAATAGTTTTCTTGCTTTCAATTTTACTAATCTCTCCTTTGGTTTTCATTATTTCTAATTTAATATTTAATTGAAGATTTTCAATTTATTCTTTTTCTAGATTTTTCAATTGTATGCCCAATTCATTGACTTCAGTTTTCTCTATTTTTTTCATGTATACATTCAAGAATATAAAACTTCTTCTAAGAACTGCCTTCACTGCATCCCACAAGTTTTGGTATGATGTCTCATTATTATCGTTCTCTTGAATGAAGTTACTGATTGTTTCTATAATTTCTTGTTTGACCCACTCATTCTTTAGGATTAAATTATTTAGTTTCCATTTAGGTTTTTTCCTATCTTTCCATGGCCCTTCCTTGCATATAACTTTTATTGCATCATGATCTGAGAATGATACATTCAATATTTCTGCCTTTCTGCACTGAATTGTTAGGTTTTTGTGCCCTAGTACATGGTCAATGTATGTGCCATGTACCTCTGAGAAGGTAATATTCCTTTTTATCACCATTCAGTTTTCTCCAGAGATCTATCATGTCTAGCTTCTCTAAAATTCCATTTGCCTCCTTTACTTATTTCTTTTTATTTTGAGTGTTTATTTTTTCAAGAGATTATAAGTGGATTTTTCTCCTATTTACACTTTATACTCCAGTTTTAAAAGATCTGGGAAATTTTCCTTTACACTTCTATGAAATATGCTATGCAGGTTTTTTTGTCTGGTTGTTATTTTCAAGGAATTTGATAATTCTTCATTTATTTTTCCTAGACTTGTTTTTTCTAGGCCTAGGTTACTTCTTCTTAATATTCAAAACTCTTTTCTTTTCCTTTTTTTTTTAATCTTTTGATTTTGCTCTAATATTTCTTCTTGTCTCATAGGGTCACTCAGTTCTGATTAATCCTTTCTGTTCTTCCAGATGTTTGATGTTGGGTTAAGGATTTCCATCTTCAGTTCTAAACTATTTATTCTTCTTTGTTTCCAATTCTCCCTTGTCTAGTCTACTTCATTGAGTTACCTCTCAATTTTTTAACCAAAAGAAAGAAACCCAACAGATTTTAAAGACTGTCTTACAAAATATAGTCTGAAGTCTAGAAGTGCTATTCTTTTTTCATCCCTACTTGTTTTCATTATTTTCCTTGATGGTCTAGATCTTTTATTTTTCCAAATGAATTATGTTATTAATTTATTATATTCTATAAAATAACCCCTTGATAATTTATTAAAATTGAGAAATAACTTCGGTAGAGATATTATTTTTAACATATTGGCATGGCCCTGCCATGAGCATCACATATGCCTCCAGTTATTTAAGTTGTTCTTTATTTCTTTTCAGAGCACTTTGTAATTGAATTTATGCAAGGTTTTTTGTGATTTTAGCAAATTGATCCTCAGACACATGCATATTATAGTTATATTGTATAGGATTTCTCTTTCTATTGTTGCCTTTTGGATTTTGTTATTATTATATCTAAATACAGTTTATTTTGAAGGTTTATTTTGTAGCATGTGAATTTACTGATAGTATCTCAATTAGTATCATTGTTGATTCCATAGCATTTTGTAAGTAAACCACCATGTCATCAACAAAAAAGGTATATAGTTTTAACCCCTCTTTATCTATCATTACAGTTTTAATTTCTTTCTCTTGTCTTATTGTTATTGTTAGCATTTCCAGTATTATATCAAATAATAGTGGGGAGAGTAAGCATCTTTTCTTTATTCCTCTTATTATTGTAAAAGCATCTAGTGTATTCTCATTGTATTTGGTATTTTCTTTTTATTTTAAATTGATTTTTTATTAAATTTAAAATTGTCCCTCTGTGTTTATGATTTCTGTAAGTTCTTTTTTAAATAAATAGCTGTCATACTTTGTCAAAGGCATTTTCTGCACTAAGATGATCATGTGGTTTTAGATTATTTTGTTTTTCATATGATTAATTATGTTGATTATTTTCCTAGTGATGAATCATCCTTGTATCCCTGGTAGAAACCCAATTTGGCCATGATGAATTATTTATTGGATGAATCATTTCAGCCTTTTTGACAGAATTTTATTTTTAATGTTTAAATAAATATTCATTAATAAGATTGTTCTACTGACCTTTATGCCTTTTTCTTTTAGGTGTTAGGAGTATATTTATCTAATAAAAGGACTCTGTTAGGCTGTTTCTTTCACAGTTTTTGAAAATAATTTGTGTAGTACTAATTGTTACTAATAGTTCTTTTAAAATTTGATGGAATTCTTCTGTGAATTCACTAGTACCAAGGAGTTTTTCTTTTATATTTCCTTTATAATTAACTCAATTTCTTTTTCTTAGATTACATTAGCTAAGATCTCTATTTTGTCTTTTATTAGTTTAAATATTTATATTTTTAATGTGCTCTTGGTTCTTTTAGCATATGGCTAATATAACAGATTTGAAAAATTCTTTTTAAAATTGTTTTTCTTGTTTTATTCATTTCTCTTTGGTCATTTGCTACTTTATTGATTTGATTTTCTGACCTTTTCAATCATATTACCTAAAAGTTTATATATTTTATTGCTCTTTTGAATCAGCTCTTAATTTTGTTTATCATTTCTATAGAGGGGTTTGGTTCACTTGTTTGTTTTGCTTTTAAATTGATGTGTTTCTCCTCTAATTTTGATTATCTCCTCTTTTGTCTTTATTTTGCATTTTTTATTTGTTAACTTTCAAATTATTTAAAAATGTGTATTGAGTTCAGTAATTCTTCCATTTTCTATTTTGTTAATGCATGTTTGTAGGGATACACACACACACTCACTCATACACACACACACACACACACACACATATTCCCCAATGAGGACTCCTTTAGTTGTATCCCAGAAAAATTATATTAACATTTCTTTCATAAAATTATTTATTATTTCTCTGAGTTTTTTTCTTTGATCCACTTATCCTTTGAGATCGTGTTGCTTGGATTTCATTTGGGTTTTTGGTTTCCATTTGTGCTTCTTGAATTGGTTGCTATTTTTATTTTGTAATAGTCTGTAAAATGTGTGTTTGCTTTTCTGCTCTTTACATTTGCTTAAAATGTCACTGTGACCTAATGCATGACCAATTTTCATAAAAGTGCCGTGTGCTGCTTAAAATTACATATCTATTCTTTAGTATTCCTGTTTGGAAAAGGCCATGAGACTTTTTTTTTTCCTTACAATCAGGGTTAAGGGACTTGCCCAGGATCAAACAGCTAGTAAGTGTTTGAGGCTGGATTAGAACTCTCATCCTCCTGACTCCAAGGCCAGTGTTCTCTCCACTGCACCATTTAACTACCCCCAATATCTTTTGGTTTTTATTCCTGCAGCAATTTAATTCTAAATTTCCCTTTTGTTTTTTTTCCTTTAGATTTGTGCAACAGAGAAATTAAAATCCCCTATCACTATTATATTACTGTCTGTCTTCTTATAATTTTGTTAGTCTTTCCTAAATGAATTTAGATGCTAAAGCATTTGGAGTGTCTGTGTACAAGGGTAAAAGGAGGTTGCAGAGTCTCACCAGACCCATACCAAAGCACTACAATGGGGACATATATGAACTGGAAGCTTTGTCACCCACTACTAAGTTCCAGGTCCAAGGGTGAGTAGAGGATCTATGTCGGGGTCCCATTTCTAGAAAGGAAGGCCCTAAGTAGTGTTTGAATAATGGAGAAAGTTCAGAAGCCAGCAGTAGCAAAGGTGTGGCTCAGACCAAGGTCTCATATCCAGAAATGTAGCCGAGCCTGCAGAGGAATAAGCAAGGGAGGAATCCAGACCAAAAAAGGATGGGGGAGAACCTACGCTTATGTCATTTTGAACCAACAGAGCTTTCTAGCTGACTGATAAGGGCAGAATCCAGCAGCAATCTACTCTTACACAGATTCAACCCCAGGTTAGGAACTTTTAGCACTCAGCCAAGACAAGCAGCAATCAGATTTTATCCTGGATCAAACTACTTTGGAAGCATTTAAAGCTTGCAGGTCTCTAGATTCTTCCTGAGACACATACATACATACATACATACACACACACACATACATATACATACACACACATAATATGCATATACATATACACATGTATACTATATATGTGTGTATATATATTATATATAATGTTTTCATAAATGAAACAAGTACTCTTGAGAAGGTAATTCAAAAAGAACTGAACACTATGGAAGAAAGAATTAGAAAGTGAATGAACAGCTTGGCACAAAAAGTACAAAACCTTGTCTGAAATAAACTCTGAAAATTTAAATGGACTAAATAGAAGCTAACGAATGACTCCACAAACCAAGAAGAAATACTAAAAGTCATAAGTTTGAAAAAAATAAAAGCAATATGTAAGGTATCTCAGAGAAAATACAATTGACCTTGAAAAAAGATTGAGGAGAAAACAATTAATATTCATTGAATTATCTGAATGTCATGAACAAAAAAAAGAGCTTAAACATTATATTTCAAGAAATATCAAAACTGCGCAGATCTCTCAGAACAGAGGGAAAAGTAGAAATAGAAAGAATTTGCCAGTCATCTCCTAAAAGAAACCCAAAATAAGAACTCCCAGAAACATCATAGTCAAAAACCAGAGCTTCTAGGTTAAAGGAAATTACTGCAAGCAGTCGGAAAGAATTCAAGTATTAAGGAATCATGGTCAATATTACACACAATTTACCAACCACAGCTGAGATTTGGAATATGACATTCCAGAAGGCAAAGAATATTGGCTTCCAACTAAGAATAATTTACTCAGAAAAACTGAGTATAAATGAAATAGGGGAAAAGGAGATTTCTAATGATTCAGAATTTCTGAACACTCATAAAGAAAAGACTAGAGGTGAAGAGAAACTCTGAGGTTCAAAAACAGAAGGGAAGAAAAACATACAAAGGTAGCATGACTTAATAATGACGATAAGGGCTAAACAAGAATAAACTGCTTACATTCAAATAGAGGGAGATGGTGACACATGTGTCACCTCTGAACCCTATCATCTACACAATTGGTAGGGAGAGGCCAATTAGATATAGCCTGGGATTGGTTCTGTTATGTTTGATGATCTTAAGAAAAACATGGAGAGGGGAAGAAGGGAAAGAAAGGCTGGGGAAATTCTCACACATAATCAAAGTGCAGAAGTAAACCTCTATACAAACAAGACAGGAGGAGGAGTGGCTGACACTTGAACCTCCCTCTCATCTGAATTGATCAAAAGAAGGAAGAAAACACATATGCGCAGAAGTGGATCTAGAAATACATTTTACTAAATGGGGAAATAAGAAAGAAAAGGGTTATGGAAGAAGGAATTAGACGATAGATTAAGTGAAAGATTAGCCCTACGCAAAACAGACTCTAACAATGTACAAAACTATGTATAACTCTTTTTAAGGTAGCAAGGATTGGCCTAAAAACATGCCCAGAAATTGGAGAAGGGATGAAAAAGTTCAGCATTAAATGTGGTGGAACATTAATGTTCTAAATTCTTATCAGCATAAGTACCAATCAGAATTTCAGAAGATTAATAATGAAATGTATTACCCTACTCTTGCTAGAGAGATGAAGAATTCAGATGCAAATGAGACTTTTTTTTGATGTGGTCAATGTGGACATCTGTTTTTATTAACTAAACACATTTGTAATAGGTTTTGTTTCTCTTTGTTGTTTTTCTTTTTTTCAATTTGGAGGGGATACATAGGAAAGGATTAGAAGACAGATCTTGGCAAATTAAAACAAATGTTTTGTTTTTTTTAAGAAAAAAAATTCTTAATGTGCTGTCTGTTGTTATTTTATTACTGTTGTTTTCACCTCCAGAGGTTGACTTTCTCCTTTTTCTCTGTAGTAACTTAGTTCATAATCTGTTCCTTCCTTGGTTCTTATATTTATATACATTTCTTGTATTCCTGTTTCTGGGATGTTTGCTAAGCAACACTTCTGTTCAGATGTGGTTTGTTTTTAAAAGCATAGTATCATCATAGTCTTATAAAATTGAACCAGGGAAAGGCCTTAGAGTCATTTGGATCATTCTCCTCATTTTACATACAAGGAAATTAAGGTCAGAAAAAGTTAAATGACTTTCCCAAGGTCATAAAGAGAGTCAGTTATCAGGTGGCTGGGTGGTGCAGTGAATAGACCACAGGCCCTGGAGGCGGGAGGACCTGAGTTCAAATCTGTGTTCAGACATTTAACACTAACTAGTCATGTGACCTTGGACAAGTCACTTAACCCCAATTGTCCTGCCTTCCCCTCTCAAAAAAGCAAAAAAAAGAAAAAGAAAAAGAAAATAAAAGAGAGTCAGTGACAGACCTGGAAATTTGAATATCCATCTTATAACTCCAAATCCAGTGGTCTTTTCAGTCTATATCACCGATAGGTAAACATACCATCATTGCATTCTGAAATGAAAAAAAGATATGTGTGTATACATACATGAATATGTACATACCTATGCATATCTTTTATTTGTACATGACCCACATTTCCCACAATAACTTCCCCTTCCCATTCCTGGAGGGAAAGTTCTTTAAAAAGATAAGAAAAAAAACAGTTCAGCAAAATCAACTGGGGCGGCTAGGTGGCACAGTGAATGGAGCACCGGCCCTGGAGTCAGGAGTACCTGAGGTCAAATCTGGCCTCAGACACTTAACACAAAAATAACTAGCCATGTGACCTTGGGCAAGTCACTTAACCCCAACTGCCCTCCAAAAAGCAAAAAAAAAAAAAAAATCAACCAACATATTGAAAAAAAAGTTGGACTTTATGTTACATTCGATACCTGTAGAGGTCTGCCTCTACAAAGAAGTAGGGAGAGGAACCTTCTCAGATCTCTTCCTTGATGTTAGGCTTAGTCATTATAATTTCATAGTATTAAGTTTCAATTATTTCAGTCTTTGTGTCCACTGTTCTATTTTGTTTTAATTCATCTTAAGTCTTCCCATTCTTATGGGAATACCATCTAATGCCATCAAATATCATCTAATACCAAATACCATCTAAATTCAAATACCATCTAAGGCTGAAAATATAAAAGCGCAATGAATTATAGCATTCACAGCATTGGTGAAGTTATTTTGGAGTAATCCAAATCCCCATAATTAGACTTGCCTGTTCCAATTTATCTGCCACTTCCTTCCCTTTGGCCAGTAACAATGTTTGTCAATGTGACCTCATTTTTTACTGCTTGTATTAGATTCATCATTCCAGCAGATGGGAGCCGTTCTCCCAGATGTAGGAGTATACGTGATGGAGCTGATGTCTGTCAAGGATCCCTGTTGTGGAATTGGTCACAGGCATGAACATGGTTCATTTCCTGCTTTTTCAGAAAGCCTTTTACTGCGTTTGACCAAGACAATCCATACAGTTCACAGTATAATTGAGGGCCATATATCTGCATTAAAGGGCGTAAGACAGTCTTTATTTCTATTTATATACAGCTACTAGTTTTGGTGACTTATGACCATAAAATGTAAGAGCTTAAAAGTACTTTAGAAGGCATCTAGTCTACTTCATTCCCTATTTTAAACGTAAGAAAATTGAGGTATGGAAAAGTTAAATGAATTATCCAAGGCTTGATAATTAGCAGAGAGAACCTGAGCTCAGGCCTCCTATAAACTTCATACCATGTCATTTCTAATGCTTAGAGGGCTTACGATTGTGATGACTTACAATGAAGATGAGATGACCCAACAGGCACTGGGATCGGTCAGTGGATTCAAGTGTAAAATTGAAAAATATAGATTGTTGAGCTAGAAAAGACCTTAAAAATGTACAGTTAAATCCCGTCTTTATACATTTGATCAAACAAAAAGGTGGCCTGGTTTGCCTGAAGTAGTTTCACTGGTTAGTAGCAGAGCTAGATATAGCACCTAAATTCTCCTGATCCCTGGTCAAGGACTCCTTCTACATCACAGGTTCCCCTCGTGGCCTTGGGAGATGCTTGGATAAAATGAAGATGCTGGGTAAATTGAAGAGTGCTAATACCCATCCTTCTCTCCATTCACAAAGTCACTTCTCTAGTTCAGGACTCATCTCTTGCCTGGGCTATCTCAATAGTCCTCTCATTGGCTTCCCTGCCTGAGTCTCTTTCCACTCTAATCCATCCTTCTCTAAGTTGCAAAGTGATTTTTTTCAAAAATACAGGCTAGACCTTATCACCACCACCTCTAAGAAGTTTCTTTTAGTGGCTCCTCTTACTTCAAAGATCAAATATAAAAGCCTTTGCTTAGCATTTAAAGTTCTTTAAAACCTGGTCTCTTCCTCTCTCTTCAGTCTTCTTATATTTTACTCCCCCCTACACACTCTAGTCATCTGGATTACTTGCTCTCATGACACTCCAGTTCCATACCTGGAAGGCTCTTTCTCCTTATCTCTGCCCTAGAATCCCTGGTTTTCTTTGAGACTCAGCTCGAATTCCACTTTATGCAGACGGTATTGTTGTATCATTAGCATCATCATCGTCAGCACATATATTTATACACCGCTATGGGTACACATAACAAATATATATGTACATATATATTTACATGCATATATCACTTTAAGGTTTCAATGTACTTTATAAGTGGTATCTCATCTGATCCTTGTGATATCATCATCCTCATTTCACAATTGAGAAAACTAAGGCAGAGGTTAAGTGATTTGCCCAAGGTCACACTAGCAAGTGTCAGAGGCTGGATTTAAACACAAGTCTTCCTAACTCTGGATACAGTGTTCTATCCATTGTACCACTTGGTTGCTAGTTCCCAGCTGCAAGAGCTTTCCCTTCTAAAATTATTTTTCAACTATGTATATATATATATATATAATATATATATGGTTATACCTATTAATATAGAAGTTATCTCCCTCATTAGAAAATAAAGTCCTTGAAAGCAGGAACTATTTTTGCCTTTCTTCGTATTGTGAGTGCTCAGCCTAATGCCTAGAACATTGGCCGATAAATTGATTGATGACCAACACTTTGAGAAAATAGTATTTGCATTTTAGCCAACCCAATTCATTGGGGTTTTTTTTAACCAATTCTAATTCAATGGATTCATTCAGTCCATTTAACCCAAACAACATGAGGGAATCTTTAGGTCTGAATCAGGGAGCAGTTGGACCTTGCAATGTGCTTCTCTTCATACCATGGAGGTACAGTTCTCAGTTCTTCTTGCAGGTATCACTGGCACATCCTCAGGACACTGATCTGACAAATACCTTCCCAGAATATTTGCATGACTGAGTATTAGAGAGAACCTAGTGGAAAAAAATGTCATATGTGGAATTAGAGGATCCAGGTTTGAATCCTAGCTCCTCAAACTAAATTTCTTAAAGGTTACAAATACTTTCTTAACTGACAAATACAGCAACTGCTATTCATGAGTAAGCATAGATAAAGCTTGGGGAGATACCTATACCAAGTTCTTACCCTCCTTGCCTTCTCTGAAACATGTTCATGTTTTCAGTTGTTCCTTCTTCCTAGAAACCATCTCCTCTATTGATTTCTGTGACATTCTTCCCTAGCTATCTTCCTACCACCCCACCTGCCTGACTGTTCCTCCTCCGTGGCTGCATCCTCATCCATCTCCCATACCTTTAGAGTAGATATCCTTCTAGCCTCTTTTCAGTACCTTTTTTCACTTCTTTCTCCCTAAACCCTTTCCCTTGATTATTTCATCTACTTCCCATGAATTCAAATATCATCTATATGTAGATGGGGACTATAATTGTTATAGATGATGTCCAGGTCAAATCTCTCTCCTGAACTCCAGTCACACACCTCCAACTGCCTGCCATATAACTCTCCACCTGGATGTCCAATAGGCATCCAGTTATGCCAACATTAAACTCATTGGCTTCCCTAAACCTTCCTTTTATTCCCTTTTCCCTATTCCTTTTAGGGGACCTGTCCCCCTTACAGCCATCCACGTTTAGAACCTCAGAGTTATCTTTAACTCTGCCTCATATTTCTTCTTCTCTTCATCTTCTCTTCATTCTTCATATTCAATCAGCTGCCAGTCTTGTCATTTCTACCCCACAGCATCTCTTGTGTTCCTCCCCAGATGGCCCTACATGGCTGCCATTCCAGTTCATACCCTCATTACCTCATGCCTGCACCATTTAAATAATTTTATTTCTATTTGGGAAATCAAATTTACTACATAAAAATGAGTACCAGAATCAGAAATGGTAAATGTAATGATACAAAAAGGAAAAAATATTTATTCTTCCTATGTTTTTGTTTGAATTCTCTTTTTTTATATAAATATAAAACTTCTTTGTTGGTCACCCTACTTTCAGTCTTTTTTTTCTCTAATCCTTCCTCCACACACTCCCAAAAGGAGATTCATAAGACACAGATTACTCCTCTCCTCAAAAATCTTCAGCAGCTCTTCTTTTACTCTAGAATAAAATGCAGTCTTAACCTATTATTTAAGACCCTCTAGAATCTGATTTCAAACTATCCTTCCAACCTTGTTTCATATCATGCCCTAAATATGCTCTGTGTTCTAGACAAACCAGATTATTAGCTACTTTCCCAATGTGACCTTCCATCTCCTTTCTCTATTAATTTGAATAAACTATTCCCTCTTCACAAAATGCATTTCCTCCTCATCTCCACCTCTCAGAATCCTTATCTTTCTTCAATGCTCAGACCAAGGTTATTGCCTCCATGAAGCTTTCCCTTGTCACCTCCATTATGAGTGTTTGCACATTACCTAATATTTACCTGTTCAAGTATACCTTATCACTGAAATTAAATATATGGTGGGAATATTTCAGTCTGGTTTTCTGCCTTTATAGGAAGAGGAGGAGGGAGAGGAAGGAGCACAGGTGGTGAAGGAGGATGGAAATAAAGAAGGAAGGATGGAAGGAAATCAGCGCATATTAAGTACCTACTATATGCCAAGTTCTGTGCTACATGCTGGGAATACAAATAGAAAAGGAACATAGAACCTGCTCTCAAGACCTTTACATTCTAATAGTGGGAGACAACATATAAAGAAAAATTCAGCTGGATGACTGATGGAAAGACACAATGGTCTGTGTAGGGTGCAGCAAGGCACATAGTAAGGCCTAGTATTGCATTGATCATAGGTTCATATATCTAGAACTCTATCTCCTATAATTAGATATGTTTCCATATTATTAAATATATTTAAAAGCTTTAAGATTACCTATAGTTTTACAGATGAGGAAACTGAGGCCTGGAGAAGTTAAATGTTTAGCCCAGGGTCACATCATTGTCTGAAGGAGGATTTGTATCCAGTCTTCCTGATTTCAAGTCTAGCATTCTTCCTACTGCATACTACATCAAGACCTGTGCCGTGACTATCTTTGTACCTCCAGTACTTTGCAAATATCATATCCTTAATAAATACTTATTGGATTAAATTGAATAACTACTACCTAAGTGCCTTAGGTAAGTCATCTCTCTTCTCTCAGACTCAGGTTCCTCATCTTTAAAATAAGGGTGTTGGATTCGATCACTAAGGTCCATTCCAGCTCTGAATCTATGCTTCTTTCATCTTAAGCTCTCTCCTGACCAGGAGAGGGCGCTGTCTACCATCAAACTTTATGGCCAGACTCAGCAAGGCCAACCCACTCACAAAGGAGTTGCTCTAAAAATCAGGGAAAAGGTACAATTTCATTACTTAGAGCCATGCCCCAGAGGAGCCCCAGCAAAAAAAAGAGAAAAGGGTTTATAATTACCCTGGATGGCAGAACTAACAAGGCATTCCCTGGCCTTCAGTCTGTTTGATGTCAAAATACATACACATTCACACATTTATATAGTCATGTAGCTACATATTTATGTATGTATTGCATGTATATGAACATATATGTATGCATGTATGAATAGATGTATGTGTACATGCATACACACACACACACACACACACACACACACCCCTTGGGCTAGGCCAAAGCAAGTCCAAAGTAAGGCTAGCTGCAGAGAATTAAGAGTTTATCTATAGAGAAAAGATACTTAGGGATTAGTTTGATACTGGGGGGTGACAAGGTTTTCAACTTGAAGGAACAATAGCAATAGGACTTTCCATTTAGATCTGTATCCTAGAATTGAGCCTGTGAACCAGAGCCCCCATAAGTGTCCCCAGAAACTGATCCTCAAATAGACTTCACTTTCTCTTGGGGGAAGAAAGGGTAATGGCAATAATAGAACTACTTAGGGAGGTCATATACCAATACCACATCACAACACTCATGCTTTGAGGTTGGCCAAGCAATGAACAGCACAAGGGAAGGAGCAGATACAAACCATTCTACTTAGCCAAGAGAGCCATACTCTCCCTCCTACTCTTATTCAATAGGCTATGGGAGATTTAGACTCATGTTGCATGTTAATTGCATCTAATTTATACACATCCTATATAGGTCAAATCAGAACCAAGAGAAATCCCTTCTCCTTATGACCAGAGTTAACTTTTAATAAAAGATTATAGAACTTAGAAGTGGAAAGGAACTTCCAGATATATCTAGACTAACTCCATGATTTTACACAGGGGGAAGAAAGACGAAATAACTCTCCCAAGGACATATAAGTGAATGGCTAAGCCAAAAACGGAACCCAGGTTTCCTAAATCTCAGACTAAGGTTATCTGCATCACTACTATAAATTAATACTTAATTTAACTTGGGAGGTATCAGGAAGTTCCCTCCTACTCCCCACCTCCCATTTAAAAGATTTCTATCTCTTTTTCAGGTTGTCTGAAATTGTATTAATGGTTTTCTGGGTTTCAAGAGTCTCTGGTGAAAATGCAAACATCCATGGGAAGCAGTGCACATTAAATGCCTCAAATTTACTAGAAAACTTAATAAGAAAGGTCCTATGAAAACAGAGCATAGACAAGAAGGCAAGTAGAGGGGTAGAAGCCAGATAGGGAGAGAAGAATTAGGAGTAGCTAAGACAAAGACTGCCCATTGTTCCATATTTCTCAGAGCTGGTGAGTACTGTATCAGGAAGCACCCTAGCATACCCAGGATGGCTGCTAGCATAGGTTCTTAGATCTGCTTTTCTAAAGGACAGCAACTCAAAATGGGTTAATCATCTTACTTTAATCAATCAAACATGTATCATTTACCTAGTTCAGGGGGAAAAGTCAGCACCCTGAACTTCAGAGAATACAAACAGAATAAAAACAGAAGTTACAAGCAGTCAAAGAAACAGATAAGTAGACGGGCTTCCAACCTTCTGACCATTACATCCATACCTAGTCAGTTACCAGAGAAAGAAGCACCAACATCTGGGTTTTTCAAAGCCAGGGTGCTCAACAGCTTCCCAGAGTCTCATCTGGCCAAATCACACAACTCTTTCCAAAGTGAACCCCAAAGCAAAATCTCACATCAGGTTACATATAGCCTTCTCCTGGATCAGAGAATGTCACAGTCCTCTTGACCCACTGCCCAATCACAAAGTAATAAGGCATGGGCATTCCTGAAGAATAAGCCTCCTAACATAGGCTCCATGTGACCACATTCAGCCTATTGGGGGCAGAGTATACTTTCAAATCAGGGAAGGTTCTCAGAGCCACTTAAGCCTAACAAAGGGCCTAGGGGTAGGGAAGATCTTCAGATTCTCATAACAAGTACTAGGATAAAAATCAACATGCCGTCAGATAAATGAAGCCTTGTCTGCAACTAGGGCTCCTCCCAAGGCACTGAACTACTCCAATCCTGGTCTCTTGATGCTGATTCCCTAATGACCCATCAGGACAGTGCCTGCCATTTTCCCAATATCTGAGAGCTATAAAGATCCTCACCTTTAGAATTCAAGGAAATATTAAAGATTAGTTTTAGAATGAATGTCAGAGTGGGAAGAGTCTTTCAAGTCTTACACAAATGAAAATCCATTCCGCCACATCCTCCATAAGCAATTAGCCAACCTCGCCTCGAAGACCTACAGGGATGGGCAATATGTTCTTTTTTTTCTTTGATGCTATAAGGGTCTTTTTAATTAAATCAAAGATGTAGTAATTATGGTGATGACAAAAACAACAACAATGATAATAAAGTATTTTACATCAGGAAAAATCATTCTAATAAGAAGAATTAGCAGAATTTAACCCCACTTGGAAGGTCTTCATATGAAGGCTAGGCAACCACTTATGTATGGGCAGTTAGGTGGCACAGGGGATGAGTGCTAGGCCTAGAGTCAGGAAGATTCATCTTACTGAGTTCAAATCTGGTCTCAGACATTCACCAACTGTGTGACCCTGAGCAAGTCACTTGACCCTGTTTGCCTCAGTTTTCTCATCTCTAAAAGGAACTGGAGAAGAAAATCACAAACCACTCTAGTATCTTTGCCAAGAAAACCCCAAATGGGATTTTCAGACATGAATAGTCAGACATGGATGAAATGACTAAACAGCAAAAAGAAAAAAAAATACCTTTGGGTACAATTTGGAGGATATATCTTTCAAGTACACTGAAATGTATAGGCAGTTGCTAATGTCCCTTCAAACTCTCAAAATCTAAGATTCTGTGATTCAATACAAAAAAGCACTAACTCAAAATTTGTCTCAGCCAATCTTCATACAGCACCACACTATATCCCAGTCCCTTACCTTTCTGGACCTCAGTTTCCACATTAAGAGAAACTAGATAACATCTGCATTCCCTTCCAATCCTAAACACTGTAATCCTTGGACCCTACAGAGAAGATTTTCAAAACTCTAAAAATGGAGCATGCTGAACAATGTAAGGATTTCAGGGTCAAGTGGAAGAATGAGGTGGACGTTTCCCAGGCTGTCTCCCTTTAGAGGGGAGAAACATCTTCTATCTATACACTGGAAGACCCTAAAAGCCCAATGCAAACCCAGCTTTGAATTCTGTTGACTTAAACTCTTTTTATTTTTATTGAGGGTTTTTTCAGTGATTACCTACTGATGTGCTGAGAATTCTTTACATTCAGTTTCTTCCACCCTCCAAATGTTAGGCCACAAACTACAGAAATGTGAAGCCTGGATTGTAGTGTGCTCTGAGACAAAAAGGAAAAAGGAGAGGGGTAAGAAGGACAAATATACAGAATGTGAAGAAGCCTCCCTAATCAGCTTTCCAAAACAAGCAGGGTGAAAGGGAGAGAGGTAGCTAAGATGACAGAGCCCAAAGGTATGCTGGAGTCTGCTAAAATTGGCTTGAGGTATCTGATTATTAAATTTTCAGTGTGAGCATTTATACTTCAAAAATTTTAAAAAAAGGTTTGTTTTGTTGATTGTCTGAACTTCAGAAAGTAATGGAGAAAATGTTAATAATGCAGATTAAACTTAAAAGCATTCCATGTGTACATTTTTTGAGAGCCAGTTGTTAAACATTTATCAGAATACCACTGTGAAGAACCTTGAGTAAACTGAAGAAGCCATCAAAGGTTCACCATTAAAGATTGTCTCAGATGGCAAACTGTATGCTCTCTGGAGTGAAGAAACCATGGGATTTATTGATTGTCAGCAATGAAAAAATACTGTTTTTTCATAAAGATCATTTCCATTTCCTATATAGTAGAGCCAAGAGGCATTAATAGGATCAATCAATGGGGATGGAGAATAATGGTTTTGGAGTCAGGAGACCTGAGTTTGAATTGTGACTTTGTTAACTTGTCAAGTTGAATGACTATGGACAAGTCTTTGGCTCACTGAGCTTCAGTTTCCTCTAAGTAAAATGCTCTCCTAAATTATGCTAATAATTGAGTTATGTAATCACCCTTTCTGTCTATATTACATACCCATTTTTGACCTTGTGGGGTGAGATATTGGTCTATTCTTAGTTTTTGCCAAACTGTTTTCCAGTTTTCCCAGATTTTGTCAAATATTAAGTTAGAATCTCAAAAGCTTGAATCTTTGAGTTTATCAAATATCAGATTATTATGATTGTTTCCTACTGTGTACTGTGTACATAATCTAGTCCACTGACATAACACTCTGTTTCTTAGCCAGTAGCAAGTTGCTTTGATGATTACCACTTTATAATACTGTTTGAGATCTCAAATGGCTCAGCCACTCTCCTTCCCATCTTTTTCATTAATTCCCTTGATATTCTTGACCTTTTGATCTTCTAGATGATCTTTTTTTCTAGCCCTATAAAATGATATTTAATAGTTTGATTGGTATGGCACTGAATAAAAAATAATTTAGGTAGAATTGTTATTTTTATTACATTGGCTCAGTCAATCCATAAGCAATTAATATTTTTTTCAGTTGTTCAGATCTGACTTTATTTATGTGACAAGTGTTTTGTAATTGTATCATATAGCTATTGTGTTTGTCTTTGCAGGTAGACTCCCAAATATTTTGTATATTGTCTATAGTTATTTTAATTGGAATTTCTATCTCTTATTGCTAGGCTTTGTTGTTAATATGCAGAAATGCTAATGAGTTATGTGAGTTTATTTTATATTCTACAACTTTACTAAAGTTGCCAATTATTTCAACCAGCTTTTTAAATTGACTTTCCAGCATTATGTAACTATAGCTTCATATTATCTGCAAAGACTGATAGTTTTATTTCCTCGTTGCCTATTCTAATTCCATCCATTTTTTTTCCTTTTACTTACTGGTAAAGCTAGCATTTCCAGTATAATATTGAATAATAGTGGTGATAATACACATCCTCATTTCACCCATGATCTTACTGGAAAAGTTTTTAGCTTATCCCCTTTATAGATAATACTTGCCCATAGTTATAGATGAAAACTAATTATCATTTTAACAAAAGTTCCGTTTGTTCTTATGCTTTCTAGCATTTTTAATAGGAATGGGTGTTGTATTTTGTCAAAAGCCTTTTCTGCAACTACTGAAAAAAATCATATGATTTCTCTTGATTTTGTTATTAATATGTTCAATTATGCTAATAGTTTTCCTAATATGGAAGAAAGCTTCCATTTCTGATATAAATCCCACATGGTGATAGTATATAACATTTGTAATATATTACTATAATCTCCTTGATAGTATTTTAGTATTTTTTCATCAATATTCATTAGGGAAATTGACCTATAGCTTTTTTATTCTGTTTTCACTCTTCCTGATTTAAGTATCAGTGCCATATTTGTATTGTAAATGGAATTTGGAGGGGTTCCTTCTTTCCCTATTTTTCCAAATAATTTATGCAGCATTGGAATCAATTGTTCTTTAAATGCTTGGTAGAATTCACTTGTAAATCCAACTGATTCCAGAGACTTTTTTATAGTAAGCTCACTGATAGCTTTTTCAATTTTTTTTCTCAAATAGGGTTATTTAAGTATTCTATTTCTTTTTCTTTTAATCTGGGCAATTTATATTTTTTTAAATATTCACCTATTTCACTTAGATTGTAAGATCTGTTGTCAAATAATTGGTCAAAATATCTCCTGCTAATTGCTTTAGTTTCATCTTCATTGATGGTGAATTCACCCTTTTCATTTTTTGATACTGGTAATTTTATTTACTTCTTACTTTTAATCAAATTAACCAATTGTTGATCTATTTTATTGGGGTGTTTTCCATAAAACCTGCTCCTACTCTTATTTATTAGTACAAAGGTTTCTTTACTTTCAATTTTATTAATCTCTCCTTTGATTTTCAGGGTTTCCAATTTAGTATTTTTAGCTTATTCTTTTTCTAGTTTTCTTTTTAGTTGCATGCCCAATTCATTGATCTTCTCTTTCTCTCTTTTTTTTAATTGGTGTATGTGTTTAGAGATATAAAATTTCTCCTAAGTACTTCTTAGGCTTTATCCCATAAATTTTGGTATATTATCTCATTGTTGTTATTCTCTTTAAGGAAATTATTTATGGTTTCTATTATTCGTTCTTTTGAATCACTCATGTTTTAGGATTCAATTATTAATTTCCAATTAATTTTTAGCCCATGCTTAGTGAATGTAATTTTATTGTATTATGATCTGAAAAGGATGCATTTAATATTTTTGCTTTTCTGCATTTTGTTTTGAGAGGTTTATGCCCTAATGTACAGCTAAAAAGAAGATAAGTTAATTTCTATTCCTATTTAATTTTTCCAGAGATATGTCATATCTAACTTTTCTAAAATTCTTTTCCTTTCCTTAAATTCTTTCTTGTTTATTTTTGGTTAGATTTATCTAGTTCTGAGAGAGGGAAGTAAAGGTCTTCCTATATTATATTTTTTATAGATAATAGATAATATAATATAATATGATAATATATATGTATATTTTAGTTTTGTTATCTATTTCCTCTTATAACATTTAAATTTTTCTTTAATAATTTGGATACCGTTCAATTTAGTGCATATGTGTTTAGTACTGATATTACTTCAATATCTATGGTAACTTTTAGCAATATGTAGTTTCCTTCCTTATCTCTTTTAATTAGATCTATTTTTGTTTTTGCTTTAACTGAGATCAGAATTGCTATGCCTGCATTTTTTTTTTACTTCAGCTGAAGCACCGCAGATTCTCCTCCAGCCCTTTACCTTTACACTGTGTGTGTCTCTTGGCTTCAAGTATGTTTCTTATAAATAACATACTATAGGATTCTGTTTTTTAACCCACTCTGCTTTCTGCTTCCATTTAATGGGTGAATTTATCCCATTCACCTTCACAGTTATGTTTATGATTTTGTCCCCCTGCCTTTGCACTTCCCTGAAGGATAAGATAAATTTATATATGCAATTGAATGTATATGTTGTCCTTTTTTGAGCCAATTCTAATGAGAGTGAGTTTCAGTAATTACCCACTACCATCCATCATCTTCCCCTCCATTGTAAATGCTCTTTTGTGCTTCTTTCATATCAGATGATTTGTCCCATTCTATTCTCCCTTTCCTATTCTCTCAATGTGTAACTCTTTCTCAGATCCTAATTTTGGGGGAAATGATATCATCACATCATAGGAAACTCATACCCATACCCTCTGCTTATGTGTTTTCCTTCTAAGTGTCTTAATAATGAAAAATTTCTTACGAGTTAGCAGTATTATCTATCCATGTAAGATATAAACTGCTTAACTTTATTAAATTCCTTATGATTTCTCCTTCCTGTTTACCTTTTTATATTTCTCTTATATTTAAAAGTCAAATTTTCTATTTAACTCTGGTCTTTTCTTCAGGAATGCTTGAAAGTCCACAATTTCATTAAATATCTATTTTTCTCCTGAAGGATTATACTCAGCTTTACTGGGCAGGTGATTCTTGGTTGTACTTCTAATTCCTTTGCTTTCCAGAATATCACATTCTAAACCCTCCAATCCTTTAAAGTAAAAGCTGCTAAATCCTATTTTATCCTAACTGTTGCTCCACAGTATTTAAACTGATGTCTTTTCTGACTTGCTACAATATTTTATTTTTAATATGGGAGCTCTGGTATTTAACTATAATATACCTGGGAATTTTCATTTGAGAATATCTTTCTGGAAGTGATCAGAGTAGTCTTTCCATTTTTATTTTGCCTTCTAGTTTCAGGCCATTTTTCATTGATAATTTTTTGAAAGATGACGTCTAGGCCCTTTTTTAATCACGGCTTTCAAAGAGTCCAATAATTTTTAAATTATCTCTCTTGTATCTGTCATCCAGGTCAGCTGTTTTTCCAATGAGATATTTCACATTTTCTTCTCTTTTTTTCCATTCTTTTGGTGTTGTTTTATTACTTCTTGATTTCTTGTAATGACCTTACTTCCTCTTGACCAAATTTAATTTTTAAAGAATTGTTTTCTTTAGTGAACCTTCATACCTCCTTTTCCATTTGGTAAATTCTGTTTTTTAAGGAGTTCTTCTCTTTAGTGAATTTTTGTACCTATTTTTTATTTAACCTATTGTGCTTTTTAAGGATTTTTTCTTTTCAGTGGAATTTGTGCTTCTTTTAATATTTGGTCTGTTCTATTTTATAAAGTGTCATTTTCTTCACTATTGTTTTGGGGCCTCCTTGACCAAGGTGTTGACTCTTTCTTGCATCACTTTCATTTCTCTCTCCCATTTTTCCTCTTCCTCTCTTATTTGATTTTTAAAAGCATTTTTGAGCTTTTCCAGGGTCTGAGGCCAATTCACATTTTTCTTTGAGACTTTGCATGTAGCTACTTTGATTTCATTGTTTTCTTCTGAGTTTATATTTTAATCTTCCCTGTCACCATAGTACTTTCTATGGTCAGGTTCTCTGTTGTCATTGCTGTTGTGACTCTCATCATCATCGTTGTTGTTGTTGTTGTTATGTTTGTTTACTTAATTTTTCAGATATTTTCTGAACTTTTAACTTTATGTTAAAATTGGGCTCCACTCCTGAGGTGGAGGGGGTACTGTCACAAGCTTCAGGTTTTTCATTCAGTTGTTTTCAGAGCTAACTCTGAGAGCCTGTATGTTTCAGTTCTTCCAAGGCAGTATGATCTAAAGAGAAGTGTTGGACAATGTTCTCCTGGTCTGTACTCTAGTCTTTAAGTTATTGTAAGCACTCTTGTCTACCCTGGAACTGTAACCAGAATCTCTGCTCCTGCTAGCCCTCTTCCTCACCCCTGGGCTTGCAACCATACATAAACAATGCAACAGAATCCCGAAAAATGTCCTATAATTTCCTTAGGACTAGTTACTTAACCTCCTTACTATCTGTGGGCTGAGAACTCTGAAAGCTGCTGCTGCCAAGGCTTATTGATAGCTTGTGCTAGCTTGGTGGAGGAGTTAGGGGAAAGCTTTACTGTTGGTTTACCTGGACATCCTGTACTAGATGCATTCCACTCTTAGCCCAGGGAGACAGTCTTCTTATCAGTCTTCCAAGTCATCCTGGGCTTGAAGATTATTTTACCTCATCTTTTTGTTGGTTCTGTCATTCAGAAATCATTTAAAGAAATTATTTTCATTTTATTTAGAGTGAATTTCAGAGATCTCAGTCCTTTCCCTGCCTCTACATAAGAACTCCTTACCTCTGTCTGACCTAGTATATTCACTTTTGACTAGTTATAATTTTTGCAGAATTTTTACTTATATCAAACTTAAAGCCACCTCTTTTCCAACTTTGATCCATTGATCCTAGCTCTATTTCTAAGGCCAATCAGCAATATTATACCTAGTAATCATTCTAAATATCCCTAGCTCCTTCAATGAATCCTTATAGAAAATGCTTTTGAATCCTCACTTTTTTCTGAATACACTCATTCATTTATGTCTCTCATGAAATATAGTGCCTAAAAATATGCAGAATAGAATGGAACTTCTGGGGAAATAGAAGGACATAAGCATTTATTAAGTACCTACTCAGAGTCAGACACAGTGCCAAGAGCTTTTGAGATTTTTCATTTGAGCCTAGGATTATTATCCCCATATTCAAATGAAAAAACTGAGGCAGAGGTTAAGTGACCTGCCCTGGGTCACATAACTAGCAAGTGTTTGAGGTAAAATTTGAACTTAGCTCCTCCTGACTCCAGACCTAGCACTCTATCCACTGTACCACCTAACTACTTACTTAATCACTCACTCTTTCCACTATGCTTCTTTAATGAAGCCTAGCATAGCATCAGCTTTTTAGCTTTCATGGCATACTGCTGACTAATGCTAACCAAAGAGTCTGGAAAGTGCTCAGTGAGTTGTTCTATCTAACCAAGTGCCCTGTACTCTGCACTTCTGGAACTGATTTTTTTTTCTTAGACACAGATGAAGAACTTTGCACTGATTACTATTAAAGCTTTTGCCATTAAGTTCACTTTGTCCTTCTGGTTTTCCAGATTCTCTTTCCGTTATGATTCTGTCATTCAGTATGCCATCCATGTTAATGATGCTTCTCTCAGGGCAAAGTCATCAGTTAATTTGGCATCTATGTTTCATCCTAATCTAGAGGCAGCGTGGCAAGACAATGGATACATCAGTAGGTTTGCAGTGAGGAAGACCTGAGGTTGAATCCTACCTTCCCAATAGATATGTGACTGTGGGCCATCTATTTAACCTCTTAGATGCCTCAGTTTCCTCACTTGTAAAATAAGAATTATATTAATAATTAACTCACAGGGCTGTAAGAATCAAGGGAGATGATATATATAAAATGCTTTGCAAACTTTAAAGCACTATATAATGGCTTGTTGTTATTACTAATAATCTAAGTCACTGGTACAAATAATAAATAATATAATATCAAGGAGGGGGTGGCTAGCCAGAACAGTGAATAGAGCACTGGCGCAAGAGTCAGGAGGACCTGCATTCAAATCTGGCCTCAGACACTTAACACTTACTAGCCATGTGACTTTGGGCAAGTCACTTAACCCCAATTGCCCTGCCTTCCCCCCTCCAAAAAAAAGAGAAAAAAATCTAATATCAAGAATAGAGAGTTGTGGAATCCCTCTAAAGATCTGGTACTTATCCCATGAAGTGGAGTAAAAAATGACAGAGAAAAGGCAGGGATTCTCCTAAGCTCTCTCTAAAACCCCTCTGAGCATTTTTAAATAATGACTCGAAAAAAAAATTCTGCAACAGTATAACACACAAAAGGAGAGGGTGAAACAATTGTACAGTCAAAGACAACTCAGAAGATTAGCAAGAAAGGTCTGTTGCACCAGAATGAAAGTAGAGTACAGTCCAATGCAGGCCCCATCAGCACAGATCAGGTCCCAGCAAACCAGCAGTGGGCTTAGGGGGCAGTTAAATCAGTATTGGCAGTAGATGCTTCTGGATCTCTCAAGCCACAGGCAATAAGGGAGTCAAACAACTAGTCAGAAGGAGATTAAAGGGGCCTCTTTGCTGGCACTGGGAGGCAGGGCTCTGTTGCACTACCAATACTTAGATATGGGCTGTGGTCCTGGGTGCCAGTCCCAGAACAAGGAGAAGCAATATCACAATAGAACATAGAGAGCAAGGATCCTTACCACTCTTCCAGAGCAGAAAAGAGTGTGGTTACTCACAGACCAGAGCACAGGCCAGGAGGGTAGCAAACACACCTCTCTTTAGATCATACCACCTTGAAAGAGCTAAAAACTTACAGATTCCTAGAATTATCTGTGAAAACAACTGCACAAAAACCTTGAAGCTTGGGAAACTGTGCCCTGCACCCTGGAAGCAGAACCCTCCTTTAACAAAGAGCCAAAAGTCAAGAAATAGACTGGACAAATGAGCAAATGATAGGGAAAAAATGTGACTAAAGAAAGTTACTATGGTGACAAGGAAGACCAAAACACACACTCAGATGAAAGCAAAGTCAAAATTGCTACCTCCAAAGCCTCAAAAAAAAATGAATGTCTCATAAAGAAAGAGTCAATGGGTTAGTAAAGGAGGCACAAAAAATACTGAAGAAAATAACACCTTAAAAAACAGAATAGTCAAAATGGCTAAAGGGGTACAAAAACCCAGTGAGGAAAAGAAACTCTTGAAAAGCAGAATAAGCAAATGGAAAAAGATATACAAAATTTTATTGAAGAGAATAACTCCTAAAAAAGAAAGTGGAATTGGCCAAACAGAAAAGAGGTACAAAAAGTCCACTGAAAACTACTCTTTAAAGAGTAGAATAGGTAGAATGGAAAAGGAGGTACAAAAGCTCACTAAAGAAAATAATTTCTTAAAAATTAGAGTGGAGCAAGGGGAAACTTAATGAATTTATGAACCATCAAGAAACAATAAAAACAAAACCAAAAGAATATAAAAATCGAGTTAAATATCTTACTAGAAAAACAACTGACCTGGAAAATAGAGGAGAGATAATTTTAAAATTATTGGACTACCTGAAAGCCAAGATTGAAAAAAGAGCCTAAATATGATCTTTCATGAAATTATCAGGAAAAATGCCCTGATATCCTGAAACAAGAGAGTACAATACAAATTGAAAAAATCCACTGATCATCTCCAGAAATACATCCAAAAATGAAAATTACCAGCAATATTATAACCAAATTCCAGAACTCTCAGGTCAAGGAAAAAATACTGCAAATGCCCAAAAATAAACAATTCAAATATTATGGAACTATAGCCATGAAACACATGATTTAGCAGTTTCTACATTAAAGGATTGGAGGGTTTGGAATATAATATTCTACTGGACAAAAGAGCTAAAATTACAACCAAGAAATACTTACCCATCAAAACTGAGTAAAAATCTTCAGGGCAAAAAAATAGACATTCAACAAAATAGAGAATTTTCCATCATTCTTGAAGAAAAGACCAAAACTGAATAGAAAATTTTATTTTCAAATATAAGATTCAAGAGAAGCATAACAAGGTAAACAGGAAAAAACAAATTATAAGAGATTCAATAAGGTTAAACTATTTACATTCTTTACATGGGAAAACGATACCTGTAACTCCTAAAACCTTTCTCATTATTAGGGGAGCTAGAAGGAGTATATGTAGATAGATGGCACGAATGTGACTTGAACATGAGGGGATGATTATCTAAAAAACAAAATTAAGGAATGAAAAAGAGGACTACCCTGGGAGAAGGAAAAAGAGAGAGGTGGAATATGCTAAATCATCTGATGTGAAAGAGTCACAAAAAATGTTGTAGAGGATTATGGGAAAGGGGTGATGGGAAGCATATGAATCTTACTTTCATCAGAATTGACTCAATGAGGGAATACCATACACACTCTATACACACTGGGTATAGAAATCTATCTTACCATACAGGAAAGTAGGAGGGAAAGCAGATAAAAGGAGAGATAGGGAATAATAGAAGGGAGGATGGATTGTGGGAGAGAAAAATCAGAAGCAAAATACTTTTGCAAATGGATAGAGTGAAGAGAGAATGGGATAAACAGGAGGGAAATGGGATAGAGGGAAATGCATAGTAATAATAACTAAAAATATATATTTACAGCAAGTTTCTCTGATAAGACTTTATTTCTCAAATATAGAGAAAAATGAGTCAAATTTATAGACATAAGAGCTATTCCTCAATTGATAAGTGGTCAAAAGATATAAACAGTCAGTTTTCAGATGAAGTAATCAAAGTTATCTAGAGTCATATGAAAAAAGGCTTTAAAATAACTATT
The DNA here is from genome assembly GCA_028646575.1 of Pseudocheirus occidentalis. NCBI lineage: Eukaryota > Metazoa > Chordata > Mammalia > Diprotodontia > Pseudocheiridae > Pseudocheirus > Pseudocheirus occidentalis. Next base: position 99,427,058 of record CM053595.1, read on the forward strand.
GATTAGAGAAATGCAAATTAAAACAACTCTGCTACTACCCTATATCTATCATACTGGATAATGTGACAGAAAAGGGAAATGATGAATGTTGGAGGGGATGTGGGAAAATCAAGACACTAATGCACTTTTGGTGAAGTCATATCAGTATATGACTTCATTCAACCATTCTATATAGCAATTTGGAACTATGCCTAAAGGACTGTAAAACTATGTATATTCTTTTATTAATCAATCCACTACTGGGTCTGTCTCCTAAAGAGATTTTTAAAAAGGAAGATAAGCTACTTATAGTTTCTCTTTTAGTGGTAGCAAAGAACTGGAAATTGAGGAAATGTCATCAATTGGGGAATGGCTGAACAAGTTGTGCTATATGATTATAATGGAATACTATTGTGTCATAAGAAATGATGAAAAAGAAAACCTGGAAAGACTTACATGAACTGATGCAAAGTGAAATTAGCAGAAGCAGGAGAACATTATACATAGGAACAGCAATACTGTACTATGATCAAATGTGAATAACTTAGCCATTCTCAGCAATACAAAGATCCAAGACAATTCTGAAGGACTTAGAATGAAAAATGTTATCCATCTCCAGAGAAAGAACTGATAGAATCGAAATGCATATCAAAGAATATTTGTCTTTACTTCTTTCATTTTCTTGGGTTCTTGTCTGCATTTTCTTTCACATGATTTACTTGAAAATATGTTTTGTATGACTGCACATGCATAACCTATATCAAACTGCTTGCCTTTGCAATAGGGAGAGAGGTGAGGAGAAAATTTGGAGCAGCAAAGTTTTGCAGCTCCCACACAGCTACCTTAAATACCCATAAAATATGACTCTAAACAAATTTTAGGGCTCCAAAACCCACAAAAATACCGAAAACACATCTCTCTCTGAAAGCAGCTTGGCAGGAGGGGCTCATCATGGCAGGCTGGAGCCAAGGCCACCCCACAGACTGGGAAAAGCTGCAGCTGGAGTCTACAAGAGAGTGGATCGGCAGCACCTGGTACAATCTCCACATTTATCAAGCCAGGAATAATAAGGCTAAGAGAAAGGTCAGTGGAATTCAAGCTAAATTTGAGGAGAAAAAAATAAGCAGCCCAGCCAAACTCTCCCCAGGGCAAGGAAGTAGCCCAACCCAGTTGCCTTAGAGCTACTGGCCTGCACATAGCAGGGGGGCAAAAGCAATTGATCAAAGGCCAAGGGCTCTTGCATTGAGCAGCCTGGATCTGTATGGTGGTCTTAGGTGGTGGTCCTGAGGTGCACTTTCAGCAAGCCAAAGCTGCTGGGGGCTGCAGCAACTACCCAATAGCTATGGCAGCTGTGAAAAGCCCAGCAATTTGGGACAGAGCATTGCCCCCGGAAGAAGAGCTCCACAGAGCTAAAAAAATATCAAGCAATTAACTGACTGGCCAATATAAGGAGAAGGAAGCAAAGTAAGAACAGTAATCAAACTCTAGAATCCTTTTTGGGGGACAAAAAGGATCGAAGTATGGAGTGGGAGGAAGACAGCTCAGTCAGAATTCCCACACCAAATGCTTCCAAGATA
>CM053595.1:99429113-99457825 GCA_028646575.1 Pseudocheirus occidentalis
TGAGGAGAAGAATGCCTTAAAAAGTCAAATTTCCCAGATGGAAAAAGAGTCTCAAAAGCCTTCTGAAAAGAATAACTCCTTCAAAATTAGAGTGGAGCAAATGGAAGCAAATAACTTTATAAGAAATCAAGATACTATTAAACAGATACACACAAATGAAAAAATAGAAGGTAATGTGAAATATCTCCTTTAAAAAAACCACTGACCTGGAAAATAGATCCAGGAGAGACAACCTGAAAATTATTGGTCTACCTGAAAGCCATGATCAAAAAAAGAACTTAGAAAGCATCCTTCAAGAGATTCTCAAGGACAAGTGCCCTAATATTTTAAAATCAGAGGGCAAAATAGAACTTGAAAGAATTCACCAATCACCTCTTGAAAAAGTTCCCCCAAAGAAAACTCCTAGAAATGTTATACCCAGGTTCCAGAACCCCTAGTTAAAGGAGAAAATGTTACAGGCTGTCAAGAGAAAACAATTTGAATACTGTGGTAACACAATTAGAATAACCCAGGATCTGGTAGCCTCTACATTGAGGGATCATAGGACCTGGAATATGATATTCTGGAGATCAAGGGAGCTGGGATTAAAACCAAGAATCACCTACCCAGCAAAACTTAGTATAATGTTCCAGGGGAAAATATGATCATTCAGTGAGGTGGAGGACTTTCAAGCATTCTTGCTGAAAAAACCAGAACTGAACAGAAAACCTAACACTCAAACACAAGAAGCCTGAGAAGGTAAACATGGGAAATAAATCATAAGGAACTTATCAAAGTTGAACTATTTACATGCCAATATGGAAAAATGATAATAGTAACTTATGAAACTTTTCTTAGTATGAGGATAGGTGAAGGGAATACAAATGTATATTTATGTACACCTACACAAGTCTATATAGCACGGTATATATTCATATGAATACATATCTGAGCATATGTGTATATGTGTACGTAGAGGGTACAGGATCAATTTAATACAAAGGGATGATACTTTAAAAGGTGAAATACTGAGGTGGGAGAGGACTAGATGTGAGGAGACAGGGAGAGACAAAATGGGGTTAATCATCCCATATAGAAGAGGCAAGGGATAACTGTTACAACTTTATTTTCACTTACTCTCATTGAATTTGGCTTAGGGAAGGAACAACATAAACCCTAACCTGGGTATCATGCCACACAGTAGAGTAGGGGGGATGGGGATGAGAGGTGGGATGATGGAGGGGAGGTCAGGGTTTGGGGGAGGGTTGCTGGAAGCACACACTTCAGTAAAGAGACAGGGATAGGGTAGAGAATAGAACAAGGGGTGGGGGGCAGGATAGGAAGGAGGGACATATAATCAGCCTCTCACAATATGTCCACTCTGGAGATGTCCTGTGTAATTACACATGTATAGCCTGTATTGAATTGCTTGTCCATCCAGTGGGGGTGGGTGACAAGGGAGGAAACAAGGAAATCTAGAATTTAAAGCTCTGCAATCAAATGTTAAGAAAAAATGTATATATGTATATATGTATATGTATATATATATGTATATATAGATATATATTATTATTATTATCATTAACTACATGCAACTGGGAATTAAGATATACAGGTATGGGAGTAGGGAGACCCTCCCTGCCCTACCATAACATAAGAGGGGTGTTGGGAGAGGACATAGAAGAGAGCAGATTGGGGGAGGGGCTTTACAGAGGGATTGCTGTATTGGGGATGAGGGTGGGGGAAAGATGGGGAGAAATTCTGTAACTCAAAATCTGGTGGAAATGAATGATGTAAACAAGAAAATAAATAAAATGATCAATTTTTTAAAAAAATAAAGGTTACCAAAAAAAAACACGAAAAATCACTCTACAAACAACCTTGACCTCATTCAATTCCATCTTTTCTATCAGAACGCCCCCTCTATTTCCCCCACTCTCTCACTAATTTTTAGTCTCTCCATGTCTACGAGCTCTTTCTTTTATAGCTATAAAAATGTGTGTCCCCCATACTTTTTTAAAAAGAAAAAAAAATCTTCATTTGATTCAGTCATCCCCCAGTTGCCCTCCTCCAATCTGTGGTTAAACTCCCTGAGAAAACTATCTACAAATATCACCTCCATTTCCTATCTCCTCCCTTTCTTCTAAGAGAATATTACCAATCATCTCTTAACTGCCAAATCTAATGGTCTCTTCTTGATTCTCATTCTTCATGAGAGTGGGAGATGGGCATCACATGAACCTTATTCTCATCAGTCTTGCCTCAAAGAGGGAATAATATACACAATCGGTTCAATATAGAAATCTATCTTGCCCAACATTGTAAGGCGGGGAGAGATCAAACAAAGGTGGGGGAGGCAGAGCTAATAGAAGAAATGGCAGATCAAGAGAGGTGGTAGACAGAAGCAAAACACTCATGAAGAGGGAAAGGGTAAAAGGAGAGAGAAGACAAACAGGAGGAAAAACAAGATGGAAGGAAATACACAATGATTTTTTTAAAAAGAAAGAAGGGAAACAAATACTGAATGTCAAAAATGAAAAGGGTGAATTCACCATCAATGAAGAAGAAATTAAAGTCATCATTAAGAAATATTTTGCCCAATTATATGCTCCTAAATCTGACAATCTGAGTGAAATCAATGAATATTTATAAAAATATAAATTACCCAGAGTAATAGATCAGGAAACAGAATATCTAAGTGACCTCATCTTAGAAAAGAAAATCCAACAAGCCATTAACAAACTCCCTAGAAAAAAAATCCCTAGAGCCAGATGGTGTCAAATGAACTCTACTGAACATTTAAAGAATAATTAATTCAATACAATATAAACTATTCGAGAAAAAAAAACAGGCCAAGGAGCCCTACCAAACTCCTTTTAAAACATAAATATGGTGCTGATACCTGAATCAGGAAGAGCCAAAGCAGAGAAAGAAAATTATAGACCAATTTCCCTAATGAATATCAATGAAAAAAAACTGAAAAAAATATTAGCAATGTGATTACAGCAAAATATCACAAGGATTGTACACTGTGACCAGGTGGGACTTATACCAGGAATGCAGGGTTTGTTCTAAAATTAGGGAAACTACCAATATAATTGACTATACCAACAAAACAAGCAGAAATCATGATTATTTCCATATATATTGAAAGAGCTTTTGATAAAATACAGCACCCATTCCTATTAAAAATACTAGATTGCACAGGAATAAAGAGAGTGTTCCTTAAAATAAGTGGCATCTGATAGATACTGTTGAAATCATCAACAAGCATAATCTGTAATGGGGATAAGCTAGAAAGCCTTCCCAATAAGATCAGAGATGATATGAGGATGTCCATTTTCACTACTATTCAATATAGTGTTAGAAATGTTAACTATAGCAATAAAAGAAGAAAAACAAATCAGAGAAATTTGGATAGGCAATAAGGAAACAAAACTATCACTTTTTGAAGATGATATGATAGAATACTTAGAGAATCAACTAAAAACCTACTTGAAATAATGAACAACTTCCAAAAAGTTGCAAGGTATAAGATAAACACACATATATCATCAGCATTTCATTATTCGATAAACAAAGTCTAGCAGCAAGAGATAAAAAGAGAGATTCCATTCAAAATAACTGTAAGTAATAAAAATACTTGGGATTCCACATGCCAAGACAAACACAGGAACCATATGAACACAATTACAAAACACTTTCTACATAAATAAAGTCATACCTAAAGAACTGCAAAAATATCAATTCTTCATGGGTAGACTGAGCCAATATAATAAAAATGACAGTTCTGCCTAAACTAATTTACATATTCAATGCCATGCAAATCAAACCACCAAAAAAATTATTTGATAGAGCTGGAAAAAATACTAACAAAATTCATCTGGAAGAACAAAAGGTCAATTATATCAAGGAAATTAATGTGGGGAAGTGGAGAGTAAAAAGGAAAGGTAGCCTAGCAATATCAAATCCTAAACTATATTATAAAGTAGTAGTCATCAAAACTGACACTGGCTATGAAATAGGGTGGTAAATCAGTGGAATAGATAAGGTACACAAGACCTTAGCCAATGACAATAGTAACCTAATGTTTGATAAACCCAAAGACCCAAATTTTGGGGGTTAAGAATTTGCTATTTCACAACAACTGCTGGGAAAACTTGAAAACAATAGGACACAAACTACGTATACACCAACATCTCACACCATATACCAAGAGAATGTCAAAATGGGAGCATGATTAAGGCATAAAGGGTGATGCCATAAGAAAACTATAAGAGCAAGAAATAGTCTACCTCTCTGATCTATGAGGAAGGAAAAAATTAATGACCAAAGAGGAGAGAAAACATTGTGAGATATAAAATAATAATTTTGATTATATTAAATTAAAAATCCTTTTATACAAAAAAATGCAATGCAACCAAGATTAGAAGGAAAGCAGAAAACTAGAAAATAACCTTTTTATAGCAAGTATCTCTGATAAAGGCCTCATTTCTCAAATATATAGAGAAATAAGTTAAATTTATGAGAATACAAGTTATTTGCCAATTGATAAAAGGCCAAAGGACATGAATACTCAGTTTTCAGATGAAGAAATCAAAGCTATCCATAGGCATATGTAGAAGTGCTGTAAATTACATTTGGTTAGAGAAATGCAAATTAAAACAAGTCTGAGGTACCACCTCACACGTATCAGTTTGGCCAATATGACAAAAAAGAAAAATTATAAATGTTGGAGATATAGGGAAATTGGGATACTGATGTACTGCTGGTGGACTTTTAAAATGATCCAACCATTCTAGAAATTTGAAACTATGCCCAAAGGGTAACCAAGCTACACATACCCTTTGATCCAACAATAGCACTACTAGGTCTGTATCCCAAAGAGATCATAGAAAAGGAAAAAGGATCTACACGTGCAAAAATATTTATAGCGGCCCTTTTTGTGGAGGAAAAATGTTAGAAATTGAGGGGATGCCCATGAATTGGAGAATGACTGAACAAGCTATAGCATATGAATGTAATGGAATACTATTCTACAATAAGAAACGCTTAGCAGGCAGATTTCAGGAAAACGTGGAAAGATTTATATAAACTGATGCAAAGTGTAATGAGCAGAACCAGGAAAACATTGTGCATTGCATGAGCAACATCGTGTGATGATCAACTATGAATGACTCAGTTCTTATCAGCAACAGAATGATCCAAGACAAGTACAAAGAATTCACGAAGGAAAATGCTATCCACATGTAGATAAAGAACTGATGGAATCTGAATGCATATTGAAGCATATTTATTCAATTACTGTTCTTTTTTATTTTTTTCCCTTTTGATATGTTTCTTCTTTCACCGCTGTAACCAATATGGAAAAATTATACCACATGTAACCTATATCAAATTGCCTACCATGATAGCTTGTGTATAACCTATATCAAATTACCTACCTTTTTTTAGAAAAGGGTAGAGGGAGGGATGGAGGAAGAAAGAAAGAGAAGAAGGATAATTTGGAACTCAAAATCTTGTAAAAGTGAACACTAAAAATTGTCTTGATATGTAATTGAAGAAAAAATTAAAATACTATTTCTGTTTTCATTTACAAGATTCAGTTCCAGAATCACTTGAGTTTCAGATTTCCTCCCCTTCCTTCCCCTCCCATCCCCCATGGTGGCATACAATCACGTATAGGATCTGCAAGCTCTTTCATATTGTACAATAATCTGGTTGTATAGCAGTGTTGTAACCAATGGAGTTAACAATGGGGAAAAAAGAAACAAAACCAAACATAGAAAAGAGTGATAGCATGTATTACTTCAGTCTCCATTTAAACTCTGGTCTTTCTGGATCTTTCTCTGAATGTAGATATTGCCTTCCATTCTGAGACTTGTAGAGTTGTCTTTTAACTGTGCATTGCTGAGAAGAGTCCAGTTTATCAAGGTTGGTCATCACACATATGATGCATCTGTGACTATTTCTTAAAAGAAGATCTTTAAAAACAGTGTAAAACAAAACAAAAACATCATATTGCTTCGTTTTGTCTGGAAGATAGAGAGGCAAACTTGTGACAAGTTGAATAATCAGAGGCTTAAATGCTTCATTAAACTCTAATCATATATCAACTCTCATTCCAATTTTTTAGCCAATCTAGGTAACCCGTCAAAAGAAAAATAATAAACTTAGTCTGACATAACCTATCCTAATCAAACCATGCTATCTTTAGTGATTCCTTCTTTCCTTTCTAAATACTTATAAGTCATCCCTTTAATAATGTGTCCTAGATTTTTTCTAGAAATTAAAATCAAAATCAGGCTCACTCTCCTAAAGTGCAAGACTACATTCTACCCTTTATTTTTTTTAAAAAGGGACATTTACTCTTCTCTAGCACTGTGGCACCTCTCTTGCCCCTCAAGACCTTTGAAGGAACACCAAGAGAGACTCAACTATACACCAGTCACTTATTTTTAAAACCCTGGGCTGATGTCTCTGTTCTTTGTCCTTCATTTGAAGACCAAATACACCACAGTGATGTCTTGACTTGAATGTGAATTGGATTTAAGTAAGGCAGAATTGCACAAAGTTATCAGTTTCACTCTCTCTTCCAGAGTCAGTGAAGTCAAGTGGCAGGACAAAAGTTAAGACAAATGATAATATCCCGGAAAGCAGTGTATGATCTTGGTATCTTTGATATCTGACAAAGCTCTAAGCACTCCCCAAAGCCTGCTTTAGCCACTTTCATGACCACTGTAACAAACTGTTCTCATTTGTCCATTCCACAAGTGGGAAGTCTTCACATGCTTGGGGTAAATATCCTCCTAACTCACTAATGGGTTTTTGAAGTCTGTAAGTTACCCTCCAACCAGTTTAACCCATCTCCTGAAATAGTTTAACTGGGATGTGGCTGCTCAAAATATTAGTCTCTTGGAGCCACAGGTGAGAGTTAGGTGAAGGGGGACATCAAAGGTGGATAAGCACCTGCTCTTCTCTGCAAGTCCTCACATTGCTGGCACTAGTTTTCTCTGAATACTCCACACACCACACTTTGAGATGTAGTTCCTTAAGGCTTAGTGGTTTGAATTCATTAAAGGCAACTAGAAGCTGTCTCATCTCATTTGTTCTGGATTTCTACTCCCTGGTAATCATCTTATTTTTCCCTTCCTTTTCCAAAGATAGTTATCTTTAGATGAAAAAATAAAAGCAAAATGGAGTTGAAAATTCCATTTTCTCACTGTTATTCATTATCATCCTATCTATCCCAAAACACTGCTCCTAAACCTGCTTTGATCCTCCTCTTGCCTTCAACATACCTTTAAATGCCCAAACCATATCCTTATATATGCATTACCAGGCTCAACTTATTCTGAACTTTAGTACTTTTAGTACTATCGTCATTAGATGGTACTAAACTTTTGTACTCATTCTTAGTCAATTGTTCCTGCTTACTATATACTTTTAGGATATATTTTCTGAAGGATTTGGGAGCGTCCTCTAAAGATTAGAACGAGCCTATTCAAGCCCTGGATAAAACTCTTGTCTAAGTCTTTCGAAAAGTTTGCTGCAGGGATCCACCCAATGTTTTGGTAGCTTTTTTTTGGATATTGGGAAGATCCCAGTGGAGCATTTTGATTGACCTCTTGTCATCCCTCTTTTTCTGCATGTGACCTGTTCCTTTTCTCAGTCCACTAGGTAATTTCTTGATGACATCCTTTACTCTGACTTTTCAGTATTCTTCATTGCAGCTTGCTTGTGGCCATAATGTGCCATTCCACTGCCTACTGTGTTATCTTCAATTTTAGTTCTTTGAAGACAGTGGTATTTTAGGCATCATAGAGTTGGAAAATGAGTTTTCTGAGCAACCACTTTATAGGTGATGACACTGAGAAGCAGAAGAGCAATGGTACATTCTTATCACAATGAGGTCAACATTATAAAGGTATACTGGCTTTTGAGAACTGGTTGTTAAATTTTAGTAAGAGCATTCATACTTCAGAAATAGAAAAAATAAATGTTACAAATCAAGGCTTGATTTACTATTTTGTCAGTCATCTGGGATAGAGATGTCAGAATGGAGGAGGGTTAGGTAGACCACAACACCAATACCACGACCACCCCCACAGCAAAATTTCCAAACAGATTAAAATGTAATTGGAAATGTTTGGCAAAATAAACAAAAATACAATACAAGATATATAATGTTACTTTGTGGTTTTCTCAATCACTATGTAGCCAAAGGGATCTGTTTCTATTTGAGTATGATACCAGGGATCTAGGCTCAAGAAAGTATAGAGAAAATTTTAATAATGTAGACTAAACCTGAAAGTGTGTCTGGTCTTTTCAGAGAACTGGTTGTTAAATATTCATCAGCACACTCTTGCCTTAAGGCAAAAAGGGAAGAAAGCCTAAATGTTGGCTATTAAGTATAAGAAGTATAACTCTCTAAGCAACCTCAAATAGGATCTTCATCTCTATTAGCTACTGAAGGCAGTGTGGCACGGTAGAAAGTACTGGATGGAGTCTGAGTTTGAAACTCAGCTTTACTAGTTGCTACCTATGTGACTTTTGGCTAACTTTCCTGGTCCTCCGTAATGCTAGTTGTGTCCTTCCTCTGAAATTGCTTCCAATTTATTCTACTTACTACTTGCATGTACTTCACTGATTGCATGTTGTCTCCTCCAGTAAAATGTGAGTTTCTTAAGGGTGGAGACTATTTTTACCTTTCTTGTATGCACAGGATTTAGCCTGGTGCCTAAATAAGTACTCAATAAATCCTTATTGACTGATTGACTTCTCTGGTACCCAGTTTCCACATCCATAAAATAAGATGTTGGACTAGCTAGACCTGGCTGGTGAACTCTCTTCCCTTGCCGGTGGGCGTAGGGAGCCAGGAAGAGTGATGACGCGGTTGAAGCCTGAAGAGGGGAGGTGGGCGAAGGGGGTGTTCAGGGATCAGTGTGGAGAACAGGATTCTCGGTGTCACCCCCTCCTTAAATACTAAGGGCCTTAGCGCAAGGAAACAGGAGGGAAGAGATAGAGACAAAGTGGAGAGGGGGTCAAGGATCTCTTTGGACTATCCCCCTCCCCCCAAAAAATGCACAATCTTAAATCCTCACGACCTCAGCCCCTCCTCCACGCCGGCCCCAGGGAGCAAAAACTAAAGCAGCACTGAGATCCGGGAGAGCATCTCTGCGGTGGAGACAAAGGACAGTGAATGAATGGCATGTCAGCATAGAAAGTCGATTTGGGGCTATCAGCATAGAAAGGAGTTTGATTTGTGTCCAGTGGATCCTCAACTAGTGTCTAATGAGCAGCACCGTCTACACCTAGCACAGTGCCTGGTACCTAGCAAGAGTTTAGTAAACGCTTGTTGATTGATTAGTTGGTTGATTGACTTTGGAGAACTATGCAAATTAAGAGTCCAGCAGAGTTCTTCAGTGCTGGCAAACCTTTTTCCAGTGTCATTCTTTGTATAAATCATCCTTGATTCTGGAAGAAATCGCATAACATTTATACTTTTTCCTACCTATATGTAGTGATTAAAAGAATGTCAGTTTTATGACAGAGTTTGTGACCTCTGGTAATAAATTAGCGTGTTACCCTTGAATACATCTTCATTTGCTGGAATTTTATGAACTTTTAATAATAGCTACAATCACATTGCTGGAAGGGTTCTTGGAGACCTATTTTATCTAGTTCAACCTCATTTTACAGATGAGAAAATAGACCCAAAGAAATGAAGTGATTTGCCTAATGTCACAGCTAGTCAAAGGGAGAAGTGACACTATAATCCAGTTCTGACTTTCAATAATCTTCCCATTAATTTAGATCTGTACATTGGCTTTTCTCACAAAAATCTTGTTAAGTAAGTAAATGTCCACACTTCATAGGAAAAGAAACTGAGGCTCAAATAAGTTAACTGTTTTTACTCATGATCACAAATCTAGTAAATTTACTAGATGATCTTCCCTTCTAGCTCTAGATCTGTGATCCTATGACTTCCTCTTCCACCAAAAGCATTCCCTAATTTGTCATTATAGTATGAACCTTATCTTGGACTCAGGAAAGCTAGGCATCAACAGACAGATGGTTAGGCAGGTCAATCTATGATGGAACAGCTCCAAGTATGGGTTTGCTGATGGACTTTCTATCTGATTATCATTTGAGGAACAGAATAGTTAAATGAGGAGAAGCTTGTCTACCATATGATGGCACCATTTTTAGTCACAGCAACTCAAAAAGATCTGTCTGTTTCATTGCAATGGGAAAGGGTTGCTACCAAGGATGGAATGATGAATTTATCAAGGTATCACAATAAGTTGTCTCCCAAGAGTGAGTTAGGAGGATATTATGAATCTGAAGCCATGTGGTTAGTGCTAGTGTAGCATCTGCAGCTAAAAAAGCAATGGGACAAAGCAAGGCAAGAAATATTAGAAAGTGCCTACTGCGTGCCAGGCACTATGCTAAGAGTTGGAGCTACAAATACAAGCAAAAAGAAAGATAGCCTAAAGGAGATTACATTATAATAGGAAAAAACACAGAAAATGGAGTTGAAAAGCAAATGTAGAAGGTGGGCAAGGTACCCACATTGGGGCATAGTATCAAAGTCTAGCAAGTCAGAAGCACAAGCACAAAGGGAATGAAGTAGGACTGGCCTGAAGGAGGTTGGCACAGTGGAAGGATGTTCCAAGATAAGTCGCCTTAAGGTGCTGAGGGAAGTTACAAAGTAAGAAGGAAGATTAGTCATGGTGGTAAAGTACAGCTGGGAGGCTTCATCCTTTCAGTATCTACTTGTTCAGGATCCATATCCTGTGTCCTGATCTCTTGAGTCACCTTTCTCAAACCTTTCTCCATTTCTCTGTTCTTGGGCATGTTGTTATTAGCTCTGCTCTGCTCTGCGCTGCGCTGTTTCCCAAGCATTACCAGCATCTCTCTGGATCTGACTCACACACTCTTCGAATGGTGGAGCTGGAAACACCTCAGAGATCATTATCTAACCGTGACAAAATAACTTTTCGCACATTGTGGGTAGAAATTGTTTTTATTGATGTCCATTTAAAATATGAGACTGTAAAACTAAAGCAGAATTCTAAGTGTGGCATTGTGGAAAAGGTCTAGATAAGGACTCTGGGAACCTGAGTTAGAATCCCTCCTTTTCTCCTTGCTACTTATATGACCTTATCCTCTTTGGTCCTCTGTTTCCTCTCAGCTACAAAATAAGGGAATTGGACTAAATGATCTTCTCACATCCCTTCCAATTCCAAATCTATGACCCACTAAAATAACCCCTCTCTTGGGAGGTAGTAACCCTAGAAAATCATTCATCTCTTCTAGAGGGAACCAAGTAGACTGTGGCCCTCCTTCCCTACCCTCCCAATGCACACATACTCATATGCACACACACACACACATACATACACACATGCACACACACACAATACATCTATATACAGATATTCAATGTTAATTGGACCTGAGCGCATCCATTTTTATGCCTCTTTCAATGCAGTGAACACAAAGTTCTTGGAAGCCAGAATTTGGTGGAAGCCCAAGGAGACAGGAGCTTTGAAGCCACAAAGGAGAGGTATTTAGTGCAGTCTTACTGAACAGAAAAGCCAGATAAAATAAAAATTTCCTTTTTTCCAGCTCTGCCATGTTTTGGAAATACTCATTTCATTTGGGGTTTGTTACATTCAGAATAAAATAATTCACATGAAACTGTGAATCTTGATAGTATATAACTTGTTTGTCTTTTCAAGTATATAATTTCAACATATAATTTTCAAAGCTACTCTGCTTGACTGTGATTCCTTCTGACTTTCCTTCTGTTCAATATCTCAGAAATTCCTGCATAGTCTCCCCAAGACTCCTCAAAGAAACTAAACATATTCGAGGGAGCTGTTAACTACATGAACCCCTGCTCATCAGATGTTCATGGTCTCATGACTGACTTAAAACTCATTGATTTTTAGTAAGATGATGCACAGGAGCTGTATGAGTGATTATCTTTTTTCTTCAAAATCATGTTTCAATAGGAAATTCCCAGAGGATCTGGGTTCAAAAATATTGTCCATGATCTTCCCTCTCAGGTCACATGCAAGTCCATATCCACCACTGCCATGTGCTTTAGCTATAACTCTCACTACTACTTCTGGTTGGAGGAGAGGAAGGAAGATTTCTATAATTAACCTTTCTTACTCCATTCTAGAAGATGGTACATGGTAACACATCAAAAAAGATTCTTGAAAAGTAAGATAAAGTAGAAAATGGCTAAACTTACTTCACATACTTTTTTTCAGTTTTTTCTACTTAATAATATGTTGTTTTGTCCATCTACATGTAAAGAGAGTTTCAAACATTCATTTTCATAAGATTTTCTCTGTCCCTCCATCCCCTCCCCTCTCCAAGACAGTAAGCAATCTGATATAGGCTATACATATACAATTATATTAAACATGTTTCCACATTAGTCATATTTCCCATCCTACTTGTCAAGACCACAGGGATGAGTGACTTATTCCGGGTTAGTCAATCATGAAGAAGTCCTTGTCTCTGAAAGGATATCAGTTCTACGGCAGTGGGCATGCTCACATTGCATAGGGAGGTGTCCTTCCATTGGCCCAAAACAATGGTTAATGCCTTTTAATCTCATGGGTTGATTGGTGAGGGAGGGAGGCAAGGAGAAACTACTCAAATTGATTAGTGACTTCCCTAATCACTTCCCTTACATGTAATAAAAGAAAAGACCTGGCAAACTCACTATAGGCATTTTCCTCAGAAGGGAAGAAAGAACTCATTATAATAGAAAGAAAACCCTCCCAACCCACCCTAAAGGAGTCTCCTGCTCCCTATCCACTATGCCCCATCCCCTACTGAGGGCAAGAGCATAAAAGCTCTAGAAAATGCACAGCAGGAAACTGTAGCATAATTCTGTCACCCAGTAGGGAAGGGACAAATTCAGAAATAAATGTGATATAAGAACAAAAACATCCATAGAACTTAAAATTTTTCTAACAACAAAAAAAAATTTGTAAACACGTTGAACAGACACACCCAGATGGTTCTGGGGAAGGTTACAGGGGGTCCAGCCTGATTATTACCCAATTCAGCTATGCTCATTCTTCTCTCAAACTCCCATTATATTTCAGAGCCTAATTAAAAGGATGAAGCGTAGGTAGTATTTTCAGCAATACTCTCTGGGGTTCACCGAGTGTGGTGAGATTGGCATCTCTTGCTTGCCACAGTCTGGATTCCATCAGCTTCCCCGAGACTGTTTCCATGGCAGAGGCCTTCATCACAAGTTTTATATTTAGAATTAGGGTCAACCCCAGGGCTCCAGCAAGCAGTTCTCAGAGGAAGATTTTGGAACCTATGAGCCTTGGGGAGAGACCCTAAGTCTCTAAAACCCAACCTTTGTTGCTCTGAATGACTGAAATTTTTTTTCCTACTTCTTAGAAACATTGTTTCACTGAGTTTATTCATCTATCAGTTTCAGCATACAATATAATGCAACAAACTCAATCTCCTTCCCCCACCGCCATCCCTACCACTGTCTAATAGAAAGAGACAGGAACAAGCTATTAGATAATTGAATCCATCCCTTAACAAGGGAGTGTGTGGTTCATTCGCAAATCTAAAAAAATGCAGTCTTGCAATCAGCCAAGAGGCACATTTCAAGGACATGTTTTTCTAGAGATCAAATTTGGATCATTTTCTCCCTATCCAGGAATCATCCTAAGATACATTGTGTCCTATGCATCACTTTACAAGACACAAAACAAAAAACCTTCAGAGAGGCAAGGTGGAATGTTGGGGTAGAAGGTGGGACCTGGAAAAGGCAAAACCCAGAATCAAGTCTAACTTCTGATTTGTATCAACTACATGACCATGGTCAAGTCACTAACTTTTAAGTCCTCCAAGCAACTCTCTAAGAATACATTACCAATGAGTCACTCATCTGCATCAGTAAAAGTAGTTCACACAACAGACGTTACATAATCAAGCAAATCTCTAATCCAGACCCTACACACATCCCCCTCAAAAAAAAAAAGCGACCACAATGGCATGGTAGAGCTGCCAATTGCACAGAATCAACAATAGGTCAAAGGGCTATGTTTTTATTTAAGTCTGTTGGAAGGAGAATGAGAGACAAGAAGGTCAAACAGCAGGAAGTACATCTTCTATCACCTAATCATGGTGCAGAGGTCATTAAAAGCAGCAGGGCAGCACAGCAGATACAGTGCTAGACCTCAAGTAAGAAGTAACTTATTTCCAAGTTAAAATCTAGTCTCAGACACTGTGTGATCCTCGGCAAGTCACTTAACCCTATTTGTCTCAGTTTCTTCATCTGCAAAATAAACTAGAGGAGGAAATGGCAAGTCGTTCTAATATCTTTACCAAGAAAACCCCAAAAAAGGATCATGAAGAGTTGGACACATTCAACAACAACAACAGCAACAACAAGAAAAGGTCATTGACACCCCTTCCTCAGCTTTCCTCCTGTTATACCAAATCAGGGTAATAAGAGAGAGGTAATTTAGGGGGTTTTTTGTTTGTGTTTTTTTTTCATTATATCCTATATACTGTTCACCAGGACCAACTTTCTAAACCTTCCTCACCCCTATGCCACAGATGAAACAAATGGGAGTATGAAAGAGGAGGAGATCACCTCTGGTCCTTCTTTTATCCATTGATTACCATGTAATTAAAAAGTGGACACTAAATGTGAATAAACAGGCCTGAAAAGGGCTCAGCAAGCCCCTCACATCAGAGGTGTCAGTTCTCCCTAAAACCTGACTCTTTAAAAACAAAGGGAAAATAGTAACAGCAACACAATAACAATCAATTGCATATCCTGAAAGCTCTACCCAAGACAAAATTCAAAATTAAGTTAGAAGATATTAAAAGTTATACTCAAGGATTCAACTACTTGAAAATTTTAAGAACAATGGAATAGCCTCTAATATAATTTGATGCATATATAGAATCATTACATCATTCATATGGCCATTTTCTCCAATTATACAGAGAGCAACTCATCCATGCATTCCCTACCCTATGTGATTTTTCTTAACTTTTGTTTATTTTTAGTATACATCATTGATTTCCACAAGATTTTGAGTTACAAATTTTCTCTCCATCTTTCTCCTACCTACCACCCCAAAACTGCAATCCCACTGTATAC
The DNA here is from genome assembly GCA_028646575.1 of Pseudocheirus occidentalis. Taxonomy (NCBI): domain Eukaryota; kingdom Metazoa; phylum Chordata; class Mammalia; order Diprotodontia; family Pseudocheiridae; genus Pseudocheirus; species Pseudocheirus occidentalis. Next base: position 99,444,265 of record CM053595.1, read on the forward strand.
CCGCTCCCCCAATCTGTTCTCTCCTATATCCTCCCCCATCACCCCTCTGACTTTCTGGTAGAGCAAGATGGATATCCCTATCCTAGTGCTTATGTATCTTATTTCCCAGTTGCATGAAAATAATTATATACATATATATATAAATATATATTATATACATATACATATAAAATATATATATATTTAACATATGACTTTAGAACTTTAAATTCTAGATTCTTTCCTTTCCTCCCTTGTCACCCACCCCCACTGGAAAGGACAAACAGTTCAGTGCAGGCCGTACATGTGTAGTTATGCAGAACATCTCCACAATGGACATATTGTGAGAGACTGATCATATTTCTCTTCTTTCTATCCCACCCTCCCCTTGTTCTATACTCTACGTTGTCCCTGTCCCTTTACAGAAGTGTGTGCTTCTAACAATCTTTCATTATCCCCCATCTCATCCCCTTCCCCCCTACTCTCCTATGGGGCAAAATACCCAATTTAGAGTGCATGTCGTTCCCTCCCTAAGTCAATTTCAATGACAGTAAGGTTGACCCATTCCCTTTTTGCCTTCCTGTTTTTCCCCTCCATTGTAACAGGTATCCCTTGCCTCCTCTGTATGAAATGATTGACCCCATTCTGACTCTCCCTATCTCCTCTCATTCTGTTCCTCTCCCACCTCTTAATTTCACCTTTTAAAATATCATCCCTTCCTTGATTCAACTGATCCTGTGCCCTCTGTCTATGTACACATATATACACACATTCCCATATGTATTCATATGCATATATACCCTCCTATATAGATCTATGTGTATATGTATGTATATATGTATATATGTATATACATTTATATTCCTTTCACCTATCCTCATACTGTGAAAAGTTTCATAAGTTACAATTGTCATTTTTCCATGTTGGTATGTAAATAGTTCAACTTTGATAAGTTTCTTATGATTTCTTTTCCATGTTTACTTTCTCATGCTTCTTGTGTTTGAATGTCAAATTTTCTATTGAGTTCTGGTTTTTTCCTCAAGAATGCTTGAAAGTCCTCCACCTCAGTGAACGACCATATTTTCCCCTGAAACATTATACTCAGTTTTGCTGGGTAGGTGATTCTTGGTTTTAATCCTAGCTCCCTTGATCTCTGGAATATCATATTCCATGCCATTCAGTCCTTTAATGTAGAAGCTGCTAGATCCTGTGTTATCCTGATTGTGTTTCCACAGTATTCAAATTGTTTCTTCTTGGAAGCTTGTAATATTTGCTCCTTGATCTGAGAACTCTGGAACCTGGCTATAACATTCCCAGGATTTTTCTTTTGGGGATCTTTTTCAAGGGAGTAATCAGTGCATTCTTTCAAGTTCTATTTTGCCCTCTGGTTCTAAAATATCTGGGCAGTTTTCCTTGAGAATTTCTTGAAGGATGATTTCTAGGTTTTTTGATCATGGGTTTTAGGTATTCCAATAATTTTTAAATGCTCTCTCCTCGATCTATTTTCCAGGTCAGTGGTTTTTTCAATGAGGTATTTCACATTGCCTTCTATTTTTCATTTGTTTGTATCTGTTTAATAGTATCTTGATTTCTCATAAAGTCATTTGCTTCCATTTGCTCCACTCTAATTCTGAAGGGATTATTCTCTTCAGAAAGCTTTTGAGATTCTTTTTCCATCTGGCAAATTTGACTTTTTAAGGTATTCTTCTCCTCATTGGCTTTTTGGTCCTCATTTGCCATTTGAGTTAATCTATTTTTCAAGGTGTTATTTTAATTAGTCAGGTTGTTGACTCTTTTATCATGATTTTCTTACATCATTCTCATTTCTCTCCCCCAATTTTTCCTCTACTTATTTGGTTGTCAAAATCCTTCTTAAGCTCCTCTATGGCTTGTAAGCAGTCTACATTTTTCTTGGAAGCTTTTGGTGCAGGAGTTCTGACTGTGTTTTTTTCCTCCCATTCCATTCTTTGATCCTTTATGTCCCCAAAAAAGGAATCTAAAATTCAATTGCTGTGCTTTCTTTGATTCCTTTGCCTGCTCATGTTGCCAGTCAGTTACTTGACTTTTGGGCTCAGTAGAACGCTGCTTTCAGAGGCGAGAGCTCTGTCCCAAATCATTGGGGTTTTTGCCACTGCCGGAGCTATTAGGAGGCCACAATCTCTGCAGCCCCCACCAACTTTTGTTTGCTGAACACACACCTCAGGACCACCATCCAAGACTGTGATCCCAATCCGGGAAGCTCAAAGCAAGAGCACTTAGCCTCTGAATGATCGCTTAGCCCCGCTGCAATCTGCAGGCCAGGAGCTCTGAAGCAGCCACATGGAGGTGGCTGCAGGGCCGTCAATTCAGACTGCTTTTAGCTCTGGAGGCAGTTGGCCAGACCCTCTCTCCCAAATTTAGCCAAGCTCCATTGACCTTTTCCCTTTGTCCTTGGCTCCACATCAGCCACTGTTATGTAGGGAGTTTCCTGAGGAAACATTCATCACTTGTAAGCCCATCAAGAATGTGTTAGGTTCTTTCAGGATCTAAATAAAAAAATTAATCCCTCAAGAAGAAATTAAAGATATCTATAAGCATATTAAAAATACTCTAAATCACTATTGATTAGGGAAATGCAAATCAAAACAACTCTGAGGTACCACATCTCACCAGTCAGATTGGCTAAGATGACAAAACAGGAAAATGACAAATGCTGGAAAGAATGTGGAAAAATTGGAACTCTAATGCATTGCTGGTGGAGTTGGGAACTGATCCAATCACTCTGAAGATCGATTTGGAACTATCACCAAATGGCTATAAAAATGTCCATACCCTTTGACCCAGCAATACTACTTTTAGGGCTATATGCCAAAGAGATCATAGAAGTGGAAAAAGGACCCAAATGCACAAAAATATTTATAGCAGCTCTTTTTGTGGTGGCAAAGAACTGGAAATCAAGGGAATGTCCATCAATTGTGGAATGGCTAAACAAACTGTGGTGTATGAATGTAATGTGATACTATTGTGCTATAAGAAATGAGGAGCAGATGGACTTTATAACAACCTGGAGAGACTTATATAAACTGATGCTGAGTGAGGAGAGGAGAACCAGGAAAACTTTGTAAACAATTAGAGACACATCATACATGTGATGACTAACTTTGATAGACTGGGCTCCTCTCAGCAATATAAGGTTAGAAGACAACTACAAAAGACTCATGATGGAAAGGGCTATCCACATCCAGAGAAAGAACTCAAGAGTCTAAATGGAGATTAAAGCAAACTATTTCACCTTCTCGATTAGATTAGTTAACCAGTAACAAAATTCTTGCAGGGAACTTCTTCCCAATTCCCAGGGCCCAATTAGAGTTCGGTCTAGCACTGGTGATGCATCTAAATAGCATCTCCAACCACTTGAAGCAATTGTGGGGGGCTGAACCCTGTGAGGGCTAGGCACTTGTGGTGAAAACTCAGTATCAAAATCCCAAGTGGTCCAGTTGTTGCTGAGGTATTAATAGTGCATCTTTTGGAGGCCACGGTGCTGCCCAGTTTTTAGGTGTTGAGGATGCTACATGTCCAGTCTTCAGGTATTATACTCCAGAAGCACAGCCAAACAAGCTGCTCCAGTCCAGCTGCCTTCCCAAATAGGACAGTGGGCTAGAGTCAGTAAGGATGCTCCTAATTGATAGTTACAGCCAAAGCTGTCACTTACACTCATACTTTCAATCATATTTGGTTATTTCCTTTGCCAAAAATAAAACCCACATGGGGTCACAGAGTCAAACATGACTAAAACTATTCAACAACAACAGAGGCCAGGGAAGACTCAGAATCAGTTGAGTGGATGTACCTATATCTGCACAGATCTGAGACCAGGGGCCTGGAATGTCATGCTAATTCCACCAGTCAGGGCTGTCACATGCTCAGTATGCCTTCTATTCTCAGCTCTGCTCCAGACTCTAAAAAAGAAATGGCTTTTCCCATTATAGCTGCTAGGTAGTACAATAGATAGAACACTGGCTTGGAGTCAGAAAATCAGAGTTCAAATCCTACCTAAAACATTTCCTAACTATGTGACTCTGGCCAAGTCAATCCATCAGAAAACAAGCACCTACTCTGTGTGAGGCAATACACCAAGGGCTTTTAAGTCAGTTAGCTTTCATCTGCCTCATTTTTCTCAACTCTAAGATAGGAATAATAATAACATCTCCTTTTCCAGAGTTTTTGTGAGAATTAAATGTAATGGTATGTGTAAAACACTTACCGCAATGCCTGGTACTTAATAGTCACTTTAAAAATGCTTGTTTCCTTTTTTCCTTCTGACTTAGAGAAATATCGTTCTGTGTGAAAACCCTGATGTTCCCACCAAAGAGCAGAACTGGACATGTGTCATATTGATCCAAGCAGAGGCTAATCCCCACTCTCCTCTTCAGTCTCTCTTCATCCACTAGTGTCTTCCTCACAGCTTACTCTTATGCCAGGTTCTCTGCCATCCTTAAAAGTAATATACTTGACTTTTTCATCCTTTCAAGCTGTCATCTGATTTCTCTCATTTTCATGTTGAAACTCATAGAGAAAGTCATCTACAATTACTGCTTTCACCTCCTACCATCCTACTCATTTCTTAGCCCAATGAAATTCAGCTTCCAATCACATCACTCAAATGAAACTTCCCTCTCAAAAGTTACCAATGACAATTTTTGTAAATTATGTATGGTTTTTCTTATTATCATACCAACACTTCCCAATCTATTTCTCTCCCCACAATCTCCCCCCAGCAGGGGAGGGGAAAAACTGTTTTACAAAACTAACCAGCATACTGAAAAAGTCTGAAATTATGTTCAGCATCCACACCCATACCTTTGCAAAGAAAGAGGTGGAGAGGGTTTCTCATGGATTTTATTGGGGGCCGAATGAAGACATTATAAGCCTTAGCATTTGGTTTCAGTTGTTTTATTTTTGCTATTCTTTTCATCTACATTGTCCTACCCACTGTGTATATTGTTTTGCCAATTGTGCTACTTCACTTTACTTCAGTCCATATCTCTTCCAATGCTATTTTTTGTTCATCATATTAATTGTTTCTTATAGGAATGCTCCACTGCATTCATATGCCACAACTTCTTACCCATTCCCCCAGTCAACGAGCTTCTACTTGGTTTCCAAATCTTGGCTACTACAGAAAATGCACTATAAATATATTGGCATATTTGGGTTGGCCTGCTTGGGCTTCATACTTGGGATCTCCCGGTCAATCTGTGTGGACGTTTTAGTCCAGTATAATTTTAAATTGCTTTCTAGAATGACCTGGTCAACTTGCAACTTCCCACCAATAACCTTTTAACTGCTAAATCAAGCAGCCTTTTCTCAGGCCTCATCCTTCTTGACCTTTCTCAAGTTATCAAGTGTTGACCATCACCCTCATAAACATTCAGTCTTGTTAGCCTTTATGACACTATTCTTTCCTGGTTATACTCTTTCCTATCTGACTTTCCCTGTGCCGATCATTATTGTATTTGTTCTGCCTTCTAAGTATTCCCCATGGATCTGAGAAGATGCTCTCTTTTCCATCTACATCCTTTTGGCTAATGAACTCATTCCCCTCATGGGTTCAAGTATCATCTCTAAATCATCTCTAAGCTGATGACTCTCATGTCTCACCTGAGTTCCGGTCCTTTATCAGTAATTGCCTGCTGAACATTTCCATCTTATGTCATCTCAAACTCAATAATTCCAAGAAAGTACTCAAAATATAAAACTCACCTCTCCTTTCAATGTCCTTATTATAGCAGATATCCTTCCAGTATCCCAGATTTTCAGCCTCAGTTTCAACCTTGACTCTTCCCTCTCCCTCATTCCCCCAAATCAGTCTCTTTCCAAGTCTTATCATTTCTACCCACAACATCACTCACATTATCTTCTCTCCACTCATGTGGCCACCACTGTATTTAAGTCCTTATCACCTTTTACTTATACTTTAATAATAACTCCATAATAGGCTTCCCTATTTCTAGTTTCTTCCTATCTAATATTTCCTTCACATAGTTGCAAAAATAATCTTAGTAATGCATAGATATCACCCTATTATTTCCCTGCTCAAGAAATTGAGCTTCTTACTGCTTTTAGGATAAAATATAAATTCCTTAGCTTGGCATTTAAAAACTGTCCCAGACTGGCTCCAGTACACTTTTCCAGACTAATTTCACTTTACTTTCTCTATATCCCAGACATACTGAATGACTTTCTCTTCTCTGAACTTGGTAATCCATCTTTTGTCTCTCTGGTTCTGTGCTGTCTGGCACACTTGATTGTGATAGTGATGTATACTATATGCTGGCAGGAGCACACTAAAGCCTACTCTAACATAGGAGCCTATTGTTAAATTTTCAGAGTGAGTATTTATAGCTCAGAAGTCAGCAATTAGAGCTTGATTCATTGTTTTGTTGATTGTATAAGGAAGGGTTAATAATGCAGATTATGGGCAACTAGGTGGCACAGTGGATGGAGCACTAGACTAGGAACCAGAAAGAATCAGCTTCCTTAGTTCAAATCTGACTTCAGACACTAGCTGTGTGACCCTGGGCAAGTCACTTAACCCTGTTTGCCTCAATTCTTCCATATTTAAAATAAACTGGGGAACCATTCCAGTATCTCTAACAAGAAAACCCCAAATGGGATGACAAAGAGTTAGACATGCCTGAAAAAATGACTCAACAACAAATAATGCAAATTAAACTTTAAAATATGTCTATATGCATTTTTCCCAGAAAGCAAAATTGTTAAACATTTACCAGCACATCTCTTATACGCAAGTATACTTTTACTCACTCCAATAATTTTGTAAGCCAAGCTACTCTTTTGATACCACTCTCTACCTAGTCTTTTGACCCCTCCCATTTGGGAAGAGGTTTTCCAAGCCAGGCTTATAAAAAGAACAGATGCCTACCTCAATGACAACCCAGATGGTTAATACCCCAACTACCACTGGTGACTCATTTACCCAGAAGAACCCTAGTAAAAGTGTTCTTTCTGCCCTAGGAAAGGATTAAAATAAATTAATAACTCCCTTCTCTAGTTCCTAACCCCCAACAGAGATCTCCCTCTGACAAAAACAGGATGGTCTTAATTCTATTTTTTTTCTTTCCTGGCTGCTCTCAAACTATCTCTCTCAATGCTACATTTGAGCAACAGACAGTTTAGCAACTTAGGTAGCTAACCATTTCATCACATGGCAAAGTAAATGCTTGAACACAAAAGAGTAAACAAACTTTTAAGGAACAAGGTAGAATTATCAGACTTGGTGGAATGGACTTGCCTTTTTGGGAGAAAAAAGGAAAGAGAGGTGGGGAGAATTGAAAAAATAGTCAGGTTCCATCTGTAACTCACATAGATTTCAGCAACAGATGCTCTGCTCAGCCCCAGTGTGCCTTGTGCCTTGGTTCCAAAGTCCAGTACTGGCATTGTCATGGTGGTTTCTCTATTCTGCCACATCTGTTACTTCCAGCTCTTACTCAGCTTTTCTACTTCTCTTCATATCAGTCTAAAGGTGGGAGGAGGAGGGTTTATAAGTCAAACAGCTTCTCTGTTCAAAGATCAAACCAAAACTCCCCAAGGAAGAGGTCAAGGAGGAAACTGGAAGGCTACTTCTTAACACCAGCAGGCATTCATCTTTGCGGTCCTGATCTCCTTAATGACACCTGGTCATGACAGTCACGACACTGGAATGTATTGCTTCCTCTTCCGTACCTGTGAAAAGCCTTAGTTCACTTCAAAGCTTATTACAGAGGCCACCTTCTTTCCCCACCTCATTTATGAAAATTATATGTTGGGGTGGCAAGGTGGCACAGTGAATAGAGCACTGGCCCTGGAGTCACGAGGGCCTGAGTTCAAATCTGGCCTCAGACACTTCACACAAAAACTAGCCGTGTGACCTTGGGCAAGTCACTTAACCCCAATTGTCCTCCAAAAAGCAAAAAAAAAAAAAAGAAAGAAAATTATATGTTGCCCTAGGAGAATCCATAGAATAAAAGCAACTTGAGGGTAAGGATTGTGTTGTTATTGCTTCTGTCTTTGTATGTTGGTTTAGTCTCACCCTCAGGGGTGCTTCAATGGAGTCTTTGAGGACTCAGATATATTTCTGCTTGTCAAGTTACTCAGCAGTCTCCCAGTTCCTGTGGTCTTGAATGTATTTCTAAGAAAGAAGGGGGAAAAATTTTCATGTGTAGTTTTAGGAGACGCCATCATAGGTAACTGCCAGAAAGTCACCCTGTGGGATATGTCTCTTCCAATAGAATGTGAGCTCCTTGAAGGATGGGAGCATTAGACTTTTTCTTTTCTCTCCCCCAGTGCCCAGCACAGTGCCTGGTATATAACAGGCACTCTTTGAAAGCTTGCTAAATGATTTGCTAAATATTAATTGACTAAATGGCATTCCTCAGCATTTACCAAAGTGACTTGCACATAGCAGGTGCTCATCAAATGTTCACTGAATGGAATTGTATCATCCATACCATTCCTAGAAGAATGCCATTTCTATGGATGTTCACAAAGTGTCAGCAGGTTATTTGCTGTTCAAAAAGTTAACCTTGTCTTATTCAAATTGTCATGTTGGCTGGAAAACCATTAGATAAAATGACTACTGATGTATTGGACTTGTAGAAATAATAATTCGGATGTAATTAATCTTTTATCTTCATCTAAAGTGGGACCCACTTAGCTGCACTATCTGTCAAAGCTTCCTTTAATTTGCAGAGAGGCAGGGAGGCAGCTAAGAGGTAAAAGCAGTAGCAAATCCCCTTTGCTGGACTCCATCCAAGCAAAGCCTTGTCACTAGGGTGTGTGCCTGCTGTTCTGCCCAGCCTCTCTCTTTGCTCTTACAATCCTCCGATCCCCATAGCTGTGCCAATAAATACAGTAGTAGGGAAAGAGACTAAACTTGTGATTTCACTAATTTAAGGCATTCCCAGGTAAGGAAACTCCCTCTACCAATGCAGATTAGCACCTTATCTAGTTCATAGTTTTTGAGAGTTGTCTGGGGGCACTGAGAGTTTAAGGGATGATTCCTGGGTCACATCATCAGTATGTGTGAGAAGTGAGATTTTAATCAAGTCTTCCTGACTTTGAGGCCAGCTCTCTATCTGTAACGCCACACTGCCTCTCAATGTAGAATTAATCAGTCTCACTTACATAGTGTTGTAGCTCACATTTTACGTGACTCATATGTTCCATCATTGTGAGAAAGGGTATAAAAGACAGATCAGAAAAGAAGGAAGACTGGTTGAGTACTGAGAGCAAAGGCTAACTGACTCCTCAGTTGTTGCCCCAGGATCCACAAAATATTGAGAGACCCAGAGGAAATTTTCTAGTATATTGGGCATCTTCTTTATGAAAGAATCATGGGAAAGAATAGACAAGAGTTGCCCAATGTGGGAGATCAGTGGTGGGCAGCATTCTTGACTAGGGGAAGGAATGTCTGCATCAGGAAGATCCCCGATCCTTCAAAGTAGAAAATCATTCTTACTTACAATGCACTTTCATCCCAAATCAGTTATATGCCTTCCTCACAAATGCCATTATATTGCTGAGACAAGACACTACTTTAAGTAGCAGGATTATAAGAAGTGACTTCTGAAGTCATAGGATCACAGATTTAGAACTGAAGGAGACCTTTGAGGGAACCTAGTCCCAGCACTTTCATCTTATACAACGAGACTGAGAAAGGCTGAGATATTGCGTAGTCCATCTCTTTCATTTTATAGGTGAAAATAACTGAGACCTGTAAAGGCTAAATAATTTGACCAAGACCTCACAGTTATTAAGTAGCAGTACTAGGATTTGAACCTAGGTCCCCTAACTTCAAGTCTAGCTCTATATAATGTGAAGTTTCTTTTTGATGTCTCCCCTTCCTCTCAGAACTAATCACCTAGTCTTTCGTGTTGGCAGAAGAGCTTCCCAGAACAAGAATGACAAACTCATTGACACTAGGTTGCTAGGGACCTAATGTTCCCAAACACCTCCCCTCCCCTCCCCATAACAGCTCACTGATACTACTAAGACATCCCAAGCCAAGCTTGTGACAAGGAACATCTGCTTTCTCTTTATCACCAGCCTTAAGCCGATGGAGGAGATGGTAATATATGGCAGGTTCAGTCCCCAGAGAAAATAAATACCTCAGCGTCTCATTTCTTCAAAGTTGCTCTGGGTTAAAGGTTTCATTCCTCTTCTCTATAATACACAGAGCTGTCAAACCATTGGCCCAAGACAACCTGAGCTGCCAAAGAATCTGCCCACTAGGCACTGCAACCAGAAAGGATACACCGTGTGACAATCTATCCCTCCCTTAGTCATACTCATCCACAAACAGACCCCTCCCCATTTGAGAGTTAAAGGATTTGCAGTCCTTCCAATCACCTAGGTTTGCAATCCCTGTGTTATCCTTGAATCCTCTTTCTCTATAATCCCACATATCTAACCAGTTACCAAAATTTGTCATTTTTACTTCTACAATATCTCTTATTCTCTACTAAAATAACCCTGCTTTCTACTCACAGTACCCAGTACCCAGCCCAAAGTCTTCCTGAAACCCTTTCCTACGGTAAGCAACAGGCACCACTGTTGAACAAAGTTAGCAATATTCTCCTTTTTTGCTCCCTTTTGCCAAGAGGAAAAGAGGATCAGCTGATTCTTTCCAGACCAAAGTTCTGGCCTTCTTCACCTTTTGCTTATGCCACAGAAGTGGATTCTCCACCTTCCCATTCGATCCTTCACATGGCTGCCGAGCTCATTTTCCTAAAACACAAATCTTATCATGTCACATCTTTATTCAGTAGCCTCCACTGGATTCCTTTGGTTGCTGGGACAAAATATAAACTTTATTTTCTATTTAAAGTCCCTTACAATTGTACACCACCACCACACACATCTGCCTTTCCAATTTTCTTGGGAAGCCTATGCTACACATCTTATGTTCCAACCAAACCAGCCTTCTTCTTATACATAAAAATGCTTATATATAAAATGTCAATTCCTATTTTCATGCCTTTGCACAAACTATCCCCTACGCCTAGAATGCACTTCCTTCTCCCCTCCACCTCTCAGAAACCTCTCTGTCTATCAAAAGATAGCTCAAACACCAGCTTTTACATGAAGGCTTTCCTGATTCCCCTAGTTGCTGGGGGCTTCCTAGCTCAAAGTTATCTTTTATTTATTTTGTGTGCAAAATAAACTTTATGTACAAAATAAATAACAGGTAACCTTTTGAGGTAGGGAAGACCCTAGGAGCTGGAGGAATGAGGAAAGGCTTCATGTAGAAAATTAGCTAGCTACTTAGCTCAATATTAGGCTAGCAGGGGCTACCCTAATCACTAATGATTTACTATTCCCTCAACCTTCACACAAGCTGGCATCCCATGTCCTCAGTGGGAAATTTTTACTCTTCTTAGGGTTCTACGAGTAATGTTGTGAATGACTATTCCTACTCCTCTAGCTCCTGAGCCTCCACCAGTGTGTTTCCAATTAACAAATCAATCAGATTATCCAAATGTCTGTTGACAGAGGCATTTATTAAAAAAAACAAAGAAAGAACATTCCATCCATAAACCTGGGACATAATCTTCCCAAATATTGCACCCATAGGGAAGGTGGGCACAAACAAACATGTACCATGGCAGTGATGCACACATTTAGAGAACACATGTGAGCAAGACAAGTCACAATTCTGGAACTGTAGGTCTCAATGTCCCTTCTTTCTTTGTGGGGGAAGGCAGGAGGGCTAGGGAGTACTATCCCCATAAGGCTCACTGATTAACATGGGATGTGGATTGGAATGGTGGCTCTACTACAAGACCAACATATCCTATTGCTGTGCCGCCACCACCCTCCTCTGCTGCAGGGCCCACCTTCTGTTGAATAATGACAAAACAGCAATGGGGTTCATGGATCCCTACTTAAGTCTAAAGTACTCTCATTGGTTATGTATGAAAGAGCAGATGGAAAACAAAATGCATTGGTTGTGTTGTCTGCTTTCTGAGTGGGTTTCTTTTTTTGTATGCAGGTTTCATATTTGTCTTTGTTTCTCTCCCTTTTTGATAAGGAAATTGTCAAAGTCTGAGAGGGGCACATCCTCACACCTCTATATGCACGTCACCTACCCCAATTGAATATAAGTTTCTTGGAAAGACGGAATGTTTAATTTTTGCCTTTCTGACCTCAGTACCTAGCACAGTGCCTCAAACAGGGTAGGTGTATACAATGCGTGCTTGTTCAGCGACTGAGGGTCCTCCAGTTCAGCATAAGGAGGAAAGGAGGACCCAGAGAAGTTCACTGCCCAACACCACACAGATAACAATTAGTAGGCCTAGAGATTGAACCTCTGTGGTGGACTTCATGGTTAAGGCTCATTTCACTAAGCCATGTCTAGTGCCCAGCCCAAAGCCTCCCTGAAAGCAACAGGTACCACTATCAAACAAAGTTTGGTTCTTTCTCAATTTTTACTTTCAATTGCCAAGAAGAAAAGAGGCTGAGCTGATTCTTTCCAGACCATTTCTTTCTCCTTCCAAGAGGCTGACTTTATCTCATCCTTCATTTGCTCTTTTTCTTTTTAAGATTCTTTGTTATAAAGGGAACCATTCCTCTCCAGGAGAGGAAAGCTAAGTGATGCAAAAACAAAAAAAAAACATACATATCAATTAAAATCTATTTTTAAAGAAAGGAAAAAAATTATTAAAAATGCTTTTTGGTAAACAGGTACAAAAAAAGAGAACCAGGGAGAATAAAACCTTTTGGAGCTTTTCCTTAGTTCCTAAAGGGGTGGTTGCTATCTGCAGCTTCAATCCAAGTCCTCTGTTCTACTGAGCAGAGATTGTGCCCTGGAGCTAGCTTGGTATGTTCGGTTTTTGCCCAGCCCCAGAGCTAACATTGCTAAAGACCTTCAGGAGACTGATCACCTGCTGCTATTGAAGCTACTGCCCCTGCAAAGGTGTTTCCCTCTTTCTTCTCTCTGTTCCATCTCTTTCCTGGGGCAGATTGCCCTAATCAAATTCTCTGGTAAGCCAAGAGTCCACCTTCTTGCTCAAAACTCAAGAGTCTAGATCTCTTCCTAGGCTAGAGAAAGAACACTGTTCAATTAGATGACAACTTCCAAGGTTCCTAGCTAAGCTTAGAAACCCTTCCTCACCCACAAGCAAATCAATCAAGACACATCTAAGGAAAAATCAGTCTGAGCACATCCAACTACCTGGTTACACGACTAATCAATCCCAGAACGGTCTCTTCATTCTCTGGCCTCCTATAGAGTTTACTGTACACATAACTCAAACTAGCATTTCATTATAAGCTAGGGGACATGGTTCCATTTCATTTATGTTAGTCTTACCTCCCCAGAAAGACTCTGAGGTCCTGAAGAAAAGAGGCTATCTATCCCTGCTTGGTGTAAACTTCACATTACCCAGCACACTTCATAGAAGATGCACCATAAAGGCTTATTGCCTTTAATTGAAGTATCTGAAGCTTTAAGGACAAATCTTCCCTTCCATGATTCTAGTTTATGCCTTAAACACAACTCTTTTTTTCTAAATTTTTAAAATGTATTTTTACAACTCTGTTT
>CM053595.1:99458325-99478811 GCA_028646575.1 Pseudocheirus occidentalis
GTGAGACAGAGACGGAAGAGAGAAACATAACGACAGAAAGAGAAAAAAAGAAAGAAAAAAGAAAGAGAGAGAAGAAAGAGACAGAGAGAAAGACAGGGGAGAGACAGAGAAACAAAGACAGAGATAGTAGAGATGGAGAGAGAGAGAGAGAAAGAAACAGAGACAGAGATTCCAAGATTGAATTGAGCAAACATCTACATTACCCAAAGATTCCAATGTGTAATAATATTAGTACCCATTTGAAATCAGGCAATAACTTCCCACTTACACACACACACACACACACACACACACACCAACCACATCACTTAATACCATCTATCTATCCTGGCATTCAGTTATATCCAATCCAGAGATACAGACCTACATCCTTGAGGTCATATGTGGCCCTCTAGATCCTCAAGTGCAACCCTTTGACTGAATCCAAACTTCACAGAAGTTAAGGGCTGTACTCGAGGACCTAGAGGGCCACACATGTCATCAAGGCTGCAGACTCCCCACCCCTGATTTCTAGTCCAACCTCCTCCTTTTAATCAGTGAATAAAAAGTAGCAAGCATTTATTAAGGGCCTATTATATGCCAGGCACTGTACCAAATACTAAGGATTCAAAGACAAAAGCAAAAAGTGTGCGCCCTCATAAAGCGTATGTTCTTTTTTTCTTTTTTTTTTTTTTGGAATTAATTTATTTATTTCCTTGTTTACATCACTCATTTCCACAAGATTTTGAGTTACAAATTTTCTCCCCATCTTTCCCCTACCCACCACCCCAAAACAGCGATCCCACTGTAAAGCCCCTCCCCCAATCTGCAGAGAGCTTATATTCTAACAGGAGAAACAGCAAGCCCATGTACAGGGAAACCATCTACTTTGGTGCTACTTCCCAAACTCACACACGTGAGTAAAACTGCAAAACTGGCTTATAAACTACCACCAGTGTGCTTCTCTTTAAGAGTCAGTCGGTAGACACAATTAACTCAAAGCATAGATATTTATTAAACATAATATTTTTGTTATTCAGTTATTTTTGCTTGTATCCAAATCTTCATGATCTCATTTGGGATTTTCTTGGCAAAGGTACTGGAGTGGTTTGCCATTTCCTTCTCTAATTCATTTTTACAGATGAGGAGACTGAGGCAAATAGACTTGCCCAGGGACACACAGCTAGTAAGTATCTGAGGCCAGATTTGAACTCAGAAAGATTAGTCTTCTGAATTGAGACCTAGCACTCTATCCACTATGCCCCCTAGCTGCCCTACAGAGCATAGTAAGAACATTAGCTATACAACATTCCTCCAGAAATCTGGGCTACACTCTCATAAATACACCCAATATCAGTAAAAATGGCCACAAGCTTTGACTACACTGGAATTAAGGCACTCATATAGGGAACATGGGGTCAAAGTAACTCATGTCTCCAACACTGAAAAGTCCCAATATCCTTTCTCTTCTTGGGGGTGTCTTCACACTCCTCCACCAACTTCAGGTCCCATTATCTCTCCCAAAGAGGTCACTTAGCTGTGTTCCCTGGGCCTGCCCCTCCCTACAGCTTAGTTCCCCTGTGCCAGGGCTAATTCTTCCTTGAATCCATGGTTGTCTTTGTTCTCAGCTTCCAAATGCATAGGTATAAACAAAACATATAAAAATCAGAAATAAGGTAATTGTGGAAAGGGAGATATACCAAGAAAGGCCTCAAAAATAAAGTTGTCTTTTTGAGAAGTGACTCAGTCTTGGAGCTACACAGAATCCCAACCAAGATAGATCCATCCCTCTGACTCAGAACACAATAACACCTAAATTCACACTGACAGATTCAGGTCAAAAAGTCTAATTGGAAAGACCCTCCTCTGGTTCTGTTTCCTTCTCTCAGCCAAAATTTGGGGACCTGTGTCTCCCAGACACACACAATCCATATTCTTTGCCTATTAGTTTACACACCCAGCTCACAGCCACCAAAGCAGCTTCCAAGACATTTTCATAGAAGGGCCAAGGAGCTGATGAGGGATTCAAATGTCATTCTAGACACTCCCATGTCAGCAGCCCCAGAGTCAGCCCAAATACATCTCCTCTTCTCCATCCGCACAAGGTATTCAGCAACTACACTTGGCAGATGGCAGCAGGAGAGAGAAAGCCAATTGCTCCTATGACTAAAAATAAATGCCTGGCAACATGTCTATTTTAAAGGATATGGTACATTTACAATATCTTTTCTTGCCTAAGAGTAACTGCTGTGTCAACTCTCTCTGTATTTCTAATTTAGTACCGCAGGGGTGGCAGTGGATTTGGTATGAGGCATTCTAGGAAAACATCAGCACAAGGACAGGCACCCAGAATGTGGAAAAGAGGAAGAGAAGAGAGAGGAAAGAAGGAAGGGCAGACCCTTAGGGAAAAAGAAGCTGAAGAGGGTAAGAAAGAAAAAGAAGAGTAAGAAAAAGGAGTAAAGTGGGGAAAAGAGGAGGAGGAAGAGAAAAGAAGAGGATGGGGAGGGAGGAAAATGATAAGAAAGAAGAGGAAAAAGAGAAGGTAGAATCAGGAAGGTGGTGAGTGGATAGAGTGCAGGGCCTAGAGTCAGGGAGATTCATCTTCCTGAGTTCAAATCTGGCCTCAGACACTAGACTGTGGGCAAGTCATTTAACTGATTGCCTCTTCTGTAAAATGAGGTGGAAGAGGGAATGCCAAACCACTCCAACATCCTTACCAAGAAAACCCCAACTGGGGCCATAAAATGTCAGATGCAACTGAAAAATGACTGAACAACAGTACAGTAGGGAAAGAAAAAAGGCATCATTGGTGTAAAATCCTTTTATATGAGCTAAGAATAGGATGGGTTACCCCAGAGGACATTTTATCAGGGGCCTATGCATTTTAAAATGACCCTGTTTCACAGAACCATATGTACAGAATCTCAGAGTTGAGAAGGACTTCAGTGATCATCTAATTTAACTTGAACTTAAAAATAAAATCCTTCTTCACCGTGTCTGACAAGTGGCCATTCAATCTTGGCTCAGAAACCTCCAGTGAGGATTAACCCACCACCTGCCAAGGTAACTCATTCCACTTTTGCACAATAGTTCTCTTTTTCCTTAAATTTAGCCTTTTTGTAACTTCCACCTATGGGACCCATTGGGGTCAGACAGAAAAAGCCTAGACTTCCATTGGGCAGCCTTTCAAATAACTAAAGAAAGCTAGTATGTACCCTTAAATCTCTTCTGTAGGCTAAATACCCCCAGTTTCTTTAACTTCTCTTCCTTTGGCATTACCTCAAAGTCTTTCATCATCCCAGCGGTCTTCCTTTGGCCCCTCTCTAGCTTATCAGTGTCCTTTCTAAAGTGTGATGCCTAGAACTGAGAACAGTATTCTTATTGAGGTCTGACCAAGGCAGCACACAGTGGGATGATCCCTTCTTTGTTCCTGTATGTCACATCTCTCTTAATGCAAGCAAATATAGAGCTCAAAATGCAAGCACAAAGATCTGGCTGCCAGATCGTCCCCCATCTCATCCTGAAATTGCAATCCACTAAAACACCTAAACATTTTTATCAAACTGCTATATAGTCATATCTTTCCCAACTTGTACTTTGAACTTGGGTTTGTCTTTTTTAAGATTCAAGTTTCATACTTGACATTTATGACTACAGAAAGAAGTTTGATCAGAGAAATTCTTCTAGTCCATTCAATGAGCTTACATGGCAGTGACTTTTAATGGAATTTCCCAGCCAAGGGTAGATGTGCCCAATGGTGCCTTCTCACAAGGTTAAAGGAAGCTTATTAAGTGTCAGTGATGGGGGGTACTTCCATGATGACTTCTGGGAGGTAGAACGCTAAATGCATGTGTCATGCATTACCCTGACCTATACAAAACACTGAGGTTTGGACCCTTTTCTCTTCCATCTTTCTTCTGGACAGATCCTGAGCATAGACCTATCCCTCCTCCACCCTGAGAACTTTGACTGACTACGTTGTTGTTGTTCATCCTTCAGTCTCAAAGAGGACCAATGACATCAGAAGGGTGATGCCTTGACTTGCAAATGAATTGGATTTAAACGAGGCAGGACTATGCAAAATTGTCAAAGTCTCCTCCAGAATCATCAGAGTCTAGGGATAAGACACAGTTCAGGCCAAATGGTGATGGCCCCTCACTGACTAGTAGAAGCACAGGGCAAGGCAGAGATGCTTACCTAATGTGTCCCAAAAGAGGAATTCCTAGAAAATGTCATTCCAAAACCTTAGCTCCCTGATTGGAGGAGAATAAGATTTCCTAAGTAATATTATCACAGAAAAAAGTCTTCCACCCATAAAAGAGAAATCTCTATGGCAGCTGTCCAATTTAAGAATAATAGATGACATTTTATATTATACCGCCTATGTGCCAGGCACTGTGCTAAGCACTTTACAAATATTATCTCATTTAGATCCCCACCACAACCTAGAAGGTTATTTTTATTCCTCATTTTACAGTTAAGAAAGCTAAGACAAAGAGGGGTTAAATGATTTGCTGAAGGTCACACAGCTAGTGCCTGTTTGAGGCCAAATTTCAACTCAAGTCTTCTTGATTCCAGGACTAGATGCCTCACAATTTCCAGAAACAGCTCACCAATCCCCACTGGTAAACTTCTCTGTAATAGCTGGCCAGTAGAAACAATTAATTCAAAGTAAAGGCATTTACTGATAGGAGAGTAAGAACTGTAGCTACAAAATAGCCCACCCTGTATACCTGGGTCATACTCTCCTACACATACACTGAGTATCCGGGGAAAATTGGTCATATACATAGTAAATATTGATAGAGACACCCCCATGTATAGAACATATGGTCAAAGTAACTGCTGCCTGCAGCACTGCAGGAACCCAATGTCTTTCCTCTTCTCTTGGTCCTTATGCAGCATCTCTACTGGACAGATGACTTAGCTTGGATCCTTGGGTTACTTCTCCCCATGATTACACTCCCAACTACCAGAGCTAGTTCTCTCTTGAATACACAGATTTCTCCTTTCTATTTTGCCAGGAGCCACACTCCTTAAGATTTTCAACTGTCACCCTAGAGAGTGTCCTGCTATTTAAAGGTCACCAAAGACATAACCTCCTTCACTAAGCAGTAGTTAGTTGTATCTAATTGAATGGATAAATTAATAAAATGTAGTGCTTACTTTGTACTAAGCAGTGGGGATAATGAATAGGAAAATGATATGACCTCTGCTCAGAAGTAATTCAAATTCTAATAGAGGAAACACATATGAAGGTTTTAGAGGCAAGTCAAACAGAAAAGTCCCATGGCACATGGTGTACAGCAACAAAGCTAATCTTAATGTCTATCCTTCAACACAATTTCTAGTGATAAAAGCATATCAGTTTCTGTTGTTGAACCATTTTATGGTGCCAAGAACTTTCCTTACTGAATCTTTAGTATCAGTGTCTGTAGCACCCACAGGAGCATTTGCCGGTCTGCATCTCTACAGAATTTGTGTTCCAGAATAATGGGTGAAGGCACTGGGTTGGGAGTATTTCTATTCCAAAGGCTCTTGGGTTCAGGATCCTGAATTGTCTCCATCAAGGGACATGGTGATAAAGGTAGTGATGGTTTGATTTGCCTGGCACATACTGTCTCCTGTCTCTCCCTCAGGATGCCATCAATAAAGCTAGTTTACCTACCCTGTGACAGTTAGATGACAGTTCATGGGGGTGGCTGGCACTTTCTCCACATGAGTTACTCTACCATATGATACTTATGAGGGTTGGGCTAAAAGAAGGACCAGTGATCTATGACATGCTACCATTCCCAGGGTTCCTATGCTTATCTATCCATTGAGGGCAGGGGGTCAGTACTTTTTTGCTGTTGGTCTTTGTAGATCCCCTCTCCACAATGATTTCTCCCCTCAACGATACCTGTGGGGGCCAGGCTGTAAGTATATAGGGTAGTTTGGGGAAGAAGGACATTGTAATAACCCAGTCTTTTGAACTCACGGCCTCGGCTTTAATGATAACTCAACTTGCCTGGCTCGTGCTGCCTTGTCTCTTCCCCTAAATTAACTAATTAATTAATTCTCTTAAGAACATCTCCCTACCTCGTCAATGGTTAGTAAAACAAAAACTCTTCTTTCCTTTTCATTTAAGGTCTTAATCTTGGTATGTCTGTTACCTTCCCCGTACTTTATGTGATTATAACAACTGGGCTGGGAAACGTCAGTTAATAAAGTGTGTCCTAATCAACCCTATATACATATAGACGTGTGTGTATAGCCCCAAGTTTGAGAGTTCAGGGACCCAGGCTTGTAGCCAAATAAAAGGAATCTCCAGGGCAAATTTGCTCTTTCTTAGAGAGAAATATTTACCCACATGATTCCTGGTGCTGAGAAAGCAGTGGAAAGGGACCAAAAATCATGATATGTATAATCAAGAGCACTGAATTTTGCATTCCACTATTTCAGTGAGATATTCAATGAGTGGATCTGTTGGAAAAGGATGTGCCTACCTCATAGCCTGAAGCATTCTTCCCTTCCTGGGGAAGTTCAAACCTCAGGACGGTGCTATGAATCTGGGGAAAACAGGAAACATTCACATGGAAAGAGGGGGTCAGCTGTAAGGAGGCTTGTACCCCTAGCAACCCAAAATACTGGATGCCAATAAGAGTCCAAAATATAGGGAAGAACTAAATCTAGCAGGTTTTAAGACTGTGTGATGAAGAAAAATATTTTAGATTATTTATAGCCTATTGTGGGCCCCTTTTCATATTTTTCCATATTGTGGGACCTTTCAAGTTTCCTGGGGTTTCATGTCAACTCTACAACTACATTCCCCATCCCTGTAACTTTCTAAACCAAAACACCTTTCCAAGGCTACAACTCATATACATATCTATATATATATAGATATGTATATGTGTATATATATATATATGTACATATGTATATGTATGCGTATCCACATATCTCTGTGTAAAAGTATTTATCCACACACATATATTGGTCACTGTTCATTATTTGTCGTTCTTCATCCTCAAAGAGGACCAAAATGACATCACTATGTTGGGGTCAATGTACAATGTGTACAAGTGTAGCTGAACAGATGATCAATATGAGCTCAGAAATCTCTACCATATGTTGGGCACATATACTCCATGTGAACATTTGGAATGGAGATGGCACTAAATTTGCACATCTCATGTTTCTGAGAGAGAGAAAGAGAGAGGGACATTCTACCTACTAAAATATAAGTTACTTTAAGGCATTCGCTTTTGTTTTGCTTTATTCCTGAGTTTAGGACGGTGCTTGAAACCTAGTAAACATTTAATAAATCATTTTCATTTATTCTTTCAATCTGCATTTTGTGTGGGGCAGAATAAAATCTATCTACCTTATATCCAATAAATATATTTGTTACCTTGAAATCATATGGAATCTAGGCACTTCTCTTACCAAATTTTTGGAAACTGACACAAAAACTATATTCTGTAATATTCCCTGAGTAAACTCTGGGTAAGAGTAATGTGAGCCAAAAAGAGACTGCTTTTTGGGTCACCCTCAAACACCAGAGTGGGTCCATGTGAACTCAGAGGTTCTAGGCCATGGATTATATCACTATTAAATTTTATTTTCCCCACTATTCTAAACTGCCAAGATATTTTTGAATCCTGAATCTGTCACCAATGTGTTTTCTAACCCTACCTTATTATTGTATTATATGTAAATTTAATAGGCATTCTATCTTTGCTTTTAGCTAAGCCAATGATTAAAATTAAATAACACAAGGTTAAGCACAAATTCCTGGGCCACTCCACTGGAAACTTTCCAAATTGACATTGGGCCATTAATCACTACTGTCTGTGTCCAATTATTCAACCTGTTCAAAATCTAGCTAATTGTACTATTGTCTAGCTTTATGTATCTACACAACCATTCCAGGTAAGGGGGTGGTACTGGGACGAGGGGAATGTGAAGACCTGGCTAGTTACTATCTCAACTGTTCTCTTAATACCTATAGTATTAATAAGTACCATAGAATCCAGGCTGAAAGGGTTTCCTTAGATTCCACTATTTTCCCACTACACAGTTTGGCTGAGTCAGAGGGTCCCTCTCCCAAACCTTCAAGTCCTTGCAAAACATCTAAGTTCTCATAATCAGGAGAGACTACCTTCTCTTCCTGGATACTTTCTACTCTGGGTTTTCATGACAGTTCTATCCTGGTTCTCCTACCTGTTAGCTCCTCAGTTTCCTTTGTTGGATCTTCATCCATGTCATGCCCACAAAGTGTAGGTATTTCTCAAGACTCTGCACAAAACCTTTGTTTCTCTCCATATGCTCACTTGGGATTTTCATCGGTTCCCAAAGATTCACTTATCATCTCTATGCAGATCTATATATCCAGCCATAGTCTATCTCCTGAACTCCATTGCTACATCAGCAATTAAACTGCCAGTTGCACATTTCAAATTGGATATTCCAAAGACATCTTAAACTTAACATGTCCAAAACAGAAATTATCTTTTCTCCAAAACCCAGTCTTCCTCCAAATTACCTCTTCCTGTAGAATTAACTACCATTTTTCCATCAACTAGGTTCAAAAGTAGTGCCTTCCTTAACTCATTTTTCTCATTCACTCCCTCTCTTCCTATTTCTAATCACTGCAAATGTTGTCTTTTCTGTCTCTACAACATCCTCTTATCTCGATTCATTTATCCACCACCTTAGTTCAGGCCTTCATCACCTCTCATCTTAATTATTGTAATAGCTTCCTAATTGGTCTCCCTACCACAAATCTTCCTGGTCTAATCTATCCTTCACCCAGCTGTCAAAGTCATTTTCCTAAAGCAGAGATCTGACTATGTTACCAGCTCCTCCTGAATTCAATAAGCTCTAGCAGCTAGATATTATGCCCAGGACAAAACATAAAATTCTCTGTTTTACATTTTATAATTTAATTAAATATTAAGCCCTTCTCAATTTGGCTCTAGTCTAGCTTTCCATACTCTGAATACACATTACTACCCTTCAAAGACATTATGGCCCAGTCATACTGGCTTTCTTGCTGTTCGTCATATATAATATTTGATACCCCATTTGTATGCCTTTGTTCTGACTGTCTTCCTATGTTTAAAATGTTCTTTCTTCTCACCCCTGCTTCTTACAATGCCTGGCTCCAAGACTGGGTTCAGGTGTCACCTTCTGAAAAATGATTTTCCAGCTCACCCTGTCCCCAGTTGCTAGTGTCTTCCTGTCTAAGGTTACTTTCCATCTACTTTGTATATAACCTTGTACATAAACCACTCCAGTATCTCTGCAAAGAAAACCCCAAATGGGATCACAAAGAGTCAGCCACAACGGAACAATTACTGGACACAATCAAAAATTGTATATGGTATCTTCTTGATTAGAACATGAGGTCCTTGAAGGCAGGGGTGGTCAGTCTCTGCTTTTCCCTAGTATCTCTAACACTTCACACAGTACCTGGTACACAGTAAGGAAATAATATAGACTTGTGGCATGATCAATTGATTTGCTCCTTGAGAGTGTTGTGAGGAAACCATTTCTTAAACCTCAAAAATATAAATGTCAGTTGTCATCAGCCTCAGCATTATTTTTGCCAAGGCACTACCAAACTATCAGTTTACCTTAGATGTAACAACTAAGAAAGCATGTTTTATTATCTTAGAATAGACATATTCACTGACAAATCAATCAAATTTCAGATTTAATCCACAGTGCTACACTCCTTCAAAAAGGATTTCCCCTGATATATTCTTGTTCAGGTCATCTAAAACGGAGATCATCTGAATCAAATTGGGAAGGGTGAAGGGAAAGAAGAGTGAAGAATGTAGCATTGTTCTGGCCTACCCTGGTGACATTACACGGGACCCCAACAATCCTTAGTACTCCTATCATATAGGAAGTGGGACTAAAGCAAAGGACAGATAATCCCTTGTCAGGAGTGTTGTAAATATCTGTTCACATATGAACCAGGTGACCTCAGAGGTCCTTGCCAACTCTGATATTCTGTCATTGTGTTCAGAATCACTAAAACTCCACCTCATAGTGACATCCAATGGAACCTCACCAGTCTCAAGAAACTCCAACTCCAATAAGATATTGACCCATTAATTCTAACTCTTCCTTCCCCTCCCTATCTCTTACAATCAACAGGCTGGGGACAAAATTCAGGCGAACTTTGAACCAGAGTAGACTTTCCCTGTATTTAGGGTACATTTATGTATGTGCATGCATATGTGTATTTGTGTGTGTGTGTGTGTGTGTGTGTGTGTGTGCCTGTTGGGGGTTAGAGGAGGGTTGCTGTTTTTCTACAAGGACTACATAAAAGGAATATCTTTGTTAGATTGGCCATCATTTGCTAAAAGACCCTAGACTTATCATGGATTCCTATTCTAAGCTTACATTATTTATTTAAACCTTATGTCTGCTTTGAGAAGGGCCTCCTTGCTGTGCTGGAAGCTGTCTCATGAAGTTCTTCCCAACCCTGCCATTTACCCTAGCAGCTTAAATGTCAGCCCCAATGAATTACATTTTAATTTGCTTGTGCCATCAACCCTCCCATGCCCTAATTGGAAGACAGGAGCGCCCTCAGAAGAGCATTTATAATTCATCGGCACAGGGAGTGGCAAGAATGCCTTTCATCATTCAATAATGAGAGGAGGAGGGAGAAGAAGAAGGAGGACTACAGCTCCAGGACTATAGATTATCACTGTGACAGGCACCCTGGATACAGTTGGATAGGGGTTAGCTGATGGGGTTGAGTAGCTTCCATGGACAAAGGGGGAAAATCATATAGCAGGATGGGAACAAAGGAAGAATAAAAGGGCGGAAGGGAAGAGGAAGAGAAGAAGCATTTGTGCAGGACCTACTATGTGCCAGGCATAGTGCTAAGCCCTTTACAAATATTATCTTCTATGATCCTCACAACAACCCTACAAAGAAGGCACTGCTATCTATAAATCCCTATTTTATAGTTGAAGAAAGTAAAGTAAACGAAGGTTAAGTGACTTCCCCAGGGTTACACAGATAGTGTAGGAGGATGGATTTGAATTCAGATCTTCCTAACTCCAAGTCTGGGTTGGGGGGGGGTGGAAATAAGAAGGAGAAAGAAGGGGATGAAATGGGAAGATTAGTAGGATCTGTGTTTTATTATCCCGTATTTGGCTGGGTTGAAATCACTTCCTCTTTTCAATGCATGGCACCATGGAAAGAATATTGAATTTGGAGTAAGAGGACATGGGTTCACCTAGACTACTTAGAGGCTATGTGACCCCTTGGGACAATTGCCTGAGCTCTCTGAACTCTGGCTTCTCATCTATAAAAGCAGAAAAGCAGATGATATGACCTCTATTATCTCTTCTAATTAAGTGTATGATCTTATGATACTAAAGATTTAAAGGAGAAACAAAAAGAAGAGGATGTCTTTAGGGGCACATATACTTAGGAAGGAGTTGAAGAAGAGACCATCAGTGATTCATTTTCCCAGCCTTTAAATGAGACTTGAAATACAAAAGAAGAAAATGGGCTGGCCTAGTACAAAGATTTCAGAAGTGGGGGTGATAAGGTCTGGGTTCTAAACCCTAATGTATCATCTCTTATGACTTCTGATAAATCACTTAGCTATTTGAGGCCTCCTCAGATTCCTCATCTATGAAGCAGGAATAATCTACCTTGTCTTGCCTGTCCCCTCAGGGGTGTTATGAGCTGCAAATTAGATTATGAAATTAGAATGTGAGAAAAGAAAAAAGTTGTATATGCGATGACTCCAAAGAAATGACTTGCAGTTTTTAATGGGTTAGTTCTATAGAGGGAGCATAGTATAAAGGAAAGAACACTGGACCTGGAAGCAAGAAAGACTTCAGTCTGTATCCTTGTTGTTATTATTGTTGCTATTTAGTCACTTCTGTTGTGTCCTCCATGACCCTTTTGGGGGTTTTCTTGGAAAAGATACCAAAGTAGTTTGCCATTTCATTCTCCAGCTTATTTTTACAGATGAGGAACCTGAAGCAAAAAGAGTTAAATGACTTGCCCACGGTCACAAAGTTAGTGTCTAAGGCCAGACTGGAACTCAGGAAAATTTAACATTAATGAGATATGAGATCTTCCCCACCCAAGAATAGGCCTCAGGTAGAGCCCATTAAGGGAAGCTTGCTTAGGGAAGACTTGCTTGTGGGAAGGTTTTCACACCTTTTGCTAATTTCTAGTTAGGCACTGAATCAAGAGGATTGTGATTTCTCCCAGCTCTGAGAAGGGTATATATACTCTGAGTTGGTATTTTGCTTTGGGGTCTTGCCTATGAGAAGGTTCTTGTGATTCCCTGGTTGAGATTCAGAGTAGCTAGATGTTCACATGTAAAGGTTCTCTCAATCCAGGGATGTATGTAAAGTATATAGTTGCTTCAAGCAGTCAGAGCCTTGTCTGGTGATCTTTAATTCTCTGCTTGTATTTTCTCTGAAATTCAGGGTGCTGACTTTTTCTTTGAATTACTGAAGGTAGTTAAAAAAGATTGCTGACCCCTTAAACAGCTATCTTTCCTGGTAAAGCAGATCTAGGAACCTGTGCTAGCAGCTATCCTGGGTGTGCCAGCATGGTTGCTGCTACAAAATATGAGTCTTCCTGACTCTAGGTCCAGCTCTCTATCCACCAGGCCACCTTTGAATTTTAGTTCTGACCAATTTGAATTCTAGCCCTGACAAATACCTACTATATGACCTTCATGCTCCTATGGGACAGAATTTATATACATGGAGTCTGAGTACTAATACCCTGTTCTTTCCCCTGACCCTCTAATGAAATATGTAGTTTCCATTTCTGATATTGAGAATATACCCCCATTGTATCCCATGGGAGTCTCCCTTACCTACCCTTAATGAAAGCTAACACTCTGAGCTGACCTGAGGAATCATACAAATACCCACTCATCAGCACCTACCTCACAGGCTGCCCGCTGGGCCATGTTTATTTCCAGAGGATGAGTCATTCCCCTGGCTGTAGTAGGGTTTGCCGTCAGCATCTGCATCTCAGTAATTACAGCCTGTGTTCCCTCCAAGGGAGGGGCTGGAGCTGGGTTGATGTGTCAGGCACTCACAGCCTTTATTCTTCATGAAATATGTGAAAATTTACAGTGCAAGAACTGGAATTCAGCAGATCAACTGGCTTCCCAGAAGGAAGTAGGATAACTGAGTAACAGGAAGATTACTAGATACAATCCCTTGCCTGAGGGTTAAAATACTAGCACCTCTCTGGTCATTCAAGATCCACCACAACCTCTTCTTCCACTCCCTTCCCCTCCCTAATCCCTAAACCCCATACAGACTGGCCTAGTCATTGTTCTCCTAACACCTTACCTTCACTCACTTCTACCTGGGGCTCATTGAATTCTCCCCAACCTTGAATCCTTTCCCCAACTCTGTTCTTCATCTAGCTGAATCCTGCTAATGTCTCAAGGCCCTGCTCCATTTCTACCTCCTCTGTGAAGCTTGCCTAGACTTACTAGCTATCTGACCCTGGGCAAGTCACTTAACCTGCAAGACTCAGTTCCCTTTTCTATAAAATGGAGATGATATTTGCACCTATCTCACAGAGGTGTTTAAGGATCAAATGAAATAGTAAAATATCTTATAAAGCTTAAAACACTATGCAAATGAGTTATCACAATGATTGTTGTTAGCCTAAAGAAGCACTTTGAGAGGTGTCAGAAACTGTAAGTAGTTATTGAATACTTGTTGCATTATTTAATCTAATTTATTCAATGACTAAGCTTAAAACAGACCTGACCTGACCCTATCCAGGTCCAGGCCTCCTCCCTCCAGGTCATATCAGGGCTCAGTTCCATTTAACTCTACACCCTCCCATGAGATTAGGGACCTCCACTGTAAGGCTTTAAAATGGATTTCAGACAGTCTTTTCCTAATCAGGGACTAGACAAAGTTAGTGATTACCTGAGAGTTCTTTATTTGTGTCTCAAACACATTTTTGCAAACTCACTGTCATTTGGCTCTCAGACCATCAGCCCTCAGTGGACATGGAACATATATAGATACCATTACAAGATGATGCCTCGAGCAGACTAGTTCCAGGAGGCCAGAGAATAGGAGTCACCCAAAAAAAAAACAAATTTAATGAGAATGGCTCCCATAACCACCCATCAAGGGCCACAAAAAAGTCTGCTACTGTCCTCTGAAAAGAGCTACTCCTGGTCAGTACAGCTACAGGTCATGTAATGTGTCCATGCCATTCCTTATGGAGAATGGGACCTGAATTAGACAGATTTATCAATAGAAAATCAGAGTGTGGTTTGTAATACTGGGTTAGCAAATAGGGAGACATATGGGCAGCTGTCAGCACAGTGTTACTTGCATCAGCTCTACTCTTTCTTCCCTCTTCTAAATGCTCTTGAGTCCATGTGTGTGAGTATAGGGAGGAGGGGAGAGGGAGTGAGCAGAGAGGCAGGGAAACAACAAGCCTCAGCTCACAGCTCCTTGGGTCCATTTTCTGGCAATCTGGACATTTCTCTCACGTCCGCCTACCCCTCTTTCTAACTCCTCCCAGACTGCTGTTCCCCCAGAGCTTTTCAGTGGCAGATCATAGGGGCACTGAAAGATGTAGAAACCACAGGGTGCAGTCTTGACATCCCTAGGGCTGGGTGACACTTTCACGCCCATCTCCAACCTTCTCTGGGCACAGCCCAGTGCTGGAGACAGAGCAGTCAGTTCCAAGTGTCCTTTTCATCATGCCTGCCTGCCAGACTTTGGCTACTATAGGGACTGAGGGAGAACCACCCCCTGGGAGTTCAGAAACCCCTGCCTTGGGCTTAGTTTTACCTCTTCACATCTAATTTTCTCCATCTGTAAAATAGGTCCTGACTCTAGTCACTCCTCCAGGAAGTAGTAAAGGTGAATGAAATAATTGATGAGAAAATGCTGAGTAGAAAAAACAAAACATAGACTTTCTGTAATATTTTTCCAGCCTGCTCAAATCTTGCCCAACCTATTTACTCAACACTATTTCAAAATATACAGCACCACATGCTATCAGGAGAGTGGCATAGGCACTTTAAGAGGGTTACCTAATTAGTCTCTGCTATACTAACAAGGATCAGTTCCTCCCAGAGGACAGAGGCAGAATATTTGGTGGTCTTTAATGGGTGGGTATGGGTGTCAATTTAATTCTGTTTGACCATCACTGATGGACATTCTGCCTTCCTGCTCTGGCCTCTTGGGAATCCCCTGATTGGAGAAGTCATCTGATAATGGTACCTATGTTTCTATGACTCAATGTTAGGCTCCTTTTTTATTTAGACAGGTCTTGCTGATCCAACTAAGCTATGCTCATTCCTACTTCCAGAATACTGGAATCAGGAAGACCTGAGTTTAAATTCAGCCTCAGACACTAGCAGTGTGATCCTGGGCAATGAACTTAACCTCTCTGAACTTCACACAGTTCAGTTGGGAGCAGCAAGACAAGGTGGAAAGATAATCAGCTTTGAAGCCTGGGTCTGTGTAAACTTTTGCAAATTAGGTGACTTCTCTAGGGCTCTGCTTCCTCATCTATGAAATAAGGGAATTGTCGTAGGTGATCTCTGGGATCCCTTCCAGACCTAAGTCAATAATAACAATAATAATTAGCTAACATTTATATAGCACTTGCCATTTTCCAGGAAATCTGCTAAGTGTTTTACAATTATTATCTCATTGGATCCTCACAACAACTCTGAGAGGTAGATATTATTATTATCTCCATTTTATAGATGATGAAACTGAAGCAAACAGAGGTTAAGTGACTTGCCCAAGGTAACACAGAGCTAGTAAGCATCTGAGTCCAGAACTGAGCTCAGGTCTTCCTGATACCAGGCTGTACCAAGTAACTACCTGTATGATTCTATGTCCCTATGCCATCCTGCTGGTGGAGGGAATTACTATGAAGTACTGATATTCTGAAAGGTAGAGAGCAGAGGAAGGATGCCATAATGGAACCTGCGGTGGTGGAAGTCTTGGAAAGGCCAGGGAAAAGAGGCCAATAAACCACTATTTCTTTGACAAACTTCATGAATAGAGTTATTCAGCCCCTGTAGAAAAGACTGAAAGCTGGGAAGCAGAAAGATTTTTCCACTTCTATCTCTTGGTACAATGGAAGATACCCTAAATTTGGGAGAATCGGGGGAGTCAGAAGTCAGGGGAACTGGGGAGAAATTGTGATTCAGCTATTCACTCACTGACCTGTAGAACTAGGGGCAAATTGAAGAGCTTCTCTGCAACTCATTTTTATCATTTGTAAAAAAAAGTTCTTGGGCTAGGTAGTCATTGAGGTTCATTGTAGCTATTTATAATTCCACAATCCTACAGTCCTTCCAAAGATCTCCCACACCTTCTTTCTCTAACCCTGGAAAAACCTGTGAATAAGAGCTTTCCTACATAGGAAACTGGTTAGAGCACTGGGCCTGGATATAAGAAGACCTGAATTCAAATTTGGCCTCAAATACTTGCTTGAAGAAATACTGTTCTATGTGAAATCCCTAAGAATGCCACCAAACACCACAGCCATTTTTGTTGTTCAGTTATTCAGTCATGTCCAACTCTTCATTACCCCATGTCAGGTCCTTCTAAATAGTGCTACATTGCTCCAAATGTAGGTTAACTACTGATATGAGACCTTTGTTAAAAGTTTTTTGAAAGGAAAGAAATATTCTATATCCATATATCTGTACATGTACTTACATATTTGTATGTTGTGTGTGTATATGTCTTAATTCACTGGAAAACTGCCAAGTCACAATGAGCAATTAAAATTACATATATATATATATATATATATACACACATACACACATGTACATGTATATATATTGTGTATGTGTGTATACATATATAGGTATATATCACAAAAATAATTACTTATTAAGCACATAATTAAATTTAATTCAACAAATATTTATTAAGAAGGTATTCTGGACAAAGCACTGGAAACACAAATGGAAAAATGAAATAGCCCCCTACCTTCAGAGAAGTCTTACTTATACTCTATCAGGGAGAAACAGATCAGAAAATATAGGACAATTTGAGGAGGGACAAAGCACTAACAGCTTGGGTTGTCAGAGAAGGCTAAAGGAAGGAGAAGGAATATGAGTTGAGCCCGGAAAAATGATAAGCATTATGTGTCACTGTTAGAGAGAAAGGGAGAAGGGGAGGGCAGGAGGGAGGTGTTTAGGGAGAATTAGCAACTGGGCTGTGAGAGCTTTTCAGGGCCACTCATCCACCTTTGTTGTTCACCTTTCACCCAACTCTCACCTGTGGCTCCAAGAAACTGTAGCATGCTCAGTGGCCACCCTGGTTGCTGTTGTTGTTCATTCCTCTTTCTGGAAGAGGACCAATGACATCATGAAGGTAATGTCTTGACTTGCACGTGAATTGGATTTGAGTGAGGCAGAGCTGCTCAAAGTCATCAGCCTCACTCTACTCCAGAATCATCAGATAGTCCAGTGACAAGACAAAGGTCAAGACAATTGGCAATGGCTCAGGATGCAGTGGGTCACCTTAGTCTTTCTAAATTAAAGTATTTTCCAGGTCTCAGTTTGTCTGAGGCCATGCTCATTCAATGACTGTGGGCTAAGTTAGAATTGAGACAAAAAATGGCCCAAATTACTGTAATGTAATTAATTTAGCAGGTACTTAGTCCTTAGTAACTAAGGGCTAAGTACTTCTGTGAAAGAAACACAGAGTGTAAACTCTGTCTTCTGTTGCTGACATGGCAGGAGGGGGTTGGCTGAGACAGGAAGCCAATGTGTGTGTGTGCGTATATAAGGAGTTCTAGGGACAGAAAAACAGAATCAAGAATTTTTCTCCTAGCCGGCTCCTGGTGGAAGAAGAATCATGGAAACTGAAGCCAGCTGAGGGAGAAAGAGAAAGAGAAAGGAGAGAGAGAGAGAGAGAAAGAGAGAGAGAAAGACAGAGACACAGAGACAGAGACAGAGACAGAGAGACAGACAGAGACAGAGACAGAGAGATGTTGTAGGCCAAGACTTTCAGGGGCCTTGGCCACATTAGCTCCCCAGTTCTACAAAGGTCATTAGGCTGATATTCAAGGAGAGTATAATCTTATTGGGTGGATGCTCTCATTGGTTTCATGAATATCTAAAGAAAGTACTGAGTTAATTTCCAAGTCTTGATTGTAACACCCTGTTTGTGCCTCTTGGATACGGTCCTAGGATAAAGAGGTTAAGGAGTGATTGGCTTTGGGTTGGGGTAGAGAAAGATACAGACCAAGGGTGGTTCCTTGCACTCTGCTAAGGGTATATAAACCTTGTATCTTCCATGTATCTTTGGCTCTGTATGAAATGGTTCTGCAATAAACAGACTATGGAATACATCCCGTCTCTCTCCCTCTTTCTTATTCAGTGCTCTCTCTCTCTCCCTTTATTTCACTCAGCTGGTAGCTAGGCCCAGACTTGCTAGCCGCAGCAGAGAGAGAGTGTGTGTTTCTCTCCCAACATCTGGAAGCTGACCGAGAACTGAGTTGGAGTTTTTCTTGAGACCAGAATCTGGTGAAGGCTGAATTTGATGCCTCATGAAAGGCTGAGATTCCTTCTGGGTCCTAGGACTAACCAAACTTCTGGAGGACTGAAGAAGCATGACTGGGATAAGACTTTCTTTATTTGTGGCTTGGTTGATCCTTGAGTTCCCAGCAACAGAAGTTGTAAAGGGTTTGAGATGTGCTGTGAACTTCAGTGTGTAACAAGAGCTGCCTGGAGGACTGGACAAGGACCTGGGAGCTGTCTGCCTCTGAATCCAGGTGACTATTCGGTGGATTCTGGTAGGAGCTGGGACCTTGCAAGGGGTCCAGGGAATCTGAGAGACAACCCAAGTCAAGATGAAGAAAAGCCCTCTCTTTGGATACTGAACATGTGATGAAATTGAAGTTTACTAGACAGCACATCAAGGGGTGTGTAATTTTCTAATGATTGTATTTAGTGATTGATTGCTAGATAAGTGACTAAGTTAATCTATAATTTCCCCATGAGTGGAAGATTGATTATTGTATTGTTAATTGATTGAATGATTAAGGAGGGTTTACCCCTTAGGGAAACCAGATGATTATTCTTTTGTTCTTTGTTCCGAATACTGTGGCCATGTTGGTGAAAACTATGTGGTTATTTTAAATGTTAAGTTTTTGTGAACACAATATTGTGATGTGATAAGATATAATGATGTGAATATTGTATGGTAATTTGTTGTGAATGTTTGCCTTGATTTGTCATGGAATAAATGGAATGTTCACTATACTGCATAATCAGAACCTTAAAAGCTGATCACAGTAGCATTCTTTGGGGAAGCTGCTTGTCCATGGCATTACAATTACCATCCCAAAGATATCAATTTCATAGGGAGAGACCCTCAGAGTTTTGGGCCAGAACAGAAAACAATTGCTATTTACACTCATTCTGTGCCATCAAAACTAAACAATGAGCCACAGAGACCTGAGTTGGGGCTATCATTGGCCACTCAACAAAAGCCAGAGTGATTCGGGTTTAAAGGAATAGTCAAGTAGCTCCATTTAAAAGACATGTGCTTTTTAAAAGCCTGTATTTTCAGAACTGTATTTCAAGAAATCAGAAATGAAAACTGCACAGGACAAAAGGAAATTGTCCCAGGTCTTTGAAAGAGGAAGGAGGAAGAGGAGGAGGAGGAGGGCAATATTTATCAGCTTCTGTTCTAATTGACAGATTGAGTACACAAAGAGCAGCTACTACTACTCCCAAGTTACACAGTAAAGACAGTTAATGCAAATCCTTTTCCTAAGAACCTAGTTCACTCCTTCCCACTAATATCCAAGTACCCATGGGAGGAGTAGACTTAAACTTAAATCATAATAGAACTGAGACACAGGTTTAAGAAATAGGTGTGACATGGTTTAACTCACATCACTTGCTCTTGAAGTCAGTTTATCTGTGTAGAGACCTCATGTAGGATCCTTGTTGTTGTTTGTCCCTCCTTCTAGAAGAGGACCAATGACTTCATGAAGGTAATGTCTTAACTTGTACATAAATTGGACTTGAGTGAGGCAGAGCTGCTCAAAGTCATTAACCTCAATTTCTCCTCCAGAGTTCTTGGAGTCTAGTGGCAAGACAAAGGCCAAGATGACTGGGGAAGGCCCAGAATACAATGAAATTGTTTCTGCAGACAGGCTAAACCAGATGGAAGGTAACCAATGTAAGAGGGGCTATAATGGAATCTTGTTTTGCTCCCACAAAAGTCATTGGAAGATGAGCAATAGCTGTGGAGAAGCTCTTGCTTATCTTACTTTATTAAACCTTGGCCTACATGGAATTATAACGTGGTATTTACCACTATGCATGAGAGTAATTGTCATGACCACCAAAGAGCTTTAAAGCAAAGCAAAAATTTATTGACAGGTTCGAACCTGGGTCCCACCCGGTCGATTAAGTGGAACCCCGATGATTGACAGGTTCAAACCTGGGTCCCACCCAATCAATTAGGTGGAACCCTGATGCC
>CM053595.1:99479311-99494345 GCA_028646575.1 Pseudocheirus occidentalis
TATAAACGGATGTTATTTCCACAATAATAGCAAACTTTGAATGAAGTTGACTTTTTTCCAGTTATAAAAATATTCCATAATTCACCTTCCTTTAAGAAACTTGCACTGAAACTACTTTCCTTACATAAAAGACATCTGTAATTTAGTTTCAGTAATTAATGAAATAACAGCTAAGTTCCTCGATTACCAATACTTAATTATCCTAACATTTATTTGAAACATTTAAGGACCTTATTCCATACAGACAAATATCTAGTGACAATCAGATGACTAGGCCAAATTCTTTAATATATAGTCCTAACCTTATTTCAACATTGTTTTTGCACCTTTGCTTCACAAACTTCTTTTCTCTTGGTTTAATTATTCCTATATTATTCAGAAAAATGTCCTCCCAAGTTTATTTACTCTTAATTCAGGAATCTAAACCTTTTACTTATACATTCAATTACTAATGTTAACTTTTGCTTAATTCAGGGACACAGTAAGAGCTGTTCAAAAACATCCAGCCTACTTTGGCTAGGTATGTAGGCTGTGTCATTAACTTGGTCACGCACTGTGGTCACAGACAAACCTGCTTTCTCACAAGGCTAGGCACAAACAGTACGATACAGTTACACAGACTTTACAAGATTGTTTCAAAAATC
Source organism: Pseudocheirus occidentalis (assembly GCA_028646575.1). Lineage (NCBI taxonomy): Eukaryota > Metazoa > Chordata > Mammalia > Diprotodontia > Pseudocheiridae > Pseudocheirus > Pseudocheirus occidentalis. Next base: position 99,479,956 of record CM053595.1, read on the forward strand.
CAAACTTTTAATCTCATTACTAAACATGCTCAAGATTTGAGTTAATAGAAAAATCCTTGAATGACAGTATTTCTTTTAGAAGAATCAGTTTGATCATGTTGCCTTCTTCCAAATTTTAGGATCATATTACTAATCTTTCTGCCTTCTGATAACAAAATTGTAACTACCTGGAGACAGGAGGGTCTTGAATACACTCCATTTTGTCCCCGAATCCTCTCATCTATTTTCTAATTCCCAACTTCCAATGTCCAATTTCCAATTAAAGTTATTATAGATAATTTATCTCTTACTGACTACTTGCTCTGATCATAGAAACTTGCCACAGAAGGAAAAGAAAAACAGGGGACATGTGACATTCCAAATATGACAGGATAAACATCCTTAACTCTATTTAAATTGGGGTAAAGCCATAGATTTCTCACCATGTCTTGTCTTTGCCACTTCATAGCTGTACTCAGGGATAGGTGGGACTCATGGACTGCTGGCCAAAAGGATCCCATCCTAAGTAGAGCCTAAGATTGTTGCTTTGGCTTTCACCGTCACTGGTTCTTCCACCATTTCACAGGACAAAATCACGTTTCCTCTGAGTAGCTTGTGGCTTGTGGCATTTACCGATTTTACACAACTTTACCCAAACTTAGACTCCAAACAAAATTTATTTATTGTCCCAAATGCCTTTTACCTTAAATGGCAAATCCCACTAATCAGCTCAGTGTCAGTATTTATCTTTTCATGAATTTGCAATGAACAATAAGATTTACCAGGTTTTAACAAATTAAGGAATTCCATTTTAGTATCATCTCTTTCCTTTGCGGAATGATCTTGACTAACAAAAATAATTTTTAGGGACTTTAGGGAGGAGCTTAAGGGAGGGGCTGGTGACGATGCCCCTGTTTTTTCTAATTCACATACATGCAGGAGGACTGTTCAGAATGGCATTCTATTAGTCTCCTCATTCCTACATACAGTATCAATTAACAACCTTTAAGTTTTTGCAGTAAAACAGTTGTCCAAATAACTTAATTACTAATCATACAAGCATATGATTTTTCAAAGCACAATATTCTAAAACATTACAAAATGGCGAGTCCGGCGTCTCCTCAAGCAGCCACTTCACAAAAGAGGCACCAGGATGGTCTGCTTCAAGTGAAGGGAGGGAGAAGCAGCAGCAGCAGGAGGAGGAGGAGAAGGAAAAGGAGGAGGAGGAAGAGGGAGATAATGGTGGTGATAGTGAGGAAGAGAAGGAGAAGAAGGAAGAGGAGTTCATATTCTGCTTGTGTATTTGAATCCAGATCTTGTCTCCCCAAGCCTACTGCCTCCCCTATTACACTAACTTATACCTAAAAACTTTTGATTGGGAAAGTGATGTGATCAGACCTGTACCTTAGGAAAATTATGTTGTTGACTATATGGAGAATGGACTAGATAGAAAGAAATATAGGAAGCAAGGAAGGTAATTAGTTAATTACAATAATCCTAACAAAAGATGATAAAGGCCTGAACTAAAGTGGAGTTCTTTTCAGTGAAGAGAAGATATATTAAAGAAATGTTATGGGAAAGATTTTTCAAATTACCATGAAAGCTTTAAAAAAATAAAAATAAAACATTTCTTCCCATTGATTAAAAATACCTGATTGTTATCTTCAAAACCACATTCACCTTTATCATTTTGACTATTATTCTGTTACTAATAACATTAATCCAGGGTGGAGAACCTGGGCCTCAGCCTAGCTGCAGATTCCCCACCCCTGCATTAATCAACTAATCAACAGTCACATATTAAACACCTACTTTGTGTCAGACATTTTGCTAAGTGCCTCAGAACAGAAGCAAAAAAAAATACACTCCCTGTCCTCAAGGAGCTTACATGCTTTCAAGGAAAACATCACATACTTTTGTAAGGGGATACAAATGTATGTGTGAGTAGGTGTGTATATTTGCTTTGAGCAAACTTTTTGGACATAAAGACCTAGAGATGTCTGCGGTATGCCCACTAGGCAAGTTCATGAGGCTGGTTTTGGCTCCAGAAAGAGACAAGGGTTTTTTTTGTATAGATCTAGAAGTAATCTGCATAGAGATGATAATTGAACCAATGGGAGCTGATGAGATCACCAAGAGAGAGAAAAAAAAAAAGAAGAACCAAGAAAAACCCTTGTAAGGTTTTGTACAAGCCAGATTTCTTTCTATATTTGAATCAGGATAATATACATAGTTGAAAAGCAGCCATCTTTCATATCATGGGGAGCCTCAAAGTCAATGCCTTTCTGTGGATGTCTACAAAGAAAATATAAACCCTAAATATTGTCATTCATCCAAAGCTACCTCCTACCTTTGCTCCCAACCTTACCCATGTTTAGCCTATGGGACATCATTATAGGCACTAGTACCAGAGAAGCCTGGATTAAGTCATAGCTCCAATGCTTCCTTGCTATATGAATAAGATACTTAACCTCACTAGGCCTCAATAGAGAGGCAGCATAGTACAGGGTTGAGAGTACTGACTTTAAAGTCAAAGAACCTGGGTTCCAATGCTGGTTATGTCACTTAATGCCTGTGTGACCTTGGGTAACTCACTTCTCTCTGGCCTTCAATTTCCTCATCAATGAAATAAGGGGACTGAACAGCATGGCCCCATAGCTCTAAATCTTAGGATTTGTCATATAAAAAGAATGGAGACAAAATACTCTTACTGCTTAGTTTTGTGGGGTTGTTGTGAGGAAAGAATTCCATATATGTGAGTGACTGAGTATTAATAAAGTGGCAGAGATACTGCCTGCTTCTGTCAGTAAATCTCCAGGTGCCAACATGCTACGTCTATGGGGTTTGGGTTCAGTTCAGGACTATAATTAAACACCCATCTTTCTTTGCTTCAGAGCCAAAGAGAATTTAAGAAGTGGCCATGCTTCAGTGGTTCCCTGAAGAACAGAAAACAGAGAAGGGATATACTTTGCCAAGTATCCCCCCCAAGAGCCTATACCAGAGTCAAAGATTCCCCAATTTTTTCTTTAACGTCTAAAAAATGTTTTGAGAATGAGGGACTTCTCTATTGTTATCTGAAACTCTATTTAGTATCCAAAATTCTACCATCTCACAAATCTTTAGTTTGTCAACCGCAGATTATGGCCTGAGTTAGCTACCTCAAGGTCTTGGTCATGAGAACTTGAGGAATGGTTCAATACAAATGCCACTGACACTTTAGCTAAGAGTCCCTGCTATGATATAGAATGAACTTTGCTTACTAAGGAAATACATCACTCTGGAATGGCATTTTGTCACCTGTCAAAATCTAGTCCCCTAAATTTTCCTTTTTAAAAATTAATTACTAGGTTTCTATACACAGATGTATTTATACCTGTATATAAGTCAAATAAATATATTTACACATACATACACATACAAACTGGGTAGATGGATCTGTATGTGTGATTTTAACCATGTGGAGAACTCCTGGAATGGAAAATTTCTCCGCTTATGAAGATCAGCCATACTTCTATAACGTAAACCTTAGAAAATTGAGGTTTCATGTATCAAAAATAAATAGGGTGAATTCATCACTGATGAAAAGGAAATTAAAGCAATTATTAGGAGCTATTTTACCCAATTATGTGGCAATAAATCTAAGGGAAATAGATGAATATTTGCAAAAGCACAAATTGTTCAGATTAATAGAAGAGGAAATAAAAAACACCCTATCTTAGAAAAAGAAATTATACAAACCATAAATGAGTTCCCTAAGAAAAGATCCCCAGCACCAGATGGATTCACAAGTGAATTCTACCAAACATTTAAAAAAACAATTAATTCCAATACTATATGAATGCTTTGGAAAAACAAGCAAAGAAAGAGTCGTACCAAATTCTTTTAATAATACAAGTATGTTATTTTTGCCTAAACCAAAAAGAGCTGAAACAGAAAGAGAAAACTATAGACCAATTTCCTTAATGAATATTGATGCAAACATTTTGAATAAAATACTAGCAAGGATATTACAGTAATATATCACAAAGATCAGTGAGATTTATAACAGGAATGTAGAGCTGATTCAATATTAGGAAAACTATCAGCATAATTTTGACTATAACCAACAAAAACGATAGGATTATCTCAAGAGATATAGAAAAACTTTTGAGAAAATACAACACTCATTCCTGTTAAAAAAAAAACACACATTAGATAAGGGGTGGCAAGGTGGTACAGTGAGTAGAGCACTGGTCTTGGAGTCAGTAGGACCTGAGTTCAAATCCAGCCTCAGACACATAATACTTAGTAGCCCTTTGATCTCTGGCAAGTCATTTAACCCCAACTGCCCCCTCTTAAAAAAAAAAAGCAAAAAAAAAATCCATTAGCTAGCAAAGGAATAAATGGAACTTTTATTAAAATAATTACTTATTAAATTACTTATTAAAATAAGTAGTATCTATCTAAACCTATCAGCAAGCATTATCTCTATTGGGGATAAGCTAGAAGCCTTCCAATATGATCAGGAGCTAAAAAAGGATGCCCATTATTACCACTGTTATTCAAGAGTGTACTAGAAATGCTGGCTATAGTAATAAGAGAAGAAACAGAACTTGAAGAAATTAGAATAGGCAATAAAGAAACAAAACTATCACTCTTTGCAGATGGTATTATGGTATTATTAAAGAGAAAATTCTTTGTTCAAGCTTTCACCCTGATTAAAGAGGCAAAACTCAGAACAAAGAATTAGAAGGGGCGTATTAAAAATGTATCAAGGTAGTAACACGCTAACAGGCTGATCATTGAAGATGAGCAAGGGCTTCAAGATGGAGTCAGCTTTTATTAATAACTTTTGTAATGAGATAAAGGCAATTCAGATGGGTCCATACTAGTAAAAGGCAAGGACCATTGTATCTCACTTCCTCCCCAAATGCCAGTACATGATGTTGAGCAGAGAGGTATACAAGCATCACAGGGAAAGCTTTGTGCTAAGTAACAGGTAATAAAAAAGTTGAAGATTGGTGAAAGTTTGCCCCAACACTGATTTATAAACAAGACTAAGATTAATGAGTTACTGAGTCAGCATAACTTTCAATAGTATACATAGAGAATCCTAGAGAATCAGCTTAAAAAAACTAGTTGAAGTAATTAAAAACTTCAGCAAAGTTCCAGGATTCAAAATATACCCATATAAATCATTAATGTTTCTAAGTATTACCGACACAGTCCAGAAGGAAAAGAAAGAAATTCCTTTTAAAATAATAGCAGACAATACAAAATACTCTAGAGCCTACCTGCCAAGGGAAATCCAAGAACTATATAAAGACAATTACAAAACACTTTTTACACAAATTCAGACCTAAACAATTAGAGAAATATTAATTGCTTTTATGGGTAGGCCAAGCCAATATATTATAAATGACAAATTAACTCTACCTAAATTAATTCATGCCATGCCATATGAATCAACTATGAAAAATTATTTTATAGAACTAGAAAAAAATTTATAACAAAATTCATCTAGAACAAAAGGTCAAGAATTTCAAGGGAATTAATGACAAAAAAATAAGAAAAAATATAGTAAATAGTACCAAACATGAAACTATATTAAAAAGGTAATCATCACAAGAATCTGCTATTGGCTAAGAAATAGAGTAGTAGCTCAATGGAGTAGATTAGGTACACAATACACACTGGTAAACAACCATAATTAGCTAGTGTTTGATAAACAAAAAAATCCAAGCTTTGGTTTCAAGGACTTACTATTTGACAAAAATTGCTGGGAAAACCTGAAAACAGTTTGGCAGAAGCCAGGTATAGACCAACAGCTCACACTGTATACCAAGATAACGTAAAAATAGGTGGATAATTTAGCCATAAAGGGATATCCTAAGCAAATTAGACGAGCATGAAAAGATTTTATTTGTCAGATCAATGGATAAGGGAAGAATTTATGACCAAACAAGAGAAAGTGAGCATTATAGAGAATTTTGATTACATTAAATTAAAAAGGGGTTGAACAAACAAAACCAGTGCAGCCAAGATTAGAAGAAAAGCAAGAAACTGGGGGGAAATTTTTACAGTAAGTCTTGCTGATAAAGGCCTCATTTCTCAAATATATAGAGAATGGTCAAATTTATAAGAATGCAAGTTATTCTCTAATTGGTAAATGATCAAAGGATATGAACAGGCAGTTTTCAGGAAGAAATCAAAGGTATAGTCATATGGAAATGCAAATTAAAACAACTCTGAGGTGCTACCTCACACCTATAAGATTAGCTAATATGACAGAAAAGGAAAAATGACAAATATTGGAGATAATATGGAAAAATTGGGACACTATTGCACTATTGGTAGAGTTATGAACTGATCTAACAGCATTTTGGAACTATGCCAAAACATCCCCTTTGATCCAGCAATACCACTACTAGGTCTGTGTTCAAATAGATCAAAGGAAAAGTGAAAGGACCTATATATTTATAGGACCAAAATATTTATAGCAACTCTTTTTGTCAAGGCAAAGAATTGGAAATTAAGGGGATATCCATCAATTGGGGAATAGCTGAACAAGTTATGATATATGATTGTGATGGAATACTATTGCATTATAAGAAGTGATGAGCAATATGCTCTCAGAAAAACCTGAAAGCACTTACAGGAATTGATGCTTAGTGAAATGAGCAGAAACAGGAGAACATTGTACACAGTAATAGCAATATTGTATGATGATCAATTGTGAATAACCTAGCTATTCTCAATGATACAATGATCCAAGATAATGACAAAGTATTTATGATGAAAAATACTCACCTCCGGAGAAAGAACTGATGAAATCTGAGTGCAGATCAAAGCATATTTTTTTAATTTTCCTTGTTTGTTTTTGGTTCTGTGTTTTCTTTTGCAATGTGGCTAATATGGAAATATGCTTTACATGACTGCACATGTATAATCTATAGCAAATTGCTTGCCTTCTCACAGACAGCTGAGGGAAGGAAAAGAGGGAAAGAATTTTGAATTAGAAATTTTTTAAAGAGTTAAAAAATTTTTACACACAATTAAAAAAAAACAAAATTAGGGGTGATTAGGTGGTACAGTGAATAGAGCATGGGCCCTGGAGTCAGGAGGATCTGAGTTCAAATCCAGCCCCAGACACCTAACATTTACTAGCTGTGTGACTTTGGGCAAGTCACTTAACCCCATTTGCCCTGGCCTCCCCCCTCCAAAAAAGAAAGAAGCAAAAAAATTAAATTAAAAAAGAAAATTGAGTGCAGTACTAATAGTTTAAGTGATTTACCCATTGTTAAACAGCTCATCTGGGTTAGAGGCAGTATTTGAATCTCCATTCTCCTGACTCTAAAACTTTATTATTCTAGCTTTTTAGCTATCTGTGCATACTTACCAATGTCACTCTCCATACACTTCCCCTACTGTATTTTTTTTCTATGTTACCTGTACCTTATTGATAAATATCTGTGGAGACACACATTATCCAGTATTCAATTTAACAGTTCAGTTCAGTAAGCATTTATTAAGCACCTGCCAAATGAGAAGCACTGGAGAAGGCACTGGAGATACAAAGACCAAAATGAAATAGTGCCTGCCCTTAATGAACTTACAGTGTACTGGAAGAAAATAACAGATATACAGATAAGTAAATACAAACTAACGGGAAAGGAATTGGGTTACCAGCAACTAGAGAGATCAGGAAAAAATGTAATATAAAAAGTGGCACCTGAAATGAGCCTTGAAGGGGCATACTGATTCCAAGAGGCAACGTGAGGAGGAAGAGCAGAGGAACAAAATCAAACAGTCAGGTCCTGGGTACAGCAAGTGGACCAATCTAGCCGGAACGTATGATGTGTCCAAGGAGAGGAACACAAAATAAGTTTAGAGAGATGAGTACATGTCAGATTGTGCCAAACAGAGAAGTCTTTAATATTGAGGGCAATAAGGAATTATCAAAGTTTCTTGAGCAGAAGATAACATGATTAGATTTATGTTTTGGTTTTGAGAGGGGAAGGCAGGGAAATTGGGGTTAAGTGACTTGCCCAAGGTCACTTCTAAGTGTTAAGTGTCTGAGGCTAGATTTGACCTCAGGTCCTTCTGACTCCAGAGCCCATGTTCTATTCACTGCACCACCTAGCCACCCCTAGATTTGTGTTTAAGGGATATCATTTTTTGCCACTGTGTTGCACGGATGGAGGGTGTGTTGGGAAAGGGAAAGAATAGAAGCAAGGAGACTAACTGGTTACCAAATAAAATATTGAAGGCAAAATGTGGTTGAAGACTAAACCACAGCACCCACCCTCCCCCCACCTTTATACTTTACCTCCCTAACATCTCACTCTGGATTTACTCACTCCTCCGACTATACCCTCTGGATTGCCTGTTCCATAATCAACAAACCTGCTTTCATCTTAAACCTTTCCCTTTCCCATTCTCTCTATCTTCAGGCTCTCACAGAAACCCAGCCTCCTCCTGTATCATTGGTCACCCTTTGTAATACTAGTTGCATTTTTACTCATAACTCCAAATTCCCAACTGGTTGTGGTGGGAAAGTCAGAATATGCCTTGCTCTCAATTGCCACTTGCAGACTTTCCTTCTACTCCCATCACTCAGTAACCTCTTCTCTGAAGTGTAGTCAATCCAGATTTATCATCCAATCAAGATTCTGATGTCTACTGAGCCCAAGGACAGTCTCCTTTCTCAATAAGTCCAATACCTAGCTCACAGCTTTTCTCTCTACCTCAACTCCTGTACTCATACTAGGTGACTTCAGTCAATATTGAGATTCCCTCAGCACTCTGTCTTCCAAATTCCTCAACCTACTAAATTCCCATGACCTCCACTTAACCTCAGCTTATACATAGAAATGGCCATATCCTTGATTTTGCCATCATCCACAAATATTCTTCGTCCACATTCACAAACTTGGAAATTCTTTTACCTGGCTACAACCTTTTTTCATTACATTCTTCCTTCTGTCTTACATCTCCTAATGTTCTTCACTTTGCCACCCCCTTCTTTCCTAGGCCACCACTTTTGCACTGGTTATACTTGATTTCCTTCTCTATCTCAATCCCTCAGTGAACTGGTTCAACTCTACACTGCCCTGTATATTCTATCCTCATCAATCATGCCTTGCCAAACCCCAACCTTAAGTTACTCTCACCACCTGATACCTTTGTTCATATTCATATGTGGCTGAACAGATATGGGAAAATTGTGAAACCATGCTGACTGGGTCCTTTACAGATTTATGTTACATGATCTCTAAAAGGCCTTCATTGCATCAAGACAATATTTGTGTGCTTTCTTAATTGATTCGCTGTCCTACTCACCAGAGTCACTTTTCCAAAACTTTTCATCTCATCTCATTCTCAGCCTTTCACTGAAAAAATGGAGACCACTCACCAAGAGTTCCCTTTTCCCCTCTTCCTCAGCTCAAATCACTCAGATACCTTCTGCTCCCCTCTTCCTTCCTTTTCTAAATGAGGAAGTAACCCTTCTCCTTGCCAATGCAAACCCCTCTGTGTGTGTCCCATTCCATCCTATCTTGCCCCTTTTATAATCTCTACTTTCCCTAATCTTCAATTTCTCCCTGCCTATAGGCTGCTTCCCTGATGCCTCCAAACAAGTTCACCTCTTCCTCTCCCATAAAAAAACCCTCACCCATTCTGACCATCCCCATCAGCTGTTAGATCTCTCTTTTCATGCAGGAATTCTTTAAGAAATTATCTATACCAAATGACTCTACTCCCTCTCCTCTCTTCTTTTTTTTTAGAAAGGAAATTATTTTAATTTCATTTTTTAATTAAAAATAGTAAATTCAAAGTTAAATAATTTAATGGTGAGTTTAAAAGTTGAAATTAATATTAAGTATTCAACGTTAAAAGCAATATTTTAATTAACTACTTTAAATGATTTGTTTTTAACTTTGAAAAAGCATTGTCTATTTTTAAGTAATTTCAGTGTATGTTTGTTAAAGTCTCTAATATTTTCCAAGAGTTTGGGCCCCTCTAATCTGCCAATTTGCAAAGAGACTGACTTTACATACCTTCTCATCTCTTCTAAACTCTCTCCAATCTGACTTCCAAACTCATCATTAAACTGAAACTGCTCTGTCCTAAATTACTAGTGATCTCTTCACTGATAAATCTAATTGTCTTTTTTTAACCCTCATCCTTCTTGATCTGTCTGAAACTTGGGGAATTATCAGTAACCCTCTTCTCTGGGGTACTCTCTTCCCTCTGCTTTAGGCTCTAGAGAATAAAGGGAGGCTGGTGACCTTGCACAGCCCTCCTTCACTTAAACCCAAGTCAACTGCAGGTCATATCATCATTCCCTAATGTCATGGTCGTCTTAGAGAACTAAGGACAAACACAATAACCTGTGATATGGTAACAGAATCCAGCTCTCTTCCTCCAGCAGCTACTCTAGCTAACCAGCAAAACGATGCCTCTCTATCTTTCCAGAAAAGTAGCTGAAGTCAATTGTCTCTGCTGGAAGCCTTCTATGTCTTCTGAGTCCAGCTTCTTGGGATTCCTCCCAGGTTCAGCTCCCTCCCCTAATTCTGTTTCTCCTGTTTCTTGTCTCCCTTGTCCAATAGCTTCTTCTCAAAGCTTTTCCTCTGGCTGATGTCTTAACAACTTCTAATGTTAATTCAAATCAGAGCCTCCTGGTTCTCAGTGACTCATCTTTACTTTATAATGTAAAACTCAAGAAACCTATCTTTCTGTCAGGTATGAACTCAATAATCCTTATATAATCTTCCCCTTTTGTCAAGTATAAACATCAAAGCTCTAAAAATAGTTACTTGCAAATGAGCTGATGGACCACAATACCCTGCAGACATCCTTGTCTTAGCTGTTCTACCTTCAAATACATTCTCAAAGTACACTCAAAGTTCCCTGCTTGATCTTCAGAAAAGTCTATTTCTCCTCAAGATATTTTCTAAGAGACTATATTTCTTCACAAGTGAATTTTATCACTTTTCCTTATACAAGTGTTCTGTCTTTTTGCCTCTTTCATCAGCCAAACTGTACCTTACCTAAAGAAAATAAATTCCCTCTCGGCCACGTCTGAAACATATGCCTCATTCTTGCCCTCTAGTACAACATCTCTTTGCAAAAGAGGGGAAGCATGCTTCATTATTAATCCTCTGGGCTTGTGGTTGGTCCTTTCATTGATCAGAATTCTTAGTTTCAAAGTTGTTTATCTTTACAGTATTGTAGACATTGTAGAAATTGTTCTCCTGACTCTGCTAATCTTCACTCCACAGAGCTTATACTAGTTTTCCTAGATTTCTCTGAATCCATCTTTGTTATTTTTTTAAGCATAATAATATTGCATTATATTTACATACCATTTCCCAATTCGTGTATACTCTCCTTAGTTTCCAGTGCTTTACTAAGATTAAAAAAAAACTTACATGAATATTTTTCTACATTATGGATCCTTTTCCTCTTTCTTTCATCTGTTTGGGGTATATGCCTAATCGTAACAATGCTAGGTCAAAAGTTATGCACCGTTGAGTGACTAAAGGGGGTATAATTTCAAATTGCTCTCCAGAACATTTAGGCCAGTTCACAGCTCCACAGAAAGTATATTCCTGTACCATACCATTCCTTCTGAATTTTCTCCAACAATTCTTGTTTTTCTTTATTGTTATCTTTGCCGAACTGCTAAGTAAAATGAGTTGGATATTCAGAGTTGTTTCGATTCTTTGTTTTTATTTTGTATTTATTTCTCTGCATGTGTTGCCCCATTATACCCCCAGGATTAAATATAAGCTTCTTGAAATCAGAAACTGACAGTTAAAGGCCAGAGCCATTATGGCAGAATAAAAGCAACCACTCACCTGAACTCTCTCAAGTTCCCCTCCAATGTTAAAGTAATGTCTCAAATTGAATTCTAGAGCCATAGAATCAACAAAAGGATGGGGTAAAACAATTTTCCAGGCCAAGACAATTTAAGTGGTCATCAGAAAAGGTCTGTCTCACTGGATGATGGTCATTCCTAGAGCACGGTACGGTGCAGGCCATGCCCGAGCAAGCCAGTAGGCCTTGGGAGCAACTGCTTCTATGCAACAATGGGGAGGGGTGCTTTGGGAGCTCTCAGCCCACAGAAGGTAAGGAGATTGGACAACTGATCAGAAGGAAATTGCAAATCACCCTTTACTGGCACTGGGTACAAGACCTAGTTCATTGCCCTTAAGCAGTTTTGTGTAGCAGTCCCAGGGCAAGGAGGAACACTAGCACACTAGTGCCTGCAGCACCAGGGAAGCTGAACCCCTGGCCATAGCTCCAGAGCAGAGACAGTGCTTTGAATATGATATTCTGAAGGTCAAAGAAACTAGGATTATAACCAAGAATCACCTACACAGCAAAACTAAGTATAATCCTTCAGAGGAAAAAAAATGGATATTTAATGAAATCTGAGAAAGGAAGCTTTTATTAGAGAAAATTGTTGTAAATTCAACTGTAAATCTGCCCCCCATACAGCCAGTTTTCTGCTTTCCTACTAATCTTGGCTACATTTCTTTCGTTTGGGCAGACCCTTTTTAATTTAATGTAATCAAAAAAAATCAATGAAAAAAAAACAATGGGAAAGAATGGGAAGGTGACAGTACCAGATCTTAAACTGTATTAGAAAATAGTATGCATTAAAACAATCTGGTACTGGCTAAGAAATAAAGGAGCGGATCAGTGGAATAGATTAGACATTCAATGCACAGTAGTAAATAACCATAGTAATCTAGTAAATGAAGATAGCAACCAAAACACAAAGATCCAAGCTTTTGGGACAAGAGCCCACTATCTGACAAAAATTGCTGGGAAAACAATTTGGCAAAAATGAGGTATAGACCAACATCTCATGCTGTATGCCAAAATAAGGTCAAAAGGGGTACATGATTTAGACCAGCAGTTCTCAACCTGTGTAACAGCAGTATTGTATGATGATCAACTGTGAATTACTTACCTATTCTTAGTAATATCATGACCTAAGACAATTCCAAAGGACATATGATGAAAAATGCTATGCACCTCCAGAGAAAGAATAGGTGCAGTCTGAATGCTGATTGGAGCATTCTTTTTTAAAACTTTCTTTGTTTTTCATGTTTTTTGGTTTTTTGCATCATGGCTAATCTGAAAAAATTCCTTGCATGACAACACTTACAATCTATAGCAAATTGCTTGTCTTCTCAAGAAGGGGACAGAGATGGAGGGAGGGAGAAATTTTGGAACTCAAATTTATTTAAATGAATTTTAAATATTATTTATACACATAATTAAAAAGAAAAAGAAAAATGTAAAAGAAAAATTCAAAGCAAACTCAAAAGCAGAGGATCTTTATCTTAGCATTGTTAAAGTTAATTCACACATTTTTAAACAAAATATAAACAATGTGGAGTTTATGGTTTAATAGATTTAAAAAAGAGAGAAAAAGTGTTAACTCCTTTTATTTTTTTTTATTTCATATTCCTAGCACCTAGTCCATTGTTCAGGGCCAAACAAGAATTTAATAATTACTAGCTGAAATGAACTGAATTGAATGTGGAGTCTATAAAGTATGGGTCATGTTCCAAGAGGAACCAGTGGGACTGTTATATAAGACTATATAAGAGATTACTGGGAGAAAAGGCATTCATGCAATAAAGATGCTCTAAGCATCTTCTCTATGCCCTGTACTGTGTTAGATAGACACTGTGGGTGACACAAGAGAACTATCAGACCATGTGCTGGTATGATATGGAAGGATAGTTAAAGAAGGGAGACCTTAATGTAGTCAGAAATGAGTAGTTGGGGAAGGTTTCACGAAAGGGAGTGGGATTTGCCCTGTCTGAATGTCACTCCAATAGCAATTTCCATTCTCTCTCTCTCTCTCTCTCTCTCTCTCTCTCTCTCTCTCTCTCTCTCTCTCTCTCTCTCTCTCTCTGTCATTCTATTATTTTCCCCATGAGAAGGAACAACCATCACATGCAAAGAAAAAAGAAAATAATTCAGCATAACTATGAAATACAGCAACAACTGTGAAAGTGAATCCATTAATTTTTTAATTTGTTTTTTATTTTAATTTATTTTCTTGATTACATCATTCATTTCCACAAGGTTTTGAGTTACAAATTTTCTCCCCTTCTTTCCCCTACCCCCAAGCCCAAAACAGTGGTCCCACACTAAAGCCCCTCCCACAATCTGTTCTCTTTTATGTCTTCCTCCAACGCCTCTCTAACTTTCTACTATGGCAGGGAGGGTCTCCCTACCCCAGTCCCTGTATGTCTTATTTCCCAGTTGCATTTGATTGTATAGCTTTAAATTCTAGATTCTCTCGATTCCTCCCTTGTCACCCACTCCCACTGGAAGGAGCAGCAATTCAATACACGCTGTACATGTGTAATTATGCAGGACATCTCCATGGTGGGCATATTGTG
>CM053595.1:99494845-99514580 GCA_028646575.1 Pseudocheirus occidentalis
CCCCCCACCCTGCCCTTCCCTCCATCATCCCCCTTCTCATCCCCATCCCCCCTACTCTACTGCGTGGCAAGATACTCAGTTTAGAGTTTATGTCATTCCTTCCCTAAGCCAAATTTAATGAGAGTGATCAAGGAGTATCACAACTCTTGTCAGATATACACGTCCATGATTACACATTCATACTGTCTAGTCTTCAGAAAGGTACTAAGCAAAGAAAAAAAAAACTTTCAAGTCATGATGAATGTGGGGGGAGGGGTAAGTTTGTTCCCTGGAGCAGATCTCAACTTTGAAGCTGACATTCATATTCTCATTGCATGTTTTTTGGACCCTCTGTTGCTATAGCTTCCCCTAAAACTGAACTCAGCATTCCATCTGCCAAGCCTAGAAAGCCGTCCTTCCTCAGCACCACCTCTCAGAATCTTTAGCTTCTACCCCCTCCATGAAGATTTTTACTGAACCCCCAGATTTTGAAACAGTGAAAAAAACCATCCTACAAAATATAGTACTCATATCATCTTATATTTACATATATATATACAAATATATATATATATATATATATATATATATATATTTAAATATTATTTCCCCTAGTAGGATGTTTAAGTTCCTAGAAGACAGAGGCTCTATTTTTGTCTTTATATCACCAGGACTTAATCTAATAATGCATTGAACAGAGTGGGTGCTTAATACATTATTTGTTCATTTGAATTAAACAGAATAACAGGCTTAAGGCATGGTTGATCCCAGTAAGGCAAGGAATGAATTAATTTTGCTTTTGTATCTCTAGCACTCAGCACAGTACCTGGCACATAGTAGATGGTTAAAACAGACTTGAATTATGGAATTGAATTTAATTCTGGTCTGGTAGTTTATCTATTTCTACATTTTTAAGGTCCATTGGGCCAATTGTCAGGAGGCAAGACCAATCACTGTTCCTTCTCCCATCACTGGCCTACAAAGATGGGCAAATATAATAGCATCTACCTCTCTGTGTCCCAAGTCCCACAATACTTAAGAAGAGTCCAAAGCAAGAGGAAACTAAAGAAACCAAATAAGATAATATTTGCAAATAAATAAACTAATTAATTAACATGAAAGGAGATAAACACAGTGCTTATAAAAGCTTACTACCCAAATCTAAGCAGAACATTACCCATTCTTCAAACTTCCTTCTCCTGACCCCAATTCTGGAAGCATCTTCATTGGCACCTACATACCAAATATAGCTCTTGGCTATGATTCCCATATGTACAGAATCATCAGTTCATGTCTGATATTATTCAATCCAACTTTAAAGTCTTCTCCACATAGATACCATAGGATCATAAGGTCACAGGTTCATAATGTGAACTAGAAGCAATCTTGGAAGCCAGTAAGTCCAACTTCCTTTACAAGGCTAAGAAATTAAAGCAGAGTAGTTAAGAGTCACACAATTGGTAAGCTTTGGGTAGGATTTGAAATCACCTAGACCAACTTAAATAGTTATTATAAATATCTGAGCCCAAGGCTGATTTCTCAGTCTTATTCATTCCCAAACCATGGGAATTCCCAATTTGGGGCTCTGGAAACATACACTGCCACACAGAACCCTGTTCAGCCTCTCCCACTTAGGAAGAGGAGAGAGTCCACTTGGAGACTGCCAGAGTAGGGGTCCAGTCTTTAGAAGATGACAGTCAATGAAAACTCCAGCAATATTTTTCAGTGAATGACCACGCTCCCTGCTGGGAGTTGGAGACTGTGTTTGCAAGTCAGCATCTGTCAGAAAAGATTAATGTGTCAAGTAGGCTGCAGGCCAGAGTTTATTTTTAATAATCTGAAGCCCTTCTTGTTATTTCAGAAACACAATCCAGTTTCCTCTGAAATAGGAGGAAAAGTTTAGACTGCTTTTCCCTACCCCTATAGAATTCTAATCTCTGTGAATCTGAGTTAAAAAAAACCACACAGGATCATTTTTTCCTAGGGTATAGCATTCAAGAAGAAAGAGATGGAAGGTCAATTTGGGGAGGTATGGAGATGATGGTAATTGAGGAAAAAAGGGGATATTTTTATAGACATAAAAGGCATCAAGTCTCTATTTTCAGAATAAGAAGGAATCCCAAAATGGATGGCAGGTTAAAAAATGTGGCAAATGGTTTCATTAACCACACTGGAAAAGAATTCAGAGATCTCCAATCACATCATGCTGTAGTTAGGGAAACTGGGGGGGGGGCGGGTCAGAGAGCCACAGTGTCTTACACAAAGTTATAAAGAATTGGTTCTCAATAGGAAGATTTGACCACTGATTTAATTTGTATAGGAAATTCCCAGATTAGTAAAAATGAGGATGCCAGCTTGTATACAATTTATTATCTTAGAAAATTTTCCAGAGCATCTGTTTTCAAACTTTTTCATCTCAGGACTCCTTAAAAGTCTCAAAAATCATTGAGGGCCTCACAAAAGGTTTTTGTTTATATGGATTATATTTGCTGATATTTGGCATATTAGAAATTAAAACATTTTAGCATAATTATGAAAATAATTTTGACCTTGCAGCTCACCTCAAAGAGTCTTGGGAACTTCCAGGAGTCCCCTGACCATACTCTGAGAACCACTTACCTAGAACTTACAAAACTTACATGACTTCCCCACTATCACATGGTCAATATGTATTAGAGACATGTAATTTGTTACTCCCAATTAATTTTGGCATTTTATTTAGCTTTGTGAAGTATCCTTTTGGTAGTATGATTGGTAATTAATTCCATAAATTAATTTTGATAGGATTATCATTTTTATGATAATTGCATGTCTCACTCATAAGCACTGAACATCCCTCCAATTTTTTTATTTCTTTATGACCTTAGCCACCTCCTACATTGGGGAAATTAGGATTCACTGGGCTATGTCCCTGCCTGTGTATCCTATGGCGAAATAGGAATGGCCCCCAGTTGGGTTTCAGTCTCCTTCCCTTCACGCATAGAGTGGATCCTCCCATTTGTTCCATTGGCTCTTCTCCTTTTTACTTTTCCTGGGGTGAATAAATGTCTGCTACTGTTTTCAGGGTTGGGGGAGGGTGAAAAGATCTTCCAATCGGAATTTCTGCTGCCTTGGTGGTCCCTAACATAAGGTCCATCTAAGGCAGAAGACTCCATACTTCCCCTGACCCTTTCTCATGTGACTAGGCAAAATTGTCAAGTACTTGTTGTGGGGTAGGGGAGTAGGAAGAGGCCAAGGTATGCTGACAAGATCTCTACAGGAAGGGTAGATCAATCCAACTATGGGTTCAAGTACAGGCCTATGGGTTATGTCCCTTATGAGAGCTTGAAATCAGGTGTGGTAAGGATAAGCACTCGAAACTAAAGGGATGCCTATCAATTGGGGAATGACTGAACAAACTATGGCATATGAACATAATGGAATATTATTATGTTGTAAGAAATTATGAAGGAGACAGTTTCAGAGAAACCTGGGAAGATTTGTATGAAATGATGCAGAATGAAGTGAGAAGAACTAGAACAATTTATGACAATAACATTGTAAACATGAACAAGTTTGAAAACCTTAAGAACTCTGAGAAAATGATCAACCATGATTCCATAGAACAAATAATGAAGTAAGCTACCCACTTCCAGATGTAAAAATCATGTTCTAAATATGCAGTATAAAATACCCATTTTTTGGCATAGCTATCAAGAAATTTATTTTTGCTTGACTATGCTTATTTATTACAAGGTGTGTCTTCTTCCTTTTCGGAGGCTATAGTTGAAGGGGGGGAAATGCTTACTAGTTAAAAAAATATTTTTTGACTTTTTAAAAGAGGATTAACCTTCTTTAGTGTTAATTCATTAGGCTTTTACCTTGTTAGGTTTCTCTCTTTTTTTCTGTCCTTGGTATTTGCTATGATTGTTCCATATCTGGCACATAGTTCCTCCTCTAAGGTTTTTGTTGTAGTTGTGGTTGCGGTGGTTGTTGTCGGAATTTAAGAGTTAGTCTGAATTGGAGAAAGCATTTATTTCCCCCATCTTGCTAATTCTTTTACCAAGAAGTCTTGAAACATTTGTTTATGAACAGACAGTGGTCTCTAGCCTTGATTCCAGCCCATCCTCCTACTCAGAGAGTTTCCTTCCCAGAATTCTCTAGACCTCATCCTTGTGAGTAGGAATGGAAGACACCATCCCTTTCATTGAGACCATCTGGTTCACAGACACAAGTGCCCCTGAAAACAAGAGAACATAACTGAAGAAATGCAATTACTTCACAGAATGTGGTTGTCTAGAAACGGGATATGAAATAGAAGCTCTGTTGATCCAAATATTATCATGGCTGGTGTATTATTTCCTACTAATACCTACCCAACTCTTTCATTGAGAATCGGTAGGACTCTTTTCCATGGGTGGAAGTTTGTTCAGAAGTGTTAAGGCCCAACCCAGATGTTAGCTCCTCTAAGAAACCTTTCCTCATCCTCCCTCTCTCAACTGTCCCATGCCACAGTTTAATGATGATGATGATGATGATGAACACTGGTACGTATATTAGCATTTTTAAGATTTTCTAAGGATTTCATGGACATGACCTTCTTTGAAACTGTTAATAACCCTGCAAACTAGATGTTATTATTATCCTCTTTTTATAGATGAGAGAACTGAAGCTTAAAACAAGTTGAAGGATTGGAAGGCAATATGATACAATGGAAAAAACAATGAAGCTAGACCTGTTTCAAATATCTAATACTTGATACTTGTGTGACCTTGGGCAAGTCACTTAAATGAAGGAGTTAAACAAGGGAGTCCTTAGTTAAACCAGGGAGCTTAAATGACTTGACCAAGTTCATCCACAGTTTCTTTATTTGTAAAGTAATGGAGATGGTGGTCAAGATGGTTTCTGAGTTTTCTTCTATTATTTGCCCAATGTCTGAAGTTAGGAAATGTCTGAGGTGGTTTTAAAGTCCCAGATTTTCTAACTCTAGTCTGATATCCTATTGTCCTTTGCCTGTGAGCTTCACAAACCACTTTGTATCTTTCATATAAAATTAAATATAATCCATGCTTATGCCTCAAAGTCTATAAAAGTATCTTATCTAAACCTTGTCTGTACCTCCAGAGCTACATAGGCACATAATAATAATTAGTTGTTGAGTGCTCAACACCCCTAGGGCAGCTAGGTGGTACAGTAGAGAGAGTACCAAGTCTGGAGTCCAAAAGACTGCTGTTTACAAGTTCAAATCTGGCCTCATATACTCACTATCTGTGTAACTCTGGGCAAGTCATAGACCCTGTTTGCCTCAGTTTCTTTATTTATAAAATGAGTTGGAAAAGGAAATAGCAAACCACTCCAGTATCTTTGCCAAGAAAACCCAAATGGGTTCACAAAGAGTCAGACATAACTGAAAGCTCTATTTCCATACTCAAAAAATTTAATAATTCTTCATTGTTTACAAGATGAAGTTAAGAATGTTCAGATTGGTTTTCAAGGCCCTCTATCCATACTCTGACTACAGTTTGTCTTTCCAACTCTGCCTCCTTGTTCCCTAAAGGGAACCTTCCCCTCCAGCCAGACTATTCTCCTCATTGTTCCCCATACCCTTTCTTGCCTATGTCTTCTACATCTACCACCATACTACTCCCTTTAAAGGGAATGCCCATCCTTCTGTCTTCCATTTACTTAAATCTTACCCATCCTTAAAGGCTCAGATTAAGAAACACCCTCTCTAGAAACTTTCCCTGTCTAGCCACCCTAAGGTATTCCTCTCTTTCTCTTGGCTTCCTCAGCTATAAGAATCCATGCTATTCTTTTGGTATTTAGCATATATTGTCTGGTATTATTATCTTCAATCTCTCAAAAATGAGGTAAGCAACTGCACTGAACAAGGTACCCTAGGTCTCCCCAAAGTATGGTCCTATGGCAATCATGCTGATCTGCTATATCTTAGGAATAGCTTTACACATAAATCTGCCATATTTTTTGGACAACCATTAACAAAAAAAAATATTTTTGTTATAATTTCCAACCTGCCATCAAGCAGATGGCCACAGCAACTACTCAGCATTGAAATTTACCACAAATGATCCCCATTTAAATCTTAGAATCCTGAAATTTTAATTATAGATGGAAGTTTACAGGAAGTTTACATCTAGTCACTGAAATAACTGAATTTTAAAGCATTTAAAGAGATCAGAGATCTTGTGATCCAGCCCTCTGATTTTGCATTAGAGAAAAATGAGTCCAAGTAAATTGAAAAGAGTTGCCAAGGTCACACAGTTTCAGAGCCAGGGCACAGAACCATAACTAGGATGGTGCAATCAGGGCTTTATCCCAAGGCACTGAAATTTAAAGGACCCTTACAATACTTGGAAGTAGCATAGAAACAAACAAGCTTAACAACAAGTTTAAAAGTTACCAGACGACTTATTTCTGCCCTTTGTGATCTCCTTCCCATTTATTCTAACCCTGTCCTGTTCCCTAACAATAGCCTAATATATCCAAGGGGTTTTGCCAATCCTGAGATCTCTCTCTAAATGAATCTGTCTCTAGAAGTTAACGTAGAGGTGCATCATGTGCTGTTTGGAGGACAGGGAAAGGGGATTATAAAGTTTACCCCTGTCCTAAAACTGACAATTTTGTCTCCGGACCAGAATTTTGGCCTCTACATGTACAGAATGAGCTGGTTAGATAATCTGGATGATCTCAAAGTGTGATTCATAAGTAAGAAAATGCAATTCCAATACTACTACTATCTTACATTTGTATGGAGCATTATGTCTTCTAACCCATTTTCATAGACTCACAAAAAAAGACAATATTGAATCATGACTAGAGATCCAGTCTTAGACAAGGGCACATCTGCATTTGTAGACCAGGTATTGCATACACCAATGAAATCACACATCCACTACAAAAACAGAATAATAATACCATAGACTCAGCTGGACAGTATCTTGGAGGTTACCTTGCCAAAACTTCTCACTTACAGATGAGAAAACTAAAGCCCAGAAAGGATAAATGATCTACCTAAGATCACACAGGTTTTGAGCATCAGAGGCAAATTCTTTGACTTCAGAACTATTACTCCATGAAATTATAGGATTTTGAGGTAGAAAGGTTTTTATTTTACTGCTATTTTGCCTGTAGACTTGTCAGGTATTTTTTTCTCTCTTCCCAATTATTGGCCTCCCTGTCACCATCTAATGAAGAACTCTCTTCCAACATGGAGATTTCTCCCTCATCTCTACAGGAACTCATGAAATTATCATGAACCCAGAATACTGCTTTGCTGACCTGCATATTAAGAAAGGGATTTTATAATTCTAGGCAGCCCACATGGACATACAAATCCCTTGGGGAAGGTCTTCCCTGTGAGATTTCAGCTGTGTACTGTTTAGGTGAACAAATTCATAACTTTCTGCTATAAAAGAAAACATTTACTTGAGAATTTTTTTTCCTTGTATTCTCTCCTTGATTCCAATTTTGAAGATCTTTCCCTTTCCTATGCCTTCACAGCTCTCTCTGTGTGTCTCTCTCTCTGTCTCTGTCTCTCTGTCTCTCTCTGTCTCTTTGTCTCTCTGTCTCTCTCTGTTTCTCTGTCTCTCTGTCTCTCTCTGTCTCTCTGTCTCTGTCTGTCTGTCTGTCTCTCTCTCTCTCTGTCTCTCTCTCTCTCCACACAAAAGTCGGCTGCTATTTTTCATAAGAACAGACCAACTAACTACCCCTTCTGAAGAAGCTCCAGAGGATCACAAGAGGCATGAACTGTCTATAGTTAAATCCTGTTTCTTGAAAGTATGATGGAAGAGGACTTGGACATTAGTTAAACCTCTTTGAAAGCTCTTACTGAGACCTCAAAGGCTTTGTATTTTGAAGGAACTGACTCCATTGGCCTGGAGATAGAGACAAAAATTAGGCTCTGGTCTATGTAGCTGACCTTTTTAGCTAGATCAGCTCATCATCGACAAAGTGTGGGGACAAGGGTTTGGGGCAGGGGTAGAAGCATATAAAGCAGGGAAAATTCCAAGTGTAAAACATGGTAATCCAAAAGCCTCATTATCTTGTTCTTCTCACTTGAGCTCTACCCACATGGAGCACTTCGAAACGAAAATCTTGGCTACAGGGATGGTATTATTAATTGTACTAGAAACTCAACTTCAAATCTTTGAAACAGATCTCAAAAAATTGTGTCTGCACTTAGTGTCTGACCACAAGAATGACTTGGAGGATGGAGAAGACAGCTGAAAGCAGCTCTTGTTCCCAGAAGTCACTGCTCATTCATTATTCTGACTGCCCTTGCTTTCTCCACCCCTTTCACACACAAACACACTCACCTCCTTTTCAAAGGAACTTCTGAGTCCAGACATACTCCTTCCTCCTCCTCTGTACTCAAGGGTAAGATGACTATAACGACAGCAGGGAAATTTCAATATCCTTCTTTGCTTTCCATCTGTTGAGTGAAAGGCTTCTATTATCATATGGGAATGGATGCTGTCCTAGAAATACACAGAATTATGTTATTCTGAACAGGGAAGGAAGGAAGGAAGGAAAGAAGGAAGGAAGGAAGGAAGGAAGGAAGGAAGGAAGGAAGGAAGGAAGGAAGGAAGGAAGGAAGGAAGGAAGGAAGCATTTATTAAGCATGACTGTGCTAAGTGCTTTACAAATATTACTTGAGTTGATCCCCATAACAACTCTAGGGGGAGGGACGGGTAGGTGTCATAAAAGACATTATACGTCATCATCTTCAAATGCCTCGTTTTACAAGTGAGAAAACTGAGTTCCACAGAGGTCACAGGATAATAAGACTATAGTCTTAGTAGTTTGATTAAGGGCTCATTAGTAATAAGAAAGTCTGGATTTTAACATAGATCCTCTGACTTCAAATCATAGGATGACAGATTTCTAGTTGGAACAGAATCTCCATCTCTAGGGGTTATTTAGTACAAGTCTCTCATTTTACCACTGAGGAAACTAATGCAATATGATGCTCTTTCCCCTTGCTTCTCTCTCTCTCTCTGAAACTCAGCAAGAAAGGCGACTTGTCAGCATTTTCTTGCCATCAAGAATTTAGGGATGGTGTTTACTATCCTACCCCAGATGTCTTCTTGACCTCTTTGGACAAGAAACAATACTGCCCTTCAGAAAAGCAAATGAAAATTATTGACTCATTGTCTATATCTCTTCTCTTCTTCCTCTTCTTTCTGTTCTCTCTCCTTTTGTCTCTCCTCTTCCCCCTCCTCCCTCTCTCTCTCTCTCTCTCTCTCTCTCTCTCTCTCTCTCTCACACACACACACACACACAAAACTCTCTTTTAATTAACATAAAGATACATCCAAGTAGAACCCCTATCAACCTCTATGTCACAATGTTTGATAAATCATATTGATGATGTACCTAATGTACCTAAGCTGGAAAGTATTTGTATAAGTATTATCATCATCTTTCTCAAGTGTAGAACACTATCAGATCCATTATCTCACCTAATCCTTATAAAAAATCCTGTGAGATCAGTAGAAAAGGGATTAATATACCCATTTAACCCTGAGAAAGAGGTTAAATGACTCACCTTCCCCTCCTACCACCCTCATCCCTCATGAGAGTAAAAGGTGAGTCCCAGAATTTTGGTGAAAGATCAGAAGGCTTATTGCTGTTAAGTCATGTCCATTTTCTGATAAGCCCTGATCAGTCCTAAACTAGGCACTTAGGATCACTTAGAAGTGCACTCTCAAAGGAAACTTCTGTGAAGACCCAGTTCAGTATACCAGCTGTCTCTTATCCCATTTCATATGGTCTTAATAGTCACGGAAGAACTTGCTCCAGTAACATCTTAATCTGCTTAGCTCCTCCTCATTCTTGATGTAGTCCTGGCTCTAGAGAATATATAGAGCTCTACAAATGACAAGACAAAGGAAGAAAGCCAAAACTGTCTGATATAAACATCCTCATTCCACAAAAGAAAACAAGGCCCAGAAACAAGGCCTCTGCCTGAAGAAACAGCAACCTAGCAGAGAGCTGAAATTCATTCCCAACTCTGGGTTCCTTTTAAGGACACAGGGGAGCTGATTTTTAATGACTTCATCTGTTGCTGAGATTTGACAATTACTTAGTTTGAATGCATCAACACAGAGCCGGGAGCATCTGTTCGCCTGAAATCTAACTTATTTACCAAGGGGCAGAATAAATTCAAAGTAACAACTCAACTCTCCTGAGCCTTGAGGGCTTGATTAGAGTCCCAGAATTCCTTCCCACTTTGATTCATGGAGGGAACATTTCCAAGTCCTCTCCTCTCTCTATCAAAGCAGAGGGTATAGCATCACAGTGACTAACAAACACTAAAGTCTTTAGCTTGATATTTGAGGCCCTCTTTAATCTGGTGCTGCCCAGTGATTCCAGTTCAATTTCCCACTGGCCCCCTGTGTGAACTCTCATGTACAAGTCAGCCTAATGCTCCCCCAAACTATGTTGTTTTCCCACTTCTATTATTCCATTTATGCTGTGCTTTCTTCCTAGAATTCCTTCTCTGCTTCTGGTTTCAATCTTCACCTATCACAATATCACTCTTCTTCAAGGTTCAAATAATCTTCATGAAGCCTTCCCTGATTCCCATCCCTCCACTGAACTGCTTTAGGATTTATGACTATGCCTTTCACATGATAATGTGAAATGCTGCCTTTTAATACTGTGCCACCTTGTACTTCTCACACAGAACATGTGGACCCCCATTCACTCTCTGGTCTAACTTGCTCACTCTAACCTAGGTTTCCAGAAAAAGGCTACAACCAAGTGGTTACACTCAAATTCTTTTTAAGGTCATGAAGGTAACTCTCTTGTGGGGGACTATACTCCTACTACTTAACAATCTGACTCTTAAGCCCCTACTAATAGGCTTCCATTTATACAAAATCACCTACTCATAATATTAATATATTTAGATCTGAAGCATAACCATTTGCTTAGCAATAAGGCAAAAGAAATTATAATGTACCATTGTTATTCATATACTAAAATAAATGAAAGAATAATACATTAAAATCTAATTATTAACCTCAGCTATGGTCTTCCAGCAACATATTCAGTATCTATTGGGAAGAATGATGTAGTTGTGAAATCTGTTCTTTAACTTCATTTTCTTTTTTCTTACATTTTCTTATTTTGGGGTTCAAATTCTGGGTCCTTTCTGTGAATAATCCCACTTATGCTTATGTCTAGTAAATAAATTTTTAACTTCTGTCTATAATTAGATAAATTACATTTGTCCCATAATCAGAGAACAGTTCTAGCATCCATATAGCTCTAAGGTACAGCAACTATCTCAGAACTCTGAGTCAACATAACTGTTTCTTTCTTAGAACTCTGAACAAACCTATACCTCAGACAAATGAGCTGCCAGAACAGATTTAAATTAGCAACTGCTTTTCTCAGAAGCCGACTTATGCCCAAATGCAAGTGAACTATCATTCTCCCTCCTATTAGATTAGAAGGTTCTTAAGGTCAATAAGTAGGTCTTATGTATTTCTGTAACCTCACCCCTACATCCCCTCCTCCTCCATATATACACAGTATCTAGTATAAACCTTGTACATAAAATTTGTTGAAATATGATGATAATAATAATAATCCCCTCAAAGTTCAACCCATCATCCCTGTCCTCATACAGTAAAGGGTAAGATTAGAAGGGGGAGCACAACAGCCAAATAAGGGAAGGCCAATCAGGGTGATATACAGCAAGGACTTTGTGTGCTCTGAAACTGCTATCATAGCTGTGAAAGCCTGGCTGGAATCCTGGAATGCCAGACAATTGGGCTCTGGTAATACTACTGATTAGACTTGTACTTTGGCTGGTATGATGAAATTGCTTCTATAAATCTAAGAAATAGTTAAGGGAGGCATGCTGTTGCTGGTTGTCCTACTAGAAACCATCACGATGATCTACTTGATGGAGAAGATAATAGACAAAGCAGTGGTCCTTTATGTTTCAGTACCACCAGAAGACAAGATATATCAGAACAAATAAGAAATACTAATGCCTCACCTGCTGAAAATGTTTCAGACTATTAAAACTAGGCAAATCGAGTGTGCACAAAAAGATATGAATGCTTTATACCAATATTATATCATAACAAAACTGTAAATGGAGCTTATTCATTATAGGAAAGTGCTTTATACTGCCTTTTACTGATAATACCATCAGCTTTACATTACAAAACATATTATAAATCAATATATGACAATGGTAAAAAAATAACTTTATCTTTATGCCCATATTAGATGAAATAAACATAGAAAATTGAGTTTTCTTAATCTTAAATCTAGAGAAAAAATATAAAAACCTGAAGGCATTGAAAGTCTATACTTAAACTATGGAAGACTTGTGTAATGATGAGGTGAATGGTGAAAACAATGCTAACGTCTCAAATGGTTTTAAATAAGAGATAAATATACTTATAATGGAATGTGGAAATTTTCTTCTGAGTTTGATGGCATGATTCCAACTAGTGAAGCAACTTTACTAAAATGAAGTAATTAATAAAAAGCTGATACTGTCTATAAGGATCACAAACATTCTCTCAAAACATTTGTCAAAGAGTATATTTGCCACAATAAAGACTACAAAGACAAAAGGTTAAATTATACACCAATGTTCCTAAGGTACTTACCAAATACCACCATGTAAGAACTGGCAGGAGAAAAAATGGAAGATTCAAAGAAAGACATAGGAAGATTATATCAATATCTTGCCAGTATGCACAATAGAAATCTGAACACCAGGATGCCTGAATATAGGTGATAAAAATAAACTCATGGAATGGAGTCCAATAAACCTTCATAATATTTCTCATATGTACTACCTTTTCTTCAGTGAAATAAATACCATTATAGTTCAGGTCTATCTCATATCTTACCTAGACTATTGCAATAGCCTTCTAACTGGTGTCCTTGTCTCAAGTCTCTCTCCATTCCATTTCATCATCTACTTAGCTGCTAAGGTGATTTTTGAAGAGTGTTTATAGAACCAAATCACTTCCCTCCTCAAGGATCTCTTGAGACTCCCTATTAACTCCAGGATTAAATATAACCTTCTTTGTTGGGCATTTAAATCTCTTCATAACCTGGTCTCTTTCAACCTTTCCAGTCATTTCATATTATTCTCCACATATTTTTATTTTCTAGCTTTGCTCTCCTACTTGCAGTTCCTTGAACATGTCAGACATTCCATCTCTCTTCTCCATGTCTTTGCATGTGCTGCCCTCATATCTGGAATGCTTCACTATCTCACCTCCATCTTCTAGCTTCCCTGACTTACTTCAAGACTTATCTCAAATTCCACCTACTCCAGGTGCCCTTTCCTGACTCCCCCAGCTCTTGAAACCTTTCTCTGTCAGAGTACCTTCCACCTCTTCAGTATATATCTTTTATCTACCAAGTTGATACATTGCCTCCTTCGTTAGAAAATAAGCTCCTTGAGGGCAAATGCTGTTAGTCTTCTTGCCAGTGATTAACACAATGACTAGCACATAGTAAGCACTTAATAAGTGCTCATTGACGTGATGTATAAAATTTTAAGAACAATTTTAATAGATGTAAACATATCAAATACCCCCAAATCTCCAAACTAGGCCTAGAGTCAGGAAAATTCATCTTCCTAAGTTAAAATCTAGCCTCAAAAAAATACTACTCTCCTGAGTCTCCTACCTATCTGACCACTCCTTTTCAGTCTCCTTTGCTGGATCTTTACCCAGATCATACGTTCTACCCATAGTTATGTCCCAAAGGTTTGTTCTGGGCCCTCTTCTTCTACTTTCTCACTTGACGAGATCATCGGCCGTCATGGGTTCAGTTACCATCACTCTGCAAGTGATTCCAAGATGTATAAATATGTGTATATGCATATGTATGTACATGTTTCTTCACACACATAACTATGAGAAACCCACAAATAAATACATACATATGTGTGTATGTATACATACACACACACACACACATTCTCTTAAGCTCCAGTCTCACACCACCTTTTGAATATTTCAAACTGGGTGGTTCATAAGTATCTCAGACTTGAAACATCCAAAAGAGAACTCGTAGTCTGGGAAAGAACCTTTTCCTCTTCTGAACTTGTCTCTCACTGTTGAGGACAGAGCTATCATCTCAGTCACCTAAGCTCCTAGCGTAGGGGTCATTCTTAATTCCTCTCTCATTCTTTCCACCTAGCCAATTTGTGGTAGCCATGTCTTATTATTTCTACCTTCACAATATGATGAGCATATGTATGCATAGAAATGGAGAGAGACAGACAGAGAATATCCTTCTCTCCACTCATACAGCCACCATCCTGGCACAGGCTCTCAACACATACACACACACACACACACACACACACACAAACACACACACACACTGCATAAACTCCAGTGACTCTCTATTTCATCAAGATTGAATGTAAAAGCTTATGTCATTTAAAGTTCTTCATAACCTGACCCCCTCTTATCTTTCCACTCTTCCTATCCTTCACTCCCCTCCAATTATTCCATAATCCAGTCACACTGAATTTTTTGTTGCTCCTTCCATTCTCTGCCCCATGCCCTGATTTCGAGCTCTTTACCTTGCTGGTCCCCATACCTAAAATGTTCTCCCTTTTCACCTCTGCCTCCTGGATTCCTTCAAGATAGCTCAAATACTACCTTCTACAGGAAATCTTTCCTAGTCTTCCTTAATCTTCTCGCTTTAGTCCCTGTTGCTAGTTCCTTTCCTCTGAGAATATCTTCCATCTACTCTGTGAATAACTTATATATGTAGTTGTTTGCATGTCATCTGTCCCATTAAAATGTGAGCTTCTTGAGGACAAGGTCCATGTGTCTTCCTTTCTTTGTATCCTCTATTAATTGAGAATAAACCCAAAAACTTGAAATAAGTTTAGAAAGAATTTTATTAGGTGACTTCACAAAGGAGAGAGTTGGAAGGTGTGACTTCCTCCCTCAGTCTTTGTAAGGTTACATTGTATAGGATTCAGACAAAGGTATAAGGACATTTGCCTCATTAGCCTTGTCTAGGCAGCAGGCAATTTCCAGAGGAGGGCAGTTAGACATATATGTATCAGCAGGTGAGTATGAACATTCAAATTTGGGAAACCCAAAACACAGCTTAAGGTAGAACCAAAATAAGAATTTGGTGGGCTCTAAGCATTGCCTGCAGCCATCCAGCTTTCCCAGCATCTCGGGGGTCAGTCTGACCTTTACCACAAGTTTGGGGTTAGACAATTTTCTAGCCACATAAGGCTAGATTCGAATGATACTAACAAAGGATAAATAATAAAATATTTTCCTCACACTTCAATATTTAGTACAGTGCCTAGCACTTAATAAATGTTTGTTGACTGACTGACCCATCCCCATTAGTACTAGTTTCTTTGTTTTTAACCTTGTCTTTTTCCTTCTTTCCTTCCTTCATTCCTTCCTCCCTGTAGTCTTCCAGTCTTCTTCCCTTTTCCCTTTCTTCCATATTTATTTTATCCTTTTTTTAAATTTGCATACATATTTTATTTACGTGCCTTTTGATGTTATATCACCTTGCCATCCTTTCCTTGAGACAAAGATTTAGAAAGAAAAAGAAAAGAATTCAGAAAAATTGATCAATGCATGGACTGTTTCTGACAGTATATGTAAAAGTCCATTTCTAATTCCTGTAATGAAGAGAGGAGGGGGCATCTTCTCTGGGGCCAAGCTTGGTCATTATAACTCCATAGCATTCAGTGAATTTTTATTGTTTGTTTTCCATTTAATTTGTTCTAGTCATGGGGATATTATTTTTCTGTTTCTGTTTTTCTCACTATCAATTCATATATTCCTTCTCATATTTCTCTGAATTCTTTATATTTGTCAGTTTCTTATGGCACTGTAATATTATATTTACATATCATAAGATGTTTAGTCAATTGGTTTCCAGTTCTACCACCAAAAAAGAAAATATTACAATGAATATTTTATAATACATTGGGCCTTTTTTCTGTCTTTGGGTTCCTCTGGCTATATGCTTTGCAGAAGGATTTCTGGGTCAAAGGGTCAACATATTTTGAGTTCTTTCTCAGAAATTCTAAATTTCCACAATACTTAGGTTTATTCACTGCTCCGTCACTAGAATTTTTGTGTGCCTATCTTCTCACAGCCCAGCCAGCATCGACTATTTCCACCCCTTTGTTAGATGTGAGGTAAAACTTCAGAGGTCCATTTTTAAGACAAATTTGGTTCTTTGTCTCCTTTTCAAGATTCTTTCACCAGTGACTGCTCCCTTGGGGAGCATCAGATTAAAAGACAGGTGAGAGCTGATTAATTAAAAGTTTGTACTATCTTAATGGATCAAGAGAAAGGGGACCAGAGAAATCTGACTTCTCAGTTCTGTAAAGATCCTTGGAAGTATAAGGAAGCAGCTGGGTGAACTTTGGGGGGAAATCAGCTTTTCATAATCAAAGTTCACACCCTACCAAAACAAATTCTTTTCTGGACAAAATATTTAAATGGAACCAATTTTTTTTTTCTTGTTTTATGTCAAATAGTTAACATTTAGCAAGTACCCAGTATGTGCAGAGCCATAAGCTGAAGGGAGCTACAAAAGGCTCCCCATGGCCTGGGTTCTTGGGATTCTAATGGAGAATGTAGTATAAAGGGTGTCACATTCAATCTCTTCATTTTACAGATGTCTCAGAAGCAGGAAACATACGTGTTTTATACAATGCAGGATGACAGTGCAAAGAGCACTACTGAGTCAAAAGATGTACCATCAAGATGTGGCTCTGCTCTATCCTACCTAGGTCCAATCAGCTTCTCTTGAGCCTCAGTTTTCTCATCTATAATATAGGAATAATACAACTCTGAGGTTCCAATGTGGTATAGGACATAAAAGGACTTTGAAAATGTCACAACAGGTTATTATTCTTTCATATGTTCAGACAATGCAGACAAGAATGTCCCAGGAGAAATAGAGCATGGATGGGCTGTAATCTACATCAATGGAGGAGGTGCCCAAGCTGGTGTGGAAAAACAACTCTCTGGAAGTACTGATGTACAGGCCCAATCAACATCTTCCTCTGGAGGGTTCAGCCCTGCTCTCTTTGTCCTTATGCTCTGTGACCAGTGTTTTTCTTCGCATGTGCAGGATTATTTGGGCCACTAGATGGAGGTCGTGGTTATTCCCCAGTTCAGAGAGGAGGGTGTGTGGGAGAGAGGATGGATTTGTTTTAAGGAAAGTAGGCCAGAGCTGGCTTGTTACATCATTTCTAATCAAAGCAGCCAGTTCAGTCTGGATTTTCCTTTTTCACCAGGGACAATAGCATGAAACTTCCTGGTTTCCATTTATTTTCATGCTAATCTTTTGTTCTTAGGCCAGCTCACCATAGAGAAGGGTACTTTAACTCTCAATGTTGAGTGTGCTACACACAGCCAATACATGCCTTAAATTGTCATGGCTTCTCCCTCCAGCCTGCGGCATGACTCTGGTCCTCCAACCACAAAGCCATTGTCTCACTGCATTGCTTTCCTTATCAAGAATACCTTTCAGCCCAATCCACTTCCCTTATTGCTCGTAAACCCCTACCCAATGAATTCTCTGCCTTTAGGAAGCCTTCCTCCCCTCATCAACCCCATCTTGGTCTACCACACCATTACTCCTCACATATATACTTTAGGATTTATTAACTTACAAATATGTGTTGCAAGCAATCCTTACCAATCAGGAGGTCATTGCTATTGAGTGGGAAAAACACTGATTCAATTCAGAAGATGCGGATTTATAACCTGCTTCTGGCCCTTGCTAGCTGTGTGACCTCAAGCAAGCTATTTAACTTCTCTGGACCTCAGTTCCCTCACCTATAAAATAAGAAGATTGGACTAGATGATCCCTGAGGTCCCTCCAGCCCTGTATGTCTGATTCTTTGATTTCAGATGATTTTGTTGCTTGTAACCTCTCTGTTGGCTGGCCTGGAAGCTCCAAAAGAAAGGCACCAGGTCTTCTGCATCCTCTTGTTTCTTTCCTCACCTCCCCACCCCAAGCATTGATGAGGCTGAAGTGCTCATCAGAGGGGCTACTTAAGCCACAGGGTTGACTGATAAGCTGATGTACTCTATTTACCAACCTTCTACCTGAAATTCACTGGAGCCCTCCTCTGCAAAGCCCTCCCCACCTAGCGAGCTCAGGTGCACTTCCTAATTACCTTGATGTGAGTGCCTATGCTCAGCTGCTCCCCAGATGGAATCCAATACCAACACAGCAGCACTGAGAAGCCACAGGAATTCCCCAGGTTACTGAAAAACAGGAGGGTTTTAGCCTTTTGAGGGGAGGGAGAGTAGGTCAGAAGCTTTCACCCCCTAGCAAAGCTGGATGTTCCCCAGCTAAATGTTTCCCTTCTCTATCCTAGGTGAGTTCTATTATCTACTCCCCCCTTTTCCCAGGAGAGATGGGGTAGACAATAAATGGAAACAAACAGTGATGATAAAGAGATTAAGGAAATAGAGTAGATGGTAATAATATGGAGATCCTATCCTATAAGCCAAAAAGACCTTCACAAAAGCCTTAATTCATACCTCTTTCTTTTATTTTTTTTAAGGTTGAAGTGACCCTGAGTAGAGGCAGCATGGCAAAGTGGTTAGGGAATCAGGAAAACCTGGGTTCAAACCCTGTCTCAGGTATGTTCTACCTGTATGACCCTTGACGAGTCACATAAACTCTCAGGATTTCAGTTTCCTTATGTAAAATGGGGAGACCGGATGTAATAGCCTCTAAAGTTCCTTCTAGTCTAATTCTATGATACTGTGAGCTCTCTTCAAAATCTATGATCCTGTGACTTAGAATTCTTAAAGTGTACAGCAGCCAAGCAAAACTTGAACAGGTTCTACCAAGATAAAAATGCTGAGGCCCAATCCAAATAAGTACTGAGAGACTCCTCACAAGCTGACTGACTATGAAAGAGATGATATTTTTTTAACCATGATATTCCATGAAGCAAAGAAATATACAACAAAATTTTTGAATCCTGGGCTTCTATAGTAATGGGGCCAACAGGTAAGAAAAAGCAGCAGAGGATGCAAAGACTCACAGTCTTTTATTCGTTTTCTTGTTTACATCATTCATTTTCATGAGATTTTTGAATTACAAATTTTCTCCCCGTCTTTCCCCTACCCCAACCCCAAAACAGTGATCCTACTGTAGAGCCCCTACTCTGGTCTGCTCTCTAAATTTCTGGTAGGGTAGAGAGGGTTTCCCTACCTCAGCCCCTGTATATCTTAATTCCTAGTTGCAGTATTGCAGAGCTTTAGATTCAAGATTCTTTCGGTTCCTCCCTTGTCACCTACCCCCACTAGAAGGACAAGCAATTCAATATAGGCTGTGGATGTGTAATTATACAGGACATCTTCATAGTGAAGATATTGTGACAGTGATCACATGTCCCTCCTTTCAATCCCTCCCTGCCTTGTTCTGTTCTTTACCCTGTCCCTGTCCCTTTACTGAAGTGTGAGTTTCCAGCGTTACTCCCCCAAACCCTGCCCTCCCCTCCATCATCCCCCCTCTCATCCCCATCCCCCCTACTCTCCTGTGTGGCATGATGCCCAATTTAGAGTTTATGCCATTTCTTCCCTAAGCCAAATTCACTGAGAGTAATTGAAAGTAAAATTGTAACATTTATCCCTTGCCTCT
Source organism: Pseudocheirus occidentalis (assembly GCA_028646575.1). Classification (NCBI taxonomy): domain Eukaryota; kingdom Metazoa; phylum Chordata; class Mammalia; order Diprotodontia; family Pseudocheiridae; genus Pseudocheirus; species Pseudocheirus occidentalis. The sequence continues at coordinate 99,514,487 of CM053595.1, forward strand.
TCTATATGGGATGATTAACCCCATTTTGTGTCTCCCTGTCTCCTCTCATTCTAGTTCTCTCCCACCTCAGAATTTCGCCTTTTAAAGTATCATC
>CM053595.1:99515080-99532160 GCA_028646575.1 Pseudocheirus occidentalis
TCTCTTATTTGGTTTTCAAAGTCCTTTTTCAGTTGATGTATAGCTTCTAGGCATTCTTCAAGTATCTTGGGAGCATTTGGTGTGGGAGTTGGGACTGAGTTGTCTTCCTCCTGTTCCATGCTTTGATCCTTTTTGTCCATGAAAAAGTATTCTAGAGTTTTATTGCTGTTCTGATTTTGCTTCTTTTTCCTTGTGTTGGCCAGTCAATTAATTGGTTGGGTTTTTTTAGCTTTGTAGTACTCTGCTTCCAGGGGGAAAGCTCTCTTCCAAATCCCTGGGGTATTCCCAGCTGCTGGAACTATTAGGGGGGTGTTGCATCCCCCCCAGCTTTGCATCCCAGGACCACCACCTAAGACCATGATCCAGATACAGGCTGCTCAACACAAGAGCACTTGGCCATGATCAATTGAATCAGCCCCACTGCGGAGTCCGCAGGCCAAGGGCTCTGAAGCAGACCAGTGGGGCAGCTGCTGGTTACAGCAGTTCCTGCCCTTCCCCAACTGCTTCCTTTCCCTGGGGGCAGATTGGCTGAACTGCTTTTCCTCCCCCAAATTTAGCTTCAAAATTCCACTTTCACTGACTGTTTCTAATACTGGCTTGCTAGATGTGAAGATCCCTTCATGTGCTGTAGATCTGCTTCCCAGGGTAGACTCAGGCTGTGGCTTGGCTTGGCTCCTCCAGACCGCCCTGGGGCCTGGCCCCAGCTTCAGTTTCAAGTTGGGCTGGCCTCGGTTCCCGGCCTAATGTGATGAGCCCCTCCTGCTTAGCTGCCTTTCTCTAATCCTTATTTTTCATGCCTTGGTAGATATGCAGTTTGCTGGAGGTGTTGTAGATCTTCTCTCTTGTAGACTGGAGGCGACTTGGCTAGGCTCCTCCTGACTGCCCTGGGCCTGGCTGCATTGTCTTTCGGTTTCAGGCTGGGCTGGCGTTGGCTCCCAGCCTGCCAGATGAGGCCCTCCTGCTGAGCTGCCTTCAGAAAGAGATGTGTTTTCTGTATTTTTGTGAGTTTGACAGCCTTAGAATTTGTTTAGGGTCATTTTATGGGTATTTAGGGTGACTGTGAGAGCTGTGGAACCTTGCTGCTTCTATGCCACCATCTTGGCTCCATCCCAATTCAGCTCACATTGTCTTTAAATAGTCTGGAAACAATAACTTAACTACTGATATACACAATATTACATCTTCACTCAACTATTAACAAGTTGACGCACTAGAAGAATTTCTCTGTATCAGTATAAATTTTCTCACTTTAATGAAACCAGAAGCCACAAAGAAGTTGACACTAAATGGAAAAAACACCTTTCTTACTCTTCTTGAAGAGACAATTATAGTCATCAGTCAAAAAAGCCTTTAGTAAGCACTTACTATGTGATAGCACCTGTATGAGGCTATAGGCACATAAATGTAAAAGTGAGATATCCCCTGTCTTTAATGAACTTACATTCTACTGGGGGGATTGGTGGTCATGAAAGGGATCCTGTTTCCAGGCAGTCATAGGAATTGTGAACAGAATTCCTATATAAGGCAGGAGGTTGTCCTACACCTTTTCTAGCAGCACTGGTAGACAAAGGAACCCATGGCAAATGGCCTTTGTTGTGCAATGAGATATTCTATTTTTTAGGATCCTTGGTCTATCTGAATTAATAATGCTCAGGATGAGTATAAGCAATAAAAATTATGGTAGCTTATGTGTCAGTGGCAGAAAGTGAAAAAGCTAAGAAATTCTTTGAAGGATTTAACAAGATCTCCTGAACCAAGTCAACATTTACCTCAATATACAATTACTGCAATGTGAGGGTAGTCACAAGGGATGATAGTAGAAAGTAATTTGGAAAATATGGATGGATATTAAAAATTTTAAATGGCCATAGGCTTATAGGCTTCTCAGGAACCCTGTAGTGTGTATGGATCACTAAAGCTTTCTTCAAGAAGAGAGTCAAAAGACCCTAGATACTGCAAACAGTATTTTTTTTTATTTTTTTAATTGATTATATTTTATGCAAGGTGGGACAAGAGCTTTTCTGGGCTAGGGGAGGAGTTACTACTTGTACTTCCACTACCACCCACCACTATCTGAATATCTCCTTGAGGTCTAGCCCTGGTTTAAAGATATTTGCATGTCAATGAATCATGGGAGTTAAAAGAATGAACAAAAGGGGGAAATGGGCATTTGTTCTCAGCTTCCTACAAAATGTAGGGAGACATGAGGGACACCATGTGTCCCAAAAGGCATAAGAAAGACACTCAGCCTAAACTAAAGAGGCCTCAGAGCTAGAGCCCCTCTACTGGAGAGGAATGAGGAAGTGACTCCTATTGACTTTCTTTTTGAGTGTAAAGCTGTGAGGAAAGTGAAAAAGGCAAACAGAAAAATGAGATGAAGAAGACCTACCACAGCACATGACCTAGGTTGTTTCTGAAAGAGATAATTATAAAGGAATCTTTACATACTCCAGGCATATAGACAGTGAGGTCTTAATCTAAAAGAGCACTTATCCTCAAGTAGATCTAGAAGAGAACAGTGTATAGAATAGCAGCACAGAAGGAAATGTAAAAAGATTGGAAAGGTAGGAAGGAATAAGGTTTTGAAGGATTTTATATTTGATCCTAGAGATCATAAGGAGTCACTGAAGCTATTGAGTTGGAGAAAGGGGGATGATATAGTCAGACCTGAACTTCAAGAAGGTCACTTTGGTAGCTAAGTGAAGGATGAACTATAGTTAGAAGAGCTGAGACACAAAGACCAACCAGCAGACTACTGCAATAAGCTGGCATGAGGTGATGTAGACTTGTACCAGAGTGTAAAGTCAAGCACAAGCAGCTTTCCAGAGAACTGCTGCTGTGAACAGCTTCAAGGTTCTGATTACATATTACAGTGAGCTCTCTATTTATTCAGTAGTAAATTAGAGCAAAACATTCATAGTAACCAAAGTACAGCATTCACAATATTATAACATAACTTAACGCTAAAATGGCTACATAGTTTTCACCAAAGTAGTCACATAGTTTTAAGCAAAAGATGTCATTCAGTGAGACCTTAACTCAATCATCCTTAAGGAGGCTTGCCTCCTTAATGGACACAAAGTACAAAGGTCAAGGTTCTCCACCCCTAAGTCACATTGTCTTAATCTCTCAGTCAAAAAGTCTTCCTTCTTCTTAATTGGAGATTAGTTTCCAGACATCTTTAATTCAATCGTTCTGAAGAGGTACAAGATACAGAGTACAAAGTCCTCCCACATCTAGGCCACAGTGAATCATGATCTTTTCAGTTTGCATTAAATACCCAAGAAGAAATCTTTTCATCTTGACTTGAGGCAGGCTTTCAGATTCCATGTCTCCGCTTCCATGATCCCAACTCCTGCCTGAATCTACTCAACTGTCACCTGTATTTAAAGGCAGGCAGCTCTCAGCATCTTGTCCAGTTCCTTGTCCAGCTCCTCATCCAGTTCCTGTTCCATATTGAAGCTCACAGTGTCTAATTCACCTCAAATCCTTCACAGTTTCTGTTCTTGGGGAGACAAAACTTAATAAAGGCACAATAACATTTATACACATTGGCCAGCACCATCATCAATTCACTTTCTGCCTGTGAAACCAACACAAACCCAAAAATAAAGTCTGAGAAATAAACATAAATCATCATAATAGTCCCAGGAACTCTGAAAACATCGGTAAGACCCTTCTTCAGGACACTTGTAAACATATAACAAGAAAATCGTCTTTCAGGGCTTCTGAACCAGCAGTAAGGTTCCAAAGCTTCTGTAACAACAGCAACGTCCTCTATCAGCAGATGAATCTGACAAAGTAACATCAAGACAGACAGACAAAGTACCAGCACCACAGCCATGCTTCCTCCCAGTTTCTGTTCTCTTCCAGCCTGGGCTTCTTCTTATATACTCATTAAGCTCCTCCCTGTTACAGCCCCTTCCTGTTGCACCAGCAACAGGGGTTCGCAAGTTCAAGTCTTGATATAATAATAGGCAAGAAACTTGAACTGAAACAAGGTGCTAAATAATTAAATAGTGAAACAAAGTGTTAACTACTTCTTTGCTTGCCATTATATTCTACCCCTCCAGGATCCTTGGCCTCACAATCTCAATCTAAAGGGTCATGGATCCTGGAACGAATAGAGGCACTATACTTTGTAATCCTGCCAACTATGCCATAAATGTATAGCCAAGCATGAGCAGCTTTCCAGAGGACTGCTGCTGTGAACAGCTTCGAAGTTCTGATTGCATAGTATAGTGAACTCTCTATTTATTCAGCAGTAAATTAAAGAAAAACCTTCCCAGTAACCAAAGTACAGCATTCACAATATTATGACATAACAACTTATCACTAAAATGGAGACATATCTTTCACCAAAGTGGTCACATGGTTTTAAGCAAAAGATGTCATTCAGTAAGAACTTAACTCAATCATCCCTAAGGAGACTTGTCAAGGTTCTCCACCCCTAGGTCACACTGTCTTAATCTCTCAGTCAAAAAGTCTTCTTTCTTCTTAATTGGATATTAGTTTCCAAACATCCTTAATTCAATCATCCTGAAGAAGTACAGGATGCAGAGTACAAAGTCCTCCCACCCCTAGGCCACAGTATATCATGATCTTCTCAGTTTGCATTAAATACCCAAATGTTGTACAGAAAATAAGAGAGAGTGGAGACCTGGGTTCAAGACAAATTTAGGTGTGGATTTATCAAGCACATGACTACCTGTAGTGTACACTCAAATCAGGCAGTGATCTTTGATCTTTACAGACTTGATTATTTAGGCTAAAACCACAAAACCACAATCAGGGAGGGGAGCTAGCAGAAGCATGACATACAGAAGCAAAAGAATAGGCATTGGTCAGATCTATAGTTCAGGGCTAATTTTGGAATATGGTGTGAGGATACAGGGGTGTGGTCTTCCTGTGATTCAGGTGTCCCTCAGAAGAACAGGGGTAGTCAGCTCTTTTCAGAACAGGGTGGCAGATCATGGGGTAAGGGGAAACTGGAAGATCTCAGATCAGGCTAGGGTCATATTCTGGCCAGAGGGTGTGGAGACCCTACTTGGTAGGTGGCAAAGGACAGGGTGGTCTCTATGTTGCACTGTAACTCTGTGTTGCACTTTGTACACTCATATTGATTCAAGAAAAATATATATAGAACAGGAAACTTTGCTCTGAGCAATGCCCAGACATTCCTTAAAGCTGTTCTAAGCTATGACAGGATATAGGATAGAGACAGAGACAAAGACAGAAATATAAAAGGGGGCTTAATGGTAGGCCACAAATCAGGTGTGTGCAGTGACCTGGGATTTGGTTTTAGACACAACACAAGGAAAAGTCTTTTCATCTTGACTTGAGACAGGTTCTCAGATTCCATGGTTCCTCTTCCATGGTCCCAACTCTTGCCTGAATCTACCCAACTGTCATCTGGATTAAAGGGCAGGCAGCTCCCAGTTCCTTGTCCAGCTCCTCATCCAGTTCCTGTTCCTTCACAGTTTCTGTTTCTGGGAAGGCAAAGCTTAAAAGAGCCACAATAACATTCATTCACATTGCTGGCACCATCATCAATTCATGATCTGCCTGTTAAATCAACTCAGACCCACCAACAAGGTCTGAGAACTCAACACACATCACAAAAAAATCAACACAGACAGAAGAGACAAACAGAATGTCATCACCACAAATGCTCTCTAAATTCTTTTCTCTTCTTTGTTCTCTTCTCAGTTCTCGGTTCTGCTCAGTTTTCAGTTCTGATCTCAATTCTGCTCTCTCCCACCTGGGCCTGTCCTTATATATGGTCATTAGCTCCTCCTCTTTTTTTGTTTCAGCAACAGGTGTTCACAAGTTCTGTTTCTTAACAAATGACTTGATATAATCATGGGAAAGAAACTTGAACTGAAACAAGGTGCTAAATAATTAAATAGCTGAAACAAGGTGTTAACTACTTCTTTGCTTGCCATTACACAGAGTGGTGATAGTATCAGAGGAGCAAAGGGGCCACGTACAAAAAAAAGTGACTATAGGACTTGACAATAGATTGGATATAGAGAGAAAGAGAGACTAAGGAGTAGAGAATCACATCTAGATCTTGCAAATATAGAGGACTGGGAGTATGGTTTTGTCATGACAGTAATTGTGTTTGTCCTTCATTTTTGAAGAGGTCCATCAGGGAATGACATGAGTTGCAGTTGACTTTCTCCTCCAGAGCTATTTGGATACAATGACCAGATATTCATCAGGATGATTGGAGATGACTCAGAATGCAATTGGAGACCCTGGCCTTTTTTAGGCTAAGGCCTTTTCAGGTACTGACTTAGAGTGAGGTAATGCCCAAAATGGGGGAGATTTTGAAGGAAAGACATTGACTTCAGTTTTGGAGATTTGAATTTAAGGAAATGCAGACCAAATCCACATAAGAATTTTTTTGGTAGAGGTGACACAATTTCAAAGCCACTCAAAGACCAGTTTTCAAAGTTATCTCAAAGAGGATAAAATTAAAAATGTAAAGGGTCATGGACAGTGATTAATACTGCCAAAAGGCAATCAAAAAGACATCAGCAACATATTTCTACTTTCTGATCTCTAAAAGATTTTTAGAAGAGTCATCTATATAAATTATAGCTACTCCTCAATTTGGCAGGATCTTCATCCTTCATCTTCATCCATTTCATGCTTGCTAACCAGGGGTATCCTACATGACTCTTGCTCTGGGTCATCTTCTCTTCTTAACACAATTTCAGTTGGCAATTTTACCAGTTCTAATGGATTCAGTTATCATCTCTATACTTATTATTCTCATATTTACTTCGTGAGCCCTAAATTCTCTGCTAACCTCTAGTCTCAAATTTCCAACTACCTATTGCCAATCTTGAACTGGATGCCCTATAGACATATCTATGAAATCAACATGTCTACAACTGAACTCTATTTTTCCCCAAAACCTTCCTCCCTTCCAAACTTCCCTGGGTACCACTGACCTTCTAGCCATTGATGCATGCAACCTAGGTTTCATTCTCAGCTCCTCATATCTTTCTACCCCTGCATCCAATCTGTTGGTAAGATTTACCAATTTTACCTTTGTAACATTTCTAGTAAATGTACATTTCTTTCCTCTGACAATACCACCACCCTACCACTACATCATTTCATACCTGGGATGTTGCAATAGCCTGCTGGTTGATCCTTCTGCCACAAGTCTCTCCTCACTCCAGTCCATCTTCCCCACAGCTGTCAAAGTGATCTTCTGAAAGTACAGAGATGACTCAATTACCCCATTGGTTCCTTATCACTTCCAGGATTGAATATAAAATTATCAGTTTGGCACTCAAAGCTCTTCATAACCATGCACATGACACTCCTTTGCCACATCATTCAAGTCTTCCTTACACTTTACACACAGACACACACACACACACACACACACACAAACACACACACACACACACACACACTGTGATCCAGTGCTGGTCTCCTTGTTACTTCCACACATAGCATATCATCTCACATGTGCACACACACACACACACACACACACACACACACACATATAGATAGGTTTCCATGTTGTGGCCCCCATTAGACTGTAAGCTCCTTGAGGTTAGGGGCTGTTTTTGCTTTTCTATGTATCCCTGGTACATAACACAGTGCCTGACACGTAGAAGTCTCTTATAAGATGTTTATTGATTAAACGAAATTGCGATAATCAAGTCTGGCCCTAAAGAAGAGATGAGAAAATTCACTTCCCCCCTTCTTTGTTGAGTTGAAAGATTAGGAGTGTGGAACATTACATATACTGTTAGACTCAATGTGTTGAATAGTTTTGCTGAACTGCTTTTTTTAATAATGTAATAAGAGATGACTTTCTGCATAAAACAGAGAAATATTCAAAATATATGACAAGAACATCTGATAAAGAAATGAGAATTCAGTTCAATTCAATAAATATTTATCAGTAGCTAAGTCTATACAAAGCACTATGCCAGGTGCTGGGAATAGACAGACTTTCACAGAACATTTTCTACAATAGGCCACATATTCACAGTTACACAATTGACTGAGAGGTATAGAGAAGACAAGATTATACTGTTTGTTATTTGTTGGTTACCCAGGAAAAGAAGATGATACAATAGAGTAAAATTCAGTCTTAAAGGATCTCCTCTAACAATATTTGCCTCTACTAGAGGCCAAATGGTACAATGGAAAGAAGACTAGATTGGGCATCAGAAAACCTAGGTTCAAAGCCCAGTTCTGCCAGTTACTGCAAGGCACTTTAGGTCTTAGTCCTCTAATCTTTAAAATTAAGGAATTATATCAGATAGCCTTGATTATCCTTTCAAGCTTTAAATCTATAATCAAGGTGCTGCCTGAGACTATTGTTAAGTTTTCAGCATGGGCTTTTACCTCAGAAATAAAAAATACTATAAATTAAAAATAAATTTATTGTTTTGTTCATTGTCTAGATGTAATAAAGTGATAGAAAAACATAATTATGCAGATTAAAATTTTAAAATGTGTTGTACATACATTTTTCTTTTTTATTTTTTCTCAATTTCATATAAAATAATTAACATTTGTTTTTTTAAAACTTTAGGTTCAAAATTTTCCATCTTCCTCACTGCCATAGACCATATGTGAGAAGGCAAGCAATTTGCCATAGATTATATATGTGTAATCACAGAAAACATATTTCCATATTGGCCACATTGTAAAAGAAACCAGATTTAAAAAAAAAACAAGAAAGAAAAGGAGAGTTTTTAAAAGTATGCTTTGATCTGCCTTTAGACTCCGTAAGTTCTTCCTCTGAAGGCAGATAGCATTTTGTATCATTAAGTCCTTCAGAGTTGTCTTAAATTATTATATTTTTGAGAATAGCTAAGTCATTCACAGTTGATCATCATACAATATCATGGTTACTATGTACAAAGTTTTCCTGGTTCTGCTCCTTTTTTTTTCCATCAGTTCACATATGTCTTCCCAGGTTTCTCTAAAAGTATCCTATTCATCATTTATCGTAGTACAACAGTATACCATCGTAATCATACACCACAATTTGTTTAGTCATTCCCCAACTAATGGACATCCTCTCAATTTCTGGTTCTTTGCCACTACATAATAAAGAGCTGATATAAATAGTTTGGACATAAAAGTCTTTTTCCTTTCTCTTTGATCTCTTTGGGATATAAACCTAATGGCATTGCTGGGTCAAAGGGTATGCACAGCTTTATAGCCCTTTGGGCATAGTTCCAAATTGTTCTCCAGAATGGTTGGAACAATTCAAAATTTCATCAACAAAGCATTAGTGTACTAATTTTTCCACACCCCTTCCAATATTTGTCATTTTCTTTTTGGTAATATTTGCCAGTCTGATAGGTATAAAATGGTACCTCAGAGTTGTATTAATTTTAATTTTTTAATCAATAGTGATTTAGAACCTTTTTCATATGAGTATAAATAGTTTTGATTTCTTCTGAAAACTGCCTGTTCACATCCTTTAACCATTTATCAATTGGGGAATGACTCATATTCTTATAAATTTCACTATAAATTTGAAAAAGAAGGACTTCGTTAGAGAAACTTGCCTTAAAAATTTTTTCCTCAGCCTCTTGTTTTCCCTCTAATTTTGGTTGTATTAATTTCATTGTACAAAATCTTTTAAACTTAATGTAATCAAATCAATTGATTTTACATCCCGTAATTCTCTCTGGCTCTTGTTTGGTCATATATGCTTCCCTTATCCATAGACAGATAACTTAGATTCCCCTAATTTGTTTATAATATCACCTTTTATGTCTGAATCAGATACCCATTTTGACCTAATCTTTTTATATTGGTCTATACCTAGTTTCTGTCAAATGGCTTTCCAGTTTTACTAGCAATTTTCACAAAATAGTGAGTTTCCCTCCCCAAAGCTTGGATTTTTGTGTTTATCAAACACTAAATTACTATGATCATTGATTACTGTGTATTGTGTACCTAATCTATCCCACTGAGGCACCACTCTATTTCTTAGCCAGTATTAAAAAACCATCAAAAAACAGTTTTGATAGTTACCACTTAGTAATACAGTTTGAGATCTGGTACTGGTAGATCACCTTCCTTCACATTTTAAAAATTGATTCCCTTAATATTCTTACCTTCATGTTCTTCTAGGTGAATTTTGTTATTATTTTCTCTACCTGTCTAAAATATTTTTGATAGGTTGATTGACATGGCACTAAATAAACAAATTAATTTAGGTAGAATTGTGATTTTTATTCTGTTGGTTTCATCTGCCCTGTCCATTAGCAGTAAATAATTCTCTAATTGTTTAAATCTGACTTTTTGTGTGAAAAGCATTCTGTAACTGTTTTCATATGGTTCCTGAGTTTGTGTTGACAGATAGATTCCCTAATATTTTATATTGTTTACAGTTTTTTTAAAAGGAATTTTTCTTTCTATCTCTTACTTCTGGACTTTGTTGGTAATATTTGAAACTGCTGATGATTTTTGTGGGTTTATCTTATATACTGCAATTTTGCTAAAATTGTTCATTATTTCAACTAGTTTTTCAGCTGAATCTCTAGGATTCTCTAACTATACCATCATATCATCTACAAAGACTGTTAGTTGCATTGCCTCTAGTTTCTTCCATTTCTTTTTCTTCTTTTATTGCTATAGCTAGCTTTTCTAGTACAGTATTGAATAATAGTGGTGATAATGTGCATCCTTGCTTTACCCCTGATGCTTATTAGATATCTATCCATTTACATAGATAGATGTTAGATATCTATCCATTTACATAGATAGATGTTAGATATCTATCCATTTACATAGATAGATGTTAGATATCTATCCATTTACATAGATAGATGTTAGATATCTATCCATTTACATAGATAGATGTTAGATATCTATCTATTTAAATAGATAGATGTTACCTATCTATCATTTTAAGGAAAGCTCTATTTATTCCTATTCTTTCTAGTGGGGTTTTTAAAAATAGGAATGAGTCTTGTGTTTGATCAAAAACTTTTTCTGAATCTATTAAGATAAACATTTGATTTTGTTGATTTTGTTATTGATATAGTGCATTATGCTGATAGTTTTCCTAATATTGAACCAGTCCTACATTCCTGGCATAAACTCCACCTAATCATAGTGTGTGATCTTTGTGATTATTGCTGCAGTCCCCTTACTAGTATTTTATTTAATATTTTTGCATAAATATTCATTAAAGAAATTGGTCTATAGTTTCCTTTCTCTGATCTTGCTCTCTCTAGATGTTTAAATATCAGTACCATATTTATATCACAAAAGGAATTTGGTAGGACTCCTTCTTTGCCTATTTTTCCAAATAGTATTGGATGTAATTGTTCTTTGAATGTGGAATTCACTTCAGAATCCATCTGGTCTTGGGAATGTTTCCTTGGACACTTGTTTGTGACTTTTTCAATTTCTTTTTCTAAAATGGGGTTAAGTATCCTATTTCCACTTCTTTTAATCTGGAAAATTTATATTTTTGTAAATATTCATCCATTTCACTTATATAGTTAGATTTATTGGCATCAAATTGGGTAAAATAACTCATAATAATTGCTTTTATTTCATCTTCATTGGTGGTGAATTCACTTTTTTCGTATTTTATATTGGTCATTTGGTTTTCATCTTTCATTTTTTAAATGAAATTAAGCAATGGTTTATCTATTTTATTGGTTTTTTCATAAAAGCAACCCCTACTTTAACTAATTAGTGCAACGGTTTTTTCACTTTCAGTTTTATTAATTTCTACTTTGATTTTCAAAATTTCTAATGTAAGTGGGGATTTTCAATAAGTTCTTTTTCTGTTTTTTTAGTTGCATGCCCTATTCATTGATCTGACCTCTCTTCATATTATTGATGTAAGTATTTAAAGATATAAAATTTCCCATAAGTACTGCTTTGATTGAAGTCCACAAATTTTGGTATATTGTTTCATTGTTTTTATTCTTTTCAATTAAATTATTTGTTTTTTCTATGATTTATTCTTTGACCCACTTATTCTTTAGGATTAGATTATTTAGTTTATGATTAATTTTTTATCTATATTTCCACTGACCTTTACTGAATATAATTTTATTGCACCATGATCTGAAAAGATCCATTCAATATTCCTACTTTTCTGCATTTGCTTGTAAAGTTTTTATGCCCTTAATTTTTGTGAAGGTGCCATGTACAGTTGAGAAAAGTTATACTTATTTCTATTTCTATTCAATTTTCTCCAGAGGTCTATCAAATCTAACTTTTCTGAAATTCTATTAATTTTTCTTTCTCATTTATTCTTTGGTTAGATTTATCTAGTTCTGAGAAGGGAAAGTTAAGATCCCTCACTATTAGAGTTTTTCTGTCTTCCTATAATTCATTTAACATTTCTTTTAAGAATTTGTATACTGTAACATTTTGTGTATATATGTTTAATACTGATATTACTTCATTGTCTATGGCACCTTTCAGCAAAATGTAGTTTCACTGCTTATCTCTTTACTTAGATCTGTTGTTGCTTTTCTTTTTTCTGAAATCATTAGTGCTACCCCTGCTTTTTTTTAACTTCAGCTAAAGCATTATAGATTCTGCTCCTGCCCCTTATTTAATTTTGTGCAAGTTTCTCTGTTTTGAATGTGTTTCTTGTAAACAACATATCATAGGATTCTGGCTTTTAATCCACTTGACTATCCACTTCTGTTTATGGGTGTGTTCATCTCATTCATATTCACAGTTAAGACTGCTGTGTATTTAGCTTCATCCAATTTTCCCCTGTTTATCTATTTCTCTTTCACTTTTCAATGTTTACCTCCTCAATAATATTTTGCTTTTGACAACTTTCTCTTTTAATCTGTCCTCCATGCTCCTTCTCTTACTTCCCTTCATCATAAAATAGGTTTCTATACTTTAGTGTGCATAATATTCAGTCTTTGAGTCAATATTGATGAAAGTAAGGTTCAAGTGTTGCCTACCACCCCCCTTCCCATTTTCACCTTCAATGTAAAAACTCTTCCTTTCACATCTCTTTTATTGAAAATAATTTCCCCATTCTTTCCCTCCCTTCCCCCTTCTCCCAGTGCATCCATTTTCCTCAATTCATAATTTTTTTGAGATCATCCTTTCATAAACTCACATCCATGTCTGCTGTCTATGTATACTTCTAACTGCTGATAAAGTTCTTCAAAGTTACAAGTATCATTTTCCCATGAAGGAATGTAAAAGTTTAACCTTATTGAATCCCTTATTATTTCTCTTTTATGTTTACCTTTTTATATTTCTCTTGCCTCTTGTATTTGAAAGTCAAATTTTCTAGGTTTTTTCTGATGCTGTTTTCAGAGCTAGTTCTAGGGGTTCTGTAAGTTTTAAGTTCCCCCAAGGTGGTATGATCCAGAGAGAGGTTTGGTCATTGCTCTCCTGGACCGTGCTCTGGTCTGTGAGTAATCATAAGTACTCTTTTCTGCCCTGGAACTGTGACCAGAGCCCCTACTCCTTTGCAGCTGCAAGTACTATCAATCCTTATGTGCCTAGAAATATGACTTGAACCCCTGCTCTCCTGTAGCCACAAGTGCTAGGCATCCTTTCTGCCTTGAATCTGAGACTAAGGCTCCCTTATGAGCAACCGCAAGCTCTCTTCTCCACTCTCACAATGCAACCCAAACCCCTACTCCCCAGCAGCCTACAAGCACTAATGCTAGTACTCGTCTTCATCCTGGGACTGCAACCTAGAAATATGTTTGGACAATGCAACAAGATGATGCTTCCCTGAGGCCACAAGAGCTGGTGTAAGGTGCTCCTCCTCGCCTTAGAATTGTTACCCAAGCTTCCTATGAACAGTACAACAGCCTCCTGCATCCAATGCCAGCAAAAGGTCTCCTCTAATCTCCTTTTGACCAGTTGTCCTACACCCTTACCATCTGCCAGATGAGAACTCCCAAAGTTGCTGCTGTGGCTGATGCATCTGCCTCAAAGCCTGCCACTGGCTTGCACAACACTCTAGGCCCATCTACCACCCCACTGAGACAGACTTAACCTGCCAACCTCCTATGCTGCCTTGAGCTGGAAAATTGTTTCATCCTGACCTTTTGTTGGTTTTGCCACCCCAGAATTCAATTTCAGACATCATTTTAAAGCTGTTTGCAGGGGAATTTGGAAGTATTTAGGTAAGTTCCTGCCTTTTGCTCCATCATCTTGTTTCACCTTCTATACATACATTTTTAAGAGCGATTTGTTAAGCTCTTACTAGTATATTTGTGTACATAACCCTATGCACACATTACTATTATACAAGGTTTCGCAATAAATGCAACTGTAATCTTGACATAGTTCTTTGTATATAGGATCACACAATTAGTGACCTGAAAGATACCTCAGAAATCATGACATCTTCATTTTATAGAGGGTAACAAGCTGCTAGTGGTATTTGCCATTGTTGTAGAGAATCTTCTGTGTGGAGTTAAAGTAGAAAAGAGATTCTCTAGAAATAGGTCTTCAAACTGTTCCTTTTTTATATCAAGTCTTCCATTATGTTGATTACACCAAGCCCTCAAGTACTTCATAACTCCTCAGTGAGATACATGGCCATCAAAGATTAGTCAAATAGCCCACAAAATTTTTATAAATTGATTAAGAATACATAATGCCCAGATTCTGAGATTCTGTCAGATGGGCAACTCATTAACTTCATCTCTCAGGACCTATCTATTGGGCAGTTCCTGCAGATGGACCAAATTTGGCCCCAGGATTAAATAGAAGGGAGTGGACTGAATTATACTTGGGAACTTGTACAAAGCTTTCATTGATCCCAAGTTTGCCCTTAATTCCATTCAATTTAATTCAGCAGACATGTTTTAAACCCCTACTTAATGTCAGGCAATGTGCTAGGCTCTGTAAATACAAATATGAAAACATGGTGCTAACATTCCACTGAGGGAAAACAACATGTTCACAGACAAGAAATATAAAAATATTCAAAGCAAGTACAAAGGGGGAATGAAGAGAAAGATGTAGTAACTCTGGGGTGGGGGAAGGAGCAGAAAAGACTTCATATAGAAGAGGGCAATTGAAGTGAGTCCTGAGTAAAGCTAGGGACCCAAAGAGCTGGAAGTGAGGAAGAAAAGGATTCTAGACATGAGGAACAGAATGTCCTCTATAGGAAACAGCAAATTGACCAAGTTCATTAGAACATATATTGCACAGGAGTCACATGAAAGTTAAAAGATAATATCTTTCATTTAAAAGATAACACCTATATTTTACGCAATAATGTTATATTACTATAAATCACAGAACATGATTCTCACAAGAATGAAAAACTTCAGAGAGCCAAAAGATGATGGAGATGCATGATGGGGGAGGGGCTAATAATAATAGCTAACATTAATAGAGAGATTTGGGGTTTACAAAGGTTTACCAAAAAATTACACATTTTATTTCATTAGACCCTTACAATGCATCATGAAGTATATGGCACAATCATCTTCATTTTACAACTAAGAAAACTGAAATAGTCAGAGGTTAAGATACTTGCCCAGGATCACACAGTTAAGTGCCTGAATCAAGATTTCAACTCCAGTCTTTCTTTTTTTGGGAGAGGGGGAAGGGTTTATTTTGCTTTTTTTGGAAGGGGAAAGGCAGGACAATTGGGGTAAAGTGACTTGGCTAAGGTCACAGGGCTAGCAGGTGTTAAGTGTCTGATGCTGGATTTGAACTCAGGTCCCCCTGACTCCAGGTCTCTTGATCTATTCAATGCACCACCTAGCCGCCCCCAACTCCAGTCTTTCAGACTCTGAGGCCCAGCACTCTATCCACCACAGCACCTAGCTGCCTCTGGTAGGAACTGGACCTGTTGTCTAATTCATGTAGGAAACTCTCAGATAAAAAAGAAAGTCATCTTCTTGACAACTTCTTGTCTTAGAGAATTTTCTAGGACACTGAGAGGTTAAGCAATATTTTTTATGTAAGAATCAAGACTTTGACCTAGTTATGGATTCTAAGACCAACTCTTTATGCACTATACCATACAATATCTTATTTTATATGAATACCACCTATATATGTGCATACTGTCTCCCCCAACTAGACTGTAAACTCCTTGAGGAAAATACTATGTTCACTTATGTCTAAGAAGCTATCACAGTGCCTGGCTTAAAGTAGGGACTTAATCAAGATTTGGGGGGCAGAGCCAAGGTGGCAGCATAGAAGCAGCAACATTCCACAGCTCCCACACAGGCACCCTGAATACCCAGAAAATATGGTTCTAAACAAATTCTAGGGCTCTCAAACTCACAAAAATACAGAGAACACATCTCTCACTGAAGGCAGCTCGGCAGCAGGGGCTGATCACGTTAGGCCGGGAGCCGAGGCCAGTCTAGCCCAAAACCAAAACCCCAGCCAGGCCCCAGGCTGGTCGGAAGGAGCTGAGCCTCCCAAGCTGCAGCTGAGTCTACTTCAGAGAAGATCTATGGCACCCAGGGCTATCTTCACATCTAGCAAGCCAGGATTAGAGAAGGTGAGTGAAAGTGAAACTTTCAAGGTAAGTTTGGGGGAGGAAAAGCAATTTGGCTAATCTGCCCCCAGGGCAAGGAAGCAGTGGGGTAAGGGCAAAAACTGCTTTAACCAGCGGCTGGCCCACTGGGCTGCTTCCGAGCCCCTGGCCTGTGGACCCTGCAGGGGGACTGAGTAGATTGATTAGGGCCAAGTGCTCTTGCACTGAGCGGCCTGGATCCAGATCATGGTCTTGGGTGGTGGTCTTGGGGTGTGCTCTCAGCAAGCCAAAGCTGGTGGGAGATGCACCACCCCCCTAATAGCTCTGGCAGCTGGGAAAACCCCAGTAATTTGGAACAGAGCTTTCCCCCCTGGAAGCAGAGTTCCACAAAGCTAAAAAAAAACAACCAATTAATTGACTGGCCAACATGAAAAAAAGGAAACAAAATAAGAACAGCAATAAAACTCTAGAATCCTTTTTTGTGGACAAAAAGGATCAAAGCATGGAACGGGAGGAAGACAACACAGTCAGAACTCCCACATCAAATGTTTACAAGACACTTGAAGAATGCCTAGAAGCTATAGATCAACTGAAAAAGGACTTTGAAAAACAAAT
>CM053595.1:99532660-99565063 GCA_028646575.1 Pseudocheirus occidentalis
TGGAAACACAATTAGGATAACCTAGGATCTGGCAGCTTCTACACTGAGGGATCAAAGGGCCTGGAATATGATATTCTGGAGATCAAGGGAGCTAGGATTAAAACCAAGAATCACCTACCCAGCAAAATTGAGCATAATGTTCCAGGGGCCAATATGGTCACTCAGTGAGGTGGAAGACTTTCAAACATTCTTGCTGAAAAAACCAGAACTAAAAAGAAAATTTGGCACTCAAATACAAGAAGCATGAGAAGGTAAACATGGAAAGGAAATCATAAGAAACTTATCAAAGTTGAACTATTTACATGCCAACATGAAAAAACAATAATTGTAACTTATGAAACTTTTCTCAGTATGAAGATAGGCAGAGGGAATACAAATGTATATGAACATATACATACACGTATGTCTATGTAGGAGGGTTTATGTATGTGTATGAACACATATCTGAGTAGGTGTATATATGTTTACATAGAGGGCACAGGATCAATTGAATGGCAAAGACAATATTTTAAAAGGTGAAATTCTGAGGTGGGAGAGGATTAGAATGAGAGGAGACAGGGAGAGACAGAATGAGGTTGATCATCTCATATAGAAGAGGCTAGGGATAATTGTTACAATGGAGGGGAAGAACAGGAAGGCAAAAGGGAAGGGGTCAACCTTTCTCTCATGGAATTTGGCTTAGGGAAGGAATGACATAAACTCTAAACTGGGTATCTTGCCACACAGGAGAGTATGGGGGATGGGGATGAGAGGTGGGATGATGGAGGTATGGGCAGAGTGGGGAGGTGGGAAAGGTTTGCTGGAAGTACACACTTCTGTAAATGAACAGGTACAGAATAGAGAATAGAACGGGGAGAGGGGCAGGATAGGAAGGAGGGACATATAATCAGTCTCTCACAATATGTCCACTGTGGAGACGTTCTGTGTAACTACACATGTACAGCCTGTATTGAATTGCTTTTCCTTTCAGTGGGGGTAGGTGATGAGGGAGGAAGGGAAAGAATCTAGAACTTAAAGCTCTATAATCAAATGTTAAAAATATATGTGGATATATATTTATGTATATATATATATATATGTACATATGTATATTGTTGTTGTTGTTGTTATTAACTATATGCAACTGGGAATTAATATATACAGGCACTGGGGCAAGGAGACTCATCCTGCCCTACCAGAAAGTCAGAGGAACAATGGGGGAGGACATAGAAGAGAGCAGATTGGGGGAGGGCCTATACAGTGGGATCACTGTTTTGGGGTGGTGGGTAGGGGAAAGATGGAGAGAAAATTTGCAACTCAAAATCGCATGGAAATGAGTGATGTAAACAAGAAAATTAATTAATTAATTAAAAATTTAAAAAAACTAATTCCACAATCCTGTTTCCATCCTCCCAAGGCTTTCTCATTATCTCCTGCCAATCTTAGAAGCTCCTCTTGATTGTAGGGTTATAGATATATGTAACGGCAACCACACTGGCATACAGGATGGATGCTAGCACAGGTTCTTATATCTGCTTTATTAGGAAAGATAGCTGTTTAAGGGGTCGACAATTTTTTTTAATCAGTTCAGGGGAAAAGTCAGCACCCTGAACTTCGTAGAAAGTACAAGCAGAGAAATAAAGACCAATAGACAGGGCCCTGACTGCCTGAATCAACTATATACTTTACATACATCCCTGGATCAAAAGACCCTTTACATCTGAGCAGTCAGGGATATTCGAACATTCAGCCACTCAGAATCTCAACCTGGGAATCACAAGATCCTTCTCATAAGCGAACCCCAAAAGAAAAATACCAACTCAGAGTATATATACCTTTCTCAGAGCCAGAAGGTACTACAGCCCTCTAGACTCAGTGCCTAATTAGAAATTATCAAAAGGTATGAAAGCCTTCCTACAAGCAAGCCTCTCATAAGCAAGCTTCCCTTAATAGGCTACGCCTGAGGCCTATTAATGGGTGGGGGGGGAGGAGGGGAAGGTTTAAATCCCATTAACATTACAACATAGAACCTGAAAAGAATTTAGAGGCCTTCTAGCCCAATCTCTACATTTTCTGAATAAAGAAACTGAGATCTAGAGGGGATCATACAGGGGGTAAGAAGAGATAGAATTTGAATCCAGTACTTGGACTCCAGATGCAGGACTCATCCTACCATATCACCCTTTTCTTTGGCCCAGCCTTTCTTCCCAAGATCATCGAAGCCCTGGTCATGAAATAAAAAGTTTGCTGAAATCCTTCTGTCCCATAATCAAAGCCAAATAAAAATCTCTCCCACACTGGTCTACCTGGAGACTTTAAATTCCTAACCCTAGTCTCTCCCCTAGAGTTGACATTGTTATCTAAGGGGGAACGAGGGGTGTAGGTGTCATGGATGGGGAGGGCAGTTTCAACAGGAATCAACTACTATTAATTTAGGATGTAGTACAAAGGAATTCTTCATCCTTAAACTGAGCATCATAGAGTTTTGATTATTGGAAAATGAAAGAGCCTTAGGGACCATATCGTCCAATCCTCTCATTTTACAGAAAAAGAAATTGAGGACTAAAGAGGCAGAGCCATAAACAACTAATTATTTTACCAGTGGC
The DNA here is from genome assembly GCA_028646575.1 of Pseudocheirus occidentalis. NCBI lineage: Eukaryota > Metazoa > Chordata > Mammalia > Diprotodontia > Pseudocheiridae > Pseudocheirus > Pseudocheirus occidentalis. The sequence goes on from CM053595.1 coordinate 99,535,246, forward strand.
AAAAACAATGAGGTCAAGAAGGAAAAAGACTGAGGGTAGTCCAAGGGATGGTGTTCAGGAGTCACACAAAGACAAGAGTCTTACCCTGGTCCCTGTTGGGGTTAAGGGAAGAAGCAAACCTGGGAGAGGTCTCTCTCTCTTTCCCCTTGTGACAATTGTGGAGGGGTATTTGTACAAACTGATAAAGGAAGGACCTCAAAGTGTAATGAAAGGATATCAATCCAGTTATCAATGTCCTGGGATAAAGCACCTTTGCACTATTTGTGGCACTGAGCCTTGTCCAAGAACCCTCCTTAGCAAGTCTCTTAGCAGAGTCAGGAGTGTAGTACTTGTGCTTAAGCCATTTTCCCATCTGAGGCCTGCCCAGTCAGGGCTGGGTAATTACAAAACAAGGCACTAGGAAAGAAGGGGCTACCTACTGCAGAGCTCATTTTTAATCTAAAATAATGTTTTGTATCACCTAATTGGTCTATAGTGCTCATTGCCTTTGCATAGGGCAGTTTGAATGGCTTTGTTGGAGTTCAGCTTTGACAGATGTAGTAATTTACAGTAAATGCCCCTCATGCCAGATTCCAGGAACCCAGCAGAGCTCTTGAATTCTCCCCAGCATTACTCATTTATGCTATCTCAGCCCATGGAAAACCCACCTAAGCACATGGATTTCCCAGACAGAAGGCAGGGTTGAAAAGTCCTTGTCCATGCAACTGCTTCCTAGGGGAGCACAGGTGAGAGGGAAGTTTGTCTCAGAGAGCTTTTGATGAGGAAATCATAGATTTAAAGTTGGAAGAGATCTTAGAAGCCAGCAAGCCAGCCTCTTCTTTTTACAGAGAGGAGCTGAGACTGAAAAAAATTAAATGATTAACCCAAGGTCATACAACTACCTGCAGTAGAATTTGAACCTTGGCCTTCCCAATTCTAATTCTGGTATTCAGTCCTCTAGGCCATGCTTCCCCATGAAGGGTGTTAAAGGGAGACAATCTTCCATTTAATGTTAAAGCTAGCTTCCTAATAATCTGAGCTGTCTAGTATTGTAATGAGCTACCTTGAAAGATACATCACTGAAGATGTACAAATAGAGATTGAAGGGACAATGATAGAGGATATGTACCTTCGGAGGGCATTCAGACCCCAAAAGGGGTTGTCCTAAATTTCTGTGATCTTATAGTCCTATGATTCACTGCAAACTATTTTTTCTTCATAGTTCATCTACATCTAAAGCAGGCATCCCTGAGAGTTCATGCCAACCTAGCTTCACACAAACTATGTGTAAATTATCCATGGTAGGGTATCTAGTATCTTCCCAAATAATTCCATCTAGAACCCTTTCTTGGGGGTCTACTCTATTTTTTATTCCTAGGACTCAAGTAAAGTCAAATCTTATTCCTCACGCCTCTTCTCTCTCTGACAGATATAGCAACATACCCAGGATGGCTGCTAGCACAGGTTCTTAGATCTGCTTTACCAGGAAAGATAGCTGTGAAGGGGTCAACAATCATGTCTAATTACATTCACTAGTTCAGGGGAAAAGTCAGCAACCTGAACTTCAGAGAAAATACAAACAGAGAAAATACAAGCAGAGAAATAAAAATCAACAGACAGGGCTCTAACTGCCTGAATCAACTATGTATTTTACATACATCCCTGAATCAAGAGAGCCTTTACATCTGAGCTGTCAGGGAGCTCTAAAAATATGGCCACTCAGAATCTCAACCAGATAATCACAAGATCCTTCTCATAAGCAAACCCCCAAAGCAAAATACCAACTCAGAGTATATATACACTTCTCAGAACCAGAAGGCATCACAACCCTCTTGACACAGTACCTAATTAGAAATTAACAAAAGGTATGAAAGCCTTCCTACAAGTAAGCCTTCCCCCAAGCAAGCTTCCTTTAATGAGCTCTACATAAGGTCTATTAATGGGTAGGGAAGATCTTTTATAAGTCCACCTGGCATTTTTCCATGCTTTAAATTTAGTCCATTTTCTTGACAATTAGGACCAAATAGTGTTCTTTGAAACATAGCTGCAGTGCCTTCTGAGTAGTGGAGTGTTAATAAGCACAATTATTTTGGAGAGGAAATATTGAGAAAATTTACAAACACCTGTGAATTTATAAAGCAAAGATGATGATGCTATGAGACCAGAATTGTTGATTGTATTCATGTTTCTGTGATAGTAAGTAATAATAATTATAAATGATAATAATATTAATAAACCAGAATATTTTTAAGGGGACTAGTGGATTCAGTTTCCTCTGAAACGTAATAGGTGTGGTAGGAAGAGCAATGGATTGGGAGCCAAGACACCTAGGTTCCAGTACCAGGTCAGCCACTAATTCACTATAGGATCTTGGGGGATTTTCTGGGTCTCAGTTTCCTCATTTGCAAAACTGAATAAACACAAGAAGTATGGGAAGGTGGAAAGAACATAGACCTGGGTATTGCTTCCACCTCTGTTACTTATGAAACTGGAGCCCTAAATCCCACTGGTATAGAACTATCTTATCATTGATAGAAATCAGTGCTGTTCCTACATGATAGATGAAGGTGAGGTTAATGAGAGCAAAGAGATAAGTCTCTTTGGGTTAGTCATTCTTTTTGGTTTTCTAACTTCTGGCTTCAAGAGAATAGATATTTAAGAACCTTTCTTCAGGGTCATGAAGGGAGAAAGACTCTGGGAAAGAGCCAACATGAAGAACTTTGATTATGTCCTTATTCTTAGCTTGCTATACTGAGGATTTCAGGGAATTTTCCCTTTGAGTGAGACTTGGGACTCTGTCATGTTTGAGCCAAGTTATCTGGTTCGCTAAAGGAAAGCTTCTTCACTCTGTATTATCTCGAATATATTCTCTTATTTATACTTTGTCTTATTTATGTTGTGCTATCAACAGAAAATAGGTTTCTTTGCTATTTGCTATGTATGTTCATTGTGGAACTGGTGTTTGGTGGAAAAAGCAGATGGTGATTGTAGATATCAGTCCTTGGATACGAAACTTGGGATCCTCTTTTCCTGTTAATGAATAATAATCAGAAATTTAGCTTGAGTCTAGAAACTACATCTCCTAGACTAACAATATTTAAGGGATCAGAGAGATACATATTTCTAGCCTGATTACCCTCCCCGCAAAGAGAACAGAATAGTAGGCCAGAGACCTCGACCTCCTGCTTCCCCTCCTAGCAGGAAGGAGGAGAAAGGTTGAGAGGGAGGATACTCTAGATATGTATCTATTTTGATTCCTTGCAAGTCATTCGTCAACATTCCACTTGCTGCATGTAGGGAACAGTTTCATATACCTCCTACCAGGGAGACCTTGGGCAAGTCATTGCCCTCCTATCATCTTGCAATTGACGATATTATACTACATTACCTAAGGTCCCTTCCTGCTCTAAATTTTATGATACAGCATATAATCTGTCTGACTCACACAAGAATCAAATGAAATGATGAATTTAAAAGCACCTTTTAAGTATAAATTACTATACAAATGAAGGGGACTATCATCACAGGGGCTGGCCTCAAGCCTTCAGCATTGATAAAAACAGGTGGGCGATTATGTTGAAAACCAATAAAAAGTCCCTATGACCCAAAATATTTTTCCTATTCACCTCTCTCAGTGCACAAAATCCCATTATTGTAAAATTACTCTTTTGGGTCTTGGTAGGGTATCATTCTAAACTGTTAACATTCAAGGGTTCATTGAATTTCTCATATTTGTGAACCAGTCTTTCAGGGCTCTGGAGAGATAGGGGTCTAGATTTAGGGACAAAATATGGAGAAATCTAGGCAGTAATGGCAAATGGAGGAGCATGTGGAACCTGGACTGGAAGAGAAGAAAGTATATAGTTGTTACAGACACCAAACAGGAACTCTGACTTTTAATTTTGCAATGGGCCAACCCCATTTGAAATATGACATTGGATCAATCTGTAAGGAGAAAAAATGGAAAGGTCTCTCTCTACCCCCCCTCCAAAAACCACCAAGATGGTCAAACAGATGGTGGAACACATTTTTAAATGGCTTTTTAACACAATGATTTCTCTTGCTTTCTCCTTCTTCCTTTAGTCAAAAGCCTTACCAGCTGTCACCCGTCTCAGGGAAAATGTCAGGGATGATTGCTGCCTTCACTTCTCAACTTGAAAGAGGAATTTGCCTGGAATGACTTTAGCCAGACAATGTCCTGTCCTAAGGAAACCTGGAGAAGCTCTGGTGAAAGGATCTCTAAGAGGTAAAGAATCAGTGTGGAGTAGTGAACAAAGTACTACATATGGCATTGGAAGAGATGGATGTAAACTCCAGCCCTCATTTGCTAAGGATATGATAATGTCTCCCATCTAGATATACTCTCCTCCTTAGGTTTTCCTGACACCATTCTTTCCCTGCGTTCTTTTCCTATCTGTCAGACCAATACTTCTCAGATTCTTTTGTAGGTTCACCATCAATTTCCTGTCCCTTATGCATAGCTGTACCCCAGGGTTTTGACCTCTTAACTCTCCCTCAGGAATCTCATCAGATTTCATGGATTCAACTATCATCTCTATGGAGATGACTCCATATCTCTGTAACCCTTAGCATTTCTTTGAACTTCATTTCCACATCTCCAACTTCCTGTTCCATATCTTCACCTGAATGTCTCATAGTCATCTCAAACTCAACCTATCCAAAGTAGGACTCATTATCTTTTCCATTAAACCCAACTCTCCTACTAATTTCCCTATTTCTGTCCAAAGTACCACCATTCTTCTACCCCCTCAGGTTGTAATCTCAGAGTCTTCTTTTTAAAATTTATTTTTATTTTATTTTCAGTTCCAAATTCTCCCCCTTCCTCCACCCCTCCCTAACCCATTGAGAAGTCAAGAAATATGATACCCATTATACATATAAAGTCATATAAAACATATTTCCATGTTGGCCATGTTGTAGGTAAGAAGAAGCCAGAAAAATAATTAGAAATGTACCCCAAGGAGGCGGTCATTGACATAAACAAAAGTGCCGTATATACCAACATATTCATAGCACTATATTTTGTAATAGAAAAAAAAACTGGAAACAAAATAGATGCCCATTGATAGAGGGATAGCCAAATAAACTATCATATATGAATGTAAAGGAATATTACTGTGCTGAAAGAAACATTGAGCATGATGAATCCAAAGAGACATGGAAGGACAATATCCACTAATAGAAAGTAAAGGAAGCAGAGCCAAGAATACAATATACAAAATGAAAGAAAAAAACATAAATTTAAAAAAAACTTAGATCCAAGGAAAAGATACTCTACCCCACCTCGCCCTTCTTCTTTGCAGAGGTCAGGATCCACAGAACATTCCACATTAAGTCAGATGTTTTTTGATGAGTTGATCAAGCTTGCTGAATGTTTCATAGTCTCCTTAATTTTATGTCTTTCTTTAAAAAAAATACTTGATACAAAGAGCATCTCTTTGTGTAGGAGAGATGGAGAAATCTATAGGTGGCATGTAGGTAATATAAAAAACAAATATATCCTTAAAATAGATTTTTAAAAGATTTAATGGTGTTATTATGGTTGATTTTGTGTAAACAGGAAGCATACTAGTAGCAGCTTAGAAGTTATAGTGATGAAAAATAGTAGTGTTTTCCCCAATATCAAATTTACCACTAGAACCTTCAAAATGAATAATAACTGCAAGGTATTCCCCCTGGGAAACTCTCCCCAACCTGATGGGTATAAGTGGGGTTAGTGAGCCATTCCCAGCCCAGGGAGGGACAGAGAGAGAAAGAGAGAGAGAGAGAGAGAGAGAGACAGAGACAGAGACAGAGACAGAGACGGAGAGACAGAGACAGAGATAGAGACAGAGAGACAGAGAGACAGAGAAACAGAGAGGCAGAAAGGCAGAGAGACAGAGACAGAGAGACAGAGAGAGAGAGAGAGACAGAGAGAGAGAGAGAGAGACAGAGAGAGAGAGAGACAGAGAGAGAGAGAGAGAGAATTTGGGGAAACATACCTACCATGCCTGATCTACATTGACTCACATTATAATCCTACTTGTCCAGTCTCTCCTCACATCTCAGTTGGATTACTGCAGTAGCCTCCTAATTGTTTCCCCCATATCATATTTCATCCCCCTCAAATCTATCTTCTAGACAACTGTCAAATTTGTTTTCCTAAATAGACCAAGTCATTCTCTTGCCCAAGACACTTATTGGCTCCTCTTTGCCTTTAGATTGAAATATAAACTCTTCTGTTCAGCATAGAGAGCCCTTTTGGCAATAGCCCATCTTTCCAAGATGAGTAACCACTACTAATCCTGCTCACACACTCTGCTCCTGCCAAGCCTACTTAATGTCCCTGATATGACGATCCATCTCCTATCTCTGTGCCTTTGTATACCCAACCCCCCCATACCTGGAATGCTCTCCCTCTTCATCTCAACCCCTAAGAAACCCCCACTCTCTTCAAGGATCAGCCATTTGAGCACAGCTATGGTCTCACTTTTATCTTTGTACCTTTAGAGCTTAACTGAAGGCTAGGCACATAATAGGCATTTAGTAAGTGTCTCTTGGGAAGCTGGCCTTGAAAAAGTAAACCAAGCTCTCTGGGCTTCTGTTTTCTTACCTGCAAAATGGAAATTTTTGAGGAAAGCACTTCGAAAACTCAAATATGACATAAATCTGAGCTATTATTATAGAAACAGACTTCTTCCTGGGCATCTTTATAAGCTTATTGCTAGTATAACCTGAAGAGAGATGTCTACCATTGCATCACTCTGAATGACTGTATTGGGATTGCTGAGCCCAACTCCCTGGGCAATGGCCTTTGTGCTTCTGTTAAGGGAAATAGTGAATAGTTACTTAAGGTGGACTTAAGGACCAAAGTCTGTGTATACTTTTGGACACCTGCCATGATATTCTGGGGATTGAGATGTGATTGGCTCCCAAAATGACTTTTAGGCTAGTGCTTTCTAAAGGTCAATCATCTTTTCTCCCTGTGCTAAATAAGCTAGATTGTGTGTGTGTGTGTGTTGCTTTACTTAATTTTTTAAAGGAAGAATTTGCTGAAACTTCTTTACCCCCCCCAATACCCTAAAATCACACTCAGACTGATTTAAATAACTTTACAGACACCTTTAAAATTCCTTTCCTCCTTATTTAACTGTTGTTAAGAGGTGGAGTATCAAGACCAAATGAGGCAATAGTCTGGTTAGGGTTGAGGATATGGTTGAACAGCAGGATCCACAGGGGCCCCTGACATGCCTTTCATCAGTAATGCTTTATGATTTACAAATTGCTTTCCACACAGCCCTTTTATGAGGTAGCTCATGCAAACATTATTGTCTGCATTTTATAGAAACTTGCAGAGGCTTGTAGAAGCTATTTGACTTGCTCATGGTCACACAGCTAATAAATGTCATCAGAAGCATTTGAACTCTAGTTTTTAGACACAGCTGGGACTGTGGGACTATTATCTTGGACTCATCACTTTACTATATGCCTCTAATGCAGGAGTGGGAACCGTGAAGCCTTGAGGCCTCTAGGTCTTCAAGTGTGGCCTTTTAACTGAATCTAAACTTCACAGAATAAATCTATTTATTAAGGGGATTTGTGGCCTCAAGGCTGCAGGTTCCCCACTCCTGCTCTAATGCAAAATTCTACAGGCATTCAGAGAGGGGGCATAACATATAGGCAACATGTGAGCTGAACCTTGAAATAGCAGTATTTCACCTGGCATTATCTCATAGCATCCTGACCATCCCTATGAGATGCGCAGAGCACCTATTATTATCCCCACTTTATAGTAATCATCAAAAAGAGTAGGGGAGTAGCCTTACCAAAAAGATAGATGTTCAGATCCTGCCTCTTCCATACATAGTCTATATAACCCTGTTGGGAGCTAGATGACCCAGCAGGTTGTGTGCTGGGCCTGGAGTCAGGAAGACTCCGATTCCTGAGGTCAAATCTGGCCTTAGACATTTATTAGCTCTGTGACCCTGGGCAAGTTACTTATTCCTTTTTGCTTTAGTTTCCTCAACTGCAAAATGAGCTGGGGAAGGAAATGGCAAACCACTCCAGTAGTATCTCCACCTAGAAAAGTCCAAATAGGGACACAACTGAAACAACTCAACAACAACAACAACAACTCTGGTCAAGTTAATCCTCAGCACTCTAGGCCCCTCTCTGAGACTGACTTTCAGAATAGATGTCTGTCCTCATTGGTAGAGGGAGTTTCCTTAATGGGAGTTCCTTTCCTACAACATTGAAATGACTGATCCAATTAGAGGACGGAAGCATTCCATAAATATTTGTTGAATTGAATTAATGAGGAAGCTGAGGCCTAGAGAGCTGTTCAATGGCAGCATCAGCATTTGAACCCTCTTCCTTATATTTAATAGATGTGAATTTGAGGAGGGGGAGAGAGGAAAGTAAGCTATGTTTGGTCATGGATCTTGCTTTGAGAGAAAATGATTGATCCCAAGGATGTACTCAGAAATCATCCCAATGAAGCAATCTAGGACTCAAAGGATTTAGAGCTAGAAGAGACCTAAGAAATCATCATGATCCAATCCCTTCTCTGTACATACAGGGAAACTGAGACCCAAGGTCACATACCTAGTAAGAAGCAGACCCAGCATTTGAACCTTGATTTTCTCATGTCAAATCTAGTATTCTTGTTACTTTCTGACTACGAATAATCAACCCATTCCTTTAAGGACATGAGGGAAAGATGGTACATCATTATATGATGATGGAACTCCCACTATAATTCTTTATTAAAATTGCATTTCCATTGCCCCTCCATGAAATTACAAAACCAGCAAAACTGTATCTATTTTGCTGACTTCCTTTCCCTAAATTTGGGGGACCATTAGTGTGGCTCCCAAACTGGATCCCTGGTTAATGTTTTCTAAAGGTCAGTAATATCTTCTCCACCTACCAAACAAGCTGATTTTGTCTGTATATCACTTTAATTTTTTTAAGGGAACAATTCGCTGAAACTTTTTTCTCCCCTTCCCAGTCCTTTAGAATCACACTTTGACTGATTTAAATAACTTAAAAGACAAGATGCCTTTAAAATTCCTTTCCTCCTGGTTTAACCATGTAATTGTTTTCACTTGCAGTAATCTTCTCTTAGACACTCACGCTTGACTTATTTAGTAAATCCTTCTCTGCATTTAAAATCATCCATTAGCATTAAGGAGCCTGACACTCTATTCTGCACAATAAATCTTATTGCCATTTAACTAGTAGTTTGCTGCTTAGAAAAGACCTGAATCTTGCTGGCGGAGAAAGCCAGAGACCAGAGGTACATTGCCTCACACGTTTTCTGTCTCCCAGGTTCTGAATGCAGCCTTAAGATTTCACTGGGGAACCCTTGTGATTCTTGGAATTGGCCCCAGACCTTTACAACCTGACCTTTTGGTGTCCCCATAAATCTCACAGACTTGCCCCATAGCCAGACTAGGCAATTCAATTCAGCAGACTGCTATTTATTAGGTTCATATCTTATCCAGGACCCTGTGATTTGGGGTGGAAAGGTGGAAAGAGCAGTGAAAGAAGGCAGGAGAAGAGAGAGAAATATAAGCATAACAAAGACATTGTCTCTGACCTTGTAAATTCTGCACCAATAACCCAGGGTGTTTGATGGAGACACCAAGGGATATGCCACACATGGCTATATTTTCACATGTTAAGCTCAAAGGTTCAGCATCCCAAACATTGGCTTTCCTTAGGGACCAGTGACAAAACTGAGAGTAATAGAAACTCCTCATTTTCTACTTGTATACCTTTGTCCCACTACTCTTCCTCCAACACCTTCCTTCTGTTTTGAAATCCTACCCATCCTTCAAGTTATCCTGGATGGAGATTTCTTGAATTGCCCATCCCTCCTCCCACCCAAGTGATTTCTCTACCATCATATGTCAAAGCTCCCTTACTCTACTTATAGTCTAATGCCTCAAGCAATTTTCTTAGTGTGAGTATGAGCAGAGAGAATTCCCCTGGCTCCCTTCAACTATCTCACTTTTGTCTTTTTATCACCAGCACCTAACACTGTCAGGCACATAGTAGGCTCTTCACAAATACTCACTGATGGGCTGATCTTGGGTAAATTACAATCTCTCTGGGCTTTTGCTTTCTTAACAGCGAAGTGGGGTTTTAAGTCCTTATGCCACATAGGTGGGTTGTGAGGAAAGCACTTTGTAAAGTAAAGGGCTATACAAATGTCAACCCTCCCCTTTAGGTGCAGTGTCAGATTGTATTTCAATCACAGGTTGTGGTTGTTGTTGTTTTTATAATCCTGTCTGTTTTATTTTATGCATTTTCAAATATTATTCTGAGAAGGGATTCATAGACTTCACCAGAATGACAAAGGAATCTATGATATAGAAAAGGTTAGGATCCATTGCTTTGAAGGCTATGGGACATGCCCATTGGCACCTAAGTGATAGTGGAAAAAAATACACTTCTCGATTGTGTGTTGGTAGCTGGGGCTGCACCAAAATGAATCATTGGTTTTGGACCCTTCCTTTGGCAACTCCTGTTAGATAGGTTTCACTGAAGAGTGCTATCCTAACGATTAATTGTCTGGCTCCCCAGTGAAGGATGATTTTGGAAGGAGTTACTTCTTTGTGTTGGCCTATGAAAGTGGATGGACAGAACAATGGTGAGTTTTTGGCTTTGGGTTTTTTTTTTTCCTTCTACCTTTTTTCTGAGGAAAATATTTCTATCACATGAAGGGGGCTTTTTTTTATAGCTTCTGAGTTCCCTTCCAGCAGTAGCCCTAGGTTTAAATATTACCTCTAATATTTATCATTTATATGACCCTGGCCAATCACTTAAACTCTTTGAGTCTCAGTTTCCTCTTCAGTAAAATATGGGGTCAGACTAGATAGTCTTCCAAGGTCTGTCCCAGCACTGTCTATGAACTCATGATAATCTATGATTCTATATCTTTATTGTGCTTGAGTATGTCATATCACCAAGAATTACAGAATTTGAGAGTTAGAAGGAACTCCAGTGACCATTTTGTCCAACCCATGTTAGAAGGGAATCCCCACTAAAACACAACTTATAAGTTGTCCTCCAGATTCTGCTCAAAACCTCCACAGAAGGGAAACCCACTGGGTCTAGATCAGGTCATTTTACTTTTGTATAGCCCTAATTATTAAGAATTTCTTCCCAAAATCTAGACTAAATTGACCTCTTTGCAACTTCTACCCATTGTTCCCATTCTGTTCTCTTGGGATGAGGAGAGCAAGTCTAATCTTTGCCATATCCCCTATGGAAGTCTTTGACTACTTGAAGACTTTGAGTCTTCTTTTTTCATGCTTAGTTCCTTCAGCCAACTCTGACATGCCATGGACCCAAAGGTCTTCGTTGTCCTTACTATCTTCTTCTGGAATTCTCCAGCTTATCTATAACTTTCATAAGCTATGGCCTCCAGAATTGAACAGAATTTTCTAGATAAGATCTGATGAGGACAGAGTTCAATAGCACTATTGTATCTTCGTTCCCAGAAGTTTTGTTCCTTTTAATGAAGCTTAAGTCACATTAGCTTTTTGACCACCACATCATACCCACTAACTCAGCCTGGGCTTGTAATCCATTAAAACCCCCAGACTCTCTCCAGAATCCCTATCTAGCATGAATTTTATTTTGCACCAATTATATTTTTAATAATATTGAAAATTATGATGATGATAGCATTTACATAGTGTTTTAAGGTTTTCAAAGCACTTTACAAATATCTTTTCATTTAACAAATGTCATCTTTCTAGATCCAGTCCAATGTTCTATCTAGTTTGTCAGGATCCTTCTGGATCCTTCCCATCCTAGTGCCATCTGCAAATTTGGTGAGCGTACAATCTATACCTCTGTCCAAATCACTTGTAGAAATAATAAAAAGCACATGACCAAAAATATATGCATGGGGTGTTCCACTGGAGACCTTCCACTCCTTTGACATGGAATCATCAACAATAGCCATTCAGTCAGTTCTGAATCCCACTGATTGTTCCATCATAGCTTTCTATCATTTCCATAAGAAGAGTATGAGATGCTTTGTGAAGTTTGCTAAAATCTAGGCAAATTATAACCATAACATTCCCTTCATCCAGTAGTAGCCTTTTAAAATTGTCAAAAAATGAAATTAATCTGGCATGACCTGTTTTTCATTCTGGCTGTTACAATCATTGCCTCTACTTCCAAATGTTTATTAAACATCCTTTTAATGATCTAGTGTAGATTTTTCTCAATAATCAAAGTCAAGCTCATGGGCCTAAATTTTGTGGTTTCTATTTACTTTTTTTTAAAACTAGAATATTTGCTCCTCATCAATTTTGTGACAATTTTCCCACTTTATAGGATCTTTCATGTGTCACTGATAGTGGTTCAGCAAACATGGACAACGTGGGGATTTGTTTTGCTTGACTTTGATATTCATTACAAGGGTTTTGTCTTTCTTTTCCCCCCCCCCAGTGGGACAAGGTAAGAGAGAGAAGGGTATGGATAGGTTTGTCCCATAACCCCACCAAAGAGAATAGATAAGCAGGATAGCTTTGAAAATTGCATATTGAATTTCTCATTAAAAGAAAAGCAAGTTCTACTTAATAGAGATTTCTATTTTTATACAGAATCTTCTCCTTCTGTACTACAATGCACAAAATGCTTATTGTCTTTGGTAACTGTTAAAAAAAATAAAACGTGGGATCTTATGGAATTGTTTAAGGCACTAAGTTAAGTGACTTGCTTATACTCACACAGCTAATATGCTGTCAGAGGCAGGTCTTGAACCTAGGCCTTCTTGACTCCAAGAACAGCTGCCTTCCAGAGAAGAAAACAGATGTGACAAGATAATGGTGAAGCGTAGAGAAGGAAAGCATGAGCACTAAACCTATGGCAGAATAAGTTTGTTTAAAGGAGGGATTTAACCAAAGAGAAGCGGAGAGCAGAGGCTATTTGTACTGCAGTCATCTCCCACCTGTAGACTCTTACTTGCAGCATATGCAATGTGGGTGTCATTCTTCATCTGCATCATGTGCGTTTAATTCCATATAAATATGTATGCATGGTACCAATGTTGCTTATGTCAGAAAGGGAAAGAGAAAATCTTCATGCATAATTTGATGAATGTTTTCTGCTTTGTATAGGCAAATTGTTGAAGGGATTGTGACCAAGCATGCTGTATTTATTGCTGAGCTGAAAAGTTTTGGGGGAAGAGGCGAACCATCTAAGAACTGGATTCTTAGAAATTCATCACCTAGGTGCAATCCCTAAGGCAGTCACGGCCCTTGGTAAAATTATAAAATGTAGTGAACAGAGGAGGCTCTGATTAAGACATATGTATGCCCTGCCCTCATGGAACTTAAAGTCTATTAGGAGAAAGAAAACACAATATGTCACTTTCTGCTCTTGATGAAAGCCCCAAGGGCCTTGAAGCTGTTTTTCCTTCTCCTATCAAACTGTGCTTTGTGTATATTAATATTTTCTTCCCACTGGACTTGAAGTCAGGAAGACCTGAGTTCAAATGCTTTTTCAGACTCTTACTACCATAGGAAAGCCATTTAACCCCTCTGTGCTTCAGTTATCTCATCTGTAAAATGGAGGTGTTGGCCTTGATGACCCCTAAAATCCCTTCTAGTTCTAAATCTATAATTCTATTATCTTATAACTTTTTCGGCAGTGAGGATAGGTTTACAATTCAGTTCAATTTATAAGCATCTGTTAAACACCTACTATATGGAAGGTTCTGTGCTAGACTCTCAAGATACAGAAATTTTTAATATCTCTTACCTGCAAGGAGTTTACATTCTAGGAAAAGAAGCAGAGAAGGATATGATGTGTACCTAGAAAGGGAAATACAGGGTCATTTAAGGAGAGAGAGACAGAAAGACACAGAGACACAGAGAGAGTATTAATAACTAGAAGCATCAGATAAAATATTCTTATGAAAGTGTCACCTGAACTGGGGTGTGAAGGAAGATAAGGTTCCTCAGAGATGGAATATAGACTTTGATGAGAAGCTTAGTCATTCAGGTTAATAGGAACATAGAGACCATGAAGGAGAGTAATGGTAAATTTGGCTAGAAAGATAGGATGGAGCCAGCTTCTGGCACTGCTAATGCTAGGCTGAGAAATGTGTACCTTATCCTAGAAACAAAAGAGAGCCACAGAGGGGGATGCAGTTAGACCTCTGCCCTAGGAAAATTGTATTCATAGCTATTTGGAGAGGAGGAAGACAGGAAGCTGAGAGATTGAATATGCAGCTACTGTAATGGTCCAGATGAGAAGATGAGACCTGACTAAGGCGATGGTCAAGTGAGTGGAGAGGAAGGATGTGAGAGGTGGTATGGAGACAGAATCTACATTTGGAAAGTGATTGGTTATTGGTGGGTGGGAAGAAGGGGGAAGTCTTGAGGGTGAGTATAAGGTTACCAAGCGAGGTGACCAGAAAAATGATGGTGTCCTGAATAGAACTAGGGAAGTCTGGAGGAATTTAGGAAAAATATGATACTCTACATAATATTCACTCTCCCAGAAATCCTTTGGAAAAAAGGACGTATATTTCCAAGATTGCTACCTAGGGTTAATATCACAATCTGTGGCTATGGAATAGAGAGAATGAAATGACCCTACACTGTAACAAAACCACAACCTCAATATATTAGTATGGTCTCTAATCCACTGAGGTAATCTTGATAATCATGATAACCCCATTTTTGCTTTAAAATGTTCTTTTCTCCTCCTTTCCTGCCTATGTTTTCTCCTCCTTCATTTCCCCTTTTCTCGTTCCCTCTCTCCTTTCTTTACTTCTGTCTTCTTATCTTTACTCTCTTCCTTATTCTCTCTTTTTTCCATTCTTCATTCTTTCCTTTCTTCTCATAATATTTGCTGAGCACTTATACAAACAAGGCTGTATGCTAGACATGAGGATGGTGGCAGGGCTTATGAATATGAAACAGATTTAATCTTTCCTCTCATGAAGCTTACAGTATAGAAAAGGAGATGACATATACACAAATAGAACCAAAGGAAAGATGTGATAAGTGGTATAGGAGAGCTATAAAGGAAGAGAATTATTGAATCATAGACTATAGGAGTTAGAAGGGACTACGGAGACTATTCAGTCCAACCCTCTCCTTCAATAGACAGGGTAATAAGTACTCAGGGGAAAATGTGCCTAAGGGCAACCATGTTAGTGCAGGTGGCTGTGACCTTAAGAACTGGCCCGAGGCAACCACTTAATGTTAAGTCAAATTAGTATCAGTAGCCAAGAATCATGATTACATACTAGTGGCAATCCTCATCCCACTCCATCTCCCAAAACAGTCTTCTAAAGCATTTTAATAGCCCCCTTGGACCTCATTCTTGAACCTCTTTGTTACAGGCTAATTGCTTCAAATATCTCTAAGAAATATCTAAAGTCAAACCAATGACATTCCTCTGCTGCAAACAGAAGAGAGGGCCAGACTGTGATGATCACATTTAGAGTCACTTCCAAAATTCAAACACTAAGGCTTTTCACATGGACAAATTAATCATCCAAGATCACGTAGCTAATAATAGATAAAAGACAGGACTTGAAACCAGGCCTTTAGGCTTCAGGTTCAGGGTTTTTTCCTACTACTGTCTGTGCTAGCTACTTTTTGGAATTATTATGAGGATCAAAGGGGATAATTTATGGGTAAGTGGTATACATTCTAAATCAGTTCAGCTCCAGATCTGAATAATGTTTTCCAAAAACTGTCAACAGAAGAACACTTATGGTACAGTACTGCCTGTTATTTGGGGGGGGGGTATTTTTAATTTTATTTTTTTCAATCAATAAACATTTATTTTCTTTTTCTCCCACCTCCCACCCCTACTGCAAAACAAAACCCTTGTAAAATTTGTGCATAGTCAAGCAAAATACATTCCCAAATTGGTGATGGCCAAAAATATGTTTTTCATTCTCCACCTCTCTGCATACTATATCATGAGCACTCTGGAATTAGGTGTTTAATTCTGTGTATTTAGTCCATTTTCTCTCTTTCAAGAGATCCTGGTCCTCAGGAACCATAGTGAATCATGACATTGATCAAAGTCTATCTTAGTATTTCAAAGTTATTCATTTTTAGAGCTGTTATAATTTACATTGTTCTCATGGTTCTACTCATTTCACTCTGCATCAGTTCATGCCTAGGAAGATTTTCTCAGGTTTTTCTGAAACTGCCCCTTTCCTCATTTCTTAAAGCACAATAATATCCCATTATATTCACATTTGGAACTTTGTTCAGTCATTCAATTCCCAAACAATGGGCATTTCTTTAGTTCCCAATTCTTCCTCACCCAAAGAACTGCTATAAATGTTCATCTTTTCAGGGCCTCGTCCTCTTTCTTTTATCTTTATGAGATATAGCTCTAGTAGTAGTGTTATTGTTAGGCAAAGAATATGTACAGTTTAGTCACTTTTTGGACTTCTTTTTCCCCAGAAACCTGTGTATCCAGGATGGGTTGAGTGGATAGGAGATATGGAGGAACTCTAATGGTCAGCCTGACAGAGGACAAAATGATAATGCTGAAAAAAATAAAAGAAAGATAGAAAAAGGTGAGAGGCTAATAGTCTAATAGTGAGAGGCTAATTCCTCCTCAGGGCCAGGGAGAAATAGGTACTAAACTTGTTCCATAACTACAATTGATCAATAAGCATTTATTAAAGTCTATGTTCTATAAGCACTGTGCTAGGTGCTTTGAATACAAAGACAATAAATTAAACAATCTCTATTTTTGAGAAACTTATTATTAAATAGGCAAAGGTACCAGGGCAGCCAGGTAGATCATCATTCCTGTCCTGTCGAGCTAGAGTAACTTGTACAATGTAAGGTGTGGCCAAGGATCCCAGAACTGTTTGAAGTATGTAAAGATCAGTGCACCCAAAGTGCTGCCACCAGCTACCTAAGCCAATTCTTTGCAAGATGGAGTTATTCCCCTCTGCCATTGCAAAGAGAGACAGAAGAACTTATGTGAAGGAAGCAGAACTGGTTCCCTTACTTTCCTATCAGCATAGGGGTAGCTCAAAAGGTAAGGAGAAACTGAACTCCAGCATGGGGGTGTAGGAAACAATGCTGGAGTTGCAAAGGAAGCAATGACCATGTGCTATGTTATCAGTTGCTTGATACTTCTTCATATTGCCATCCATTTGCTAATCCAATTAAACTATTGCTTTATTTCAGGTTAAGTTCTAAGTGATTTTCAATGTGTTAATATTCAGTCATTTTCAGTCTGACTCTTTATGACCCCATTTTGGAATTTTATTGGCAATGATAATAGGATAGTTTACCATTTCCTTCTCTAGCTCACTTTACAGATGGGGAACTGAGGTAAACAAGGTTAGGTGACTTGCCCAGGGTCACACAGCTGGTAAATATCTTATTCCAGAAATGAACTCATGAAGATGAGTCTTCCTGATTCCAAGTCCAGTGCTCAATCCACTGTACCAACTAGCTGCCCCAATTTTCAATGGCTGGATTTAAAAAGGTGGAATTTATAGTAGGTTAAACCAAGACTATATTGAACCTGAGTTCTGAATAGACCTTCAAAGAGAAGCAATAAGACAATGCCAGGGAGACTGTTGACACTCACCATGTGCTACATATGTAAAGAATTTTAGAACTCATTATATATAAACCAACAATTATTATTATCAGTCTATGACTGATTTTCCCTATCTATGTCTTGCCCAAATATCTAAGACTGAACTTTAGTATGGTATACAACTTAAACCTGAGACAGAAAGAGCTTTTAGAGATTAGCCAATCCAACCTCTTTATCTGATAGATGAACAACCTGAGAGCCCAGAGAAGTGAGATGATATGTCCAGGGTCACCCAGTTTTTTGATGCTAAGAAGCATCAAAATCAAGATTTGAGCCCATGCCTCTGACACCAACCCCAGTGCCCTTCCTACCTCACCACATTTTTTCAGTGTTTCTCTAGTCTTCTCCTATAGTAGCTTTGTGGGTTTCCTATTAACATCTCTCTTTCTGGCATAGATGCCTCAGAAGGCCTGAGCTTCAGACACAATGGGCTGGCCCAGCTCCAAATCCTACTGGTAGCCAATTACAGGCTGGAATTTTGGTATGACAAAACTGTCAGTTAAGTCCTTGACCTGGTAGATATGGGAGCCCAAAATCAGTCCTTGTAACCACTGAAAATGTGAACTATAACTATGACTTGTCAAGTTCCATCTTGACCTGGAATCCTCTTGATATTATGTGTGTTACCAGGACTGCAAATAGTTCTCCTGAAGGATGGCTTCATCAATCTAATTTTCTGCTTGGGCCAGGCTTATCAGGCTCTTGCTGAGAGAGCAGAACTTGGTGATACCTCAGCACTGCTGAGTCAGGTCTCTGTCCATAGGGTTTCCCTGGGTTCAGGCTGCTATGTGGCCCTAGCTTTCTCTCTGGGCCAATTTGCTATTCTCAAATAAATAACATACTTTAACATTTAAATAAGAAAAGAGGGACATCCTGCCCACCAGTCCTTTGTTTATATTGTCCCCACTTTCCCTCCTCACTCAGAAGTTTGAAGAAAAATAACATATGTACTTTTTTGTTTCTTTTTAAATTTTCTTTTCTTTTCCAATTGAGCATTTTTCTCCATCCTATTCCTCTAAATTTAAAAGAAAAAAAGAAAGCAAAAGTCTTATGACAAATATGCACACTTAAGCAAAACAAATTCTCACCTTGTCCATGTCCAAAACTCTGTGTCTTATTTTGTCCCTCTTGTCTGTCACCTTTCTATCAAGTGAGTTGTCACCTCTGACAATTCTGAGGTATCAGAATTCTTCATCAGTCTTCTGAGATATGGTTGGTCATGGCATTGATCAGAGTTCTTAAAGCTTTCAAAAATAGAACGCATATTTTAAATTTTCTACTGATATACAGGTGCCATGGCTTATAATCCTTAAGCCTACAGGTTTAGGAATGAAGAAACCTAGGTTTTAGTCCCAGCTCTGTAGCTCACTCACTATGAGACCTTGATTAATCATTCTCTAGGCCTCAATTACTTCATCAATAAAATGAGGATTAAGTTAGCTGATCTCAAGGGTCATTCCTTCCAGGCCTAACTTTCTGCGATGGAGAGGTTTTGGAAGATAGGTCAGGGAATATTGGTGATGCCAGGAATATCTCTGCATTAACTTAGATCCCTGCCTAAGGTGCATACACAAGGCTTACAATCTAAGTCATTTTACTAAAGATCATCCTGATGAATAATGAAGAATTGTTGACTGTGCCTGTAATTTCTATGCTATGGCCCTCATGTCCCTGGAGCTGCTCCTATTCATCATTGGTACTTCACATCAGATGAAGAAATCTTCTTCTGTGCTATTACTCTAATATTTATGCTGTTATACCTGTTTACTTTCACCACTTTTCATTAGGAGACCCACTGTGTAAAAATTTAGCATCACCTACCACATGGACCATAATGCTGAGATTTGAAACTTGGTCCTTCCAAAAGATCTTTGTCTTTTGTTCTATTCTACATTTTTATTTCTTCTTCTGTTTTTCTCTCATTATTATGACTCCTGAAAGTGGAGTATAATTTTTTTCTCTTTCCCCACTTTTCTCTTCAGTTCTTTTCATGCCAAAAAGGTTGTCCAATTAAAGCCCTATAAACATTTAAACCAGGTCCTCTATAACAGGAATGTCAGATGTATGGTTTAGAGGCCACAACACCCCCAAAGTGCTGCATAAATCAGATTGAAATGCAATCGGTAAATATTTAGCAAAATAAATAAAAATACAATAAAACATAGATAGCATTACAATTTAAAGAAAAGTCCCACAGAAATCCTTACATAGAGATTAGTGGCCCTGTTTCTATTTGAGTTTGATACCGCTGCTCCAGAAAATGCTTTGCACCTTTCCACCAAGGAGTGGTATGTGATAGGACTAGTATCTACCAGTATTTCCCTAGCAACTTCTTTCCCCTAACAACCGTAATATAAGGCAAGTCCATTGCCTCCTCTTTTTCTTCATTGGTGGAGATTTGCATTCCCTAAAAGGAGAAAATTTTCTGAGACCTGACCTGATTGGTCCTTGCTTTCTCAACATGGCTTCCTGGTTAACTAAAGTCATAAAATGTCCTAGCCACAAGCAGTGAGGACTCTTCCAACTTGGTGGATTTCTGAAGACCATGTGAGTTACTATGCCCTTCACTATAACCTTACCTGCTGGCCAGGAACATTTCCACACGAAGGTAAGGAGGGCCACATCCAGAGAAGCTAAGTTCCGTCATACCCTTGTTGCATATCCTTGTTTAGGCAAAGTAAACCTCTTTTTGTTAATTTTCAATGACTTATAAATGCCTTATTTAATTCCAATATAAGGCCTAAACTAATAGAGTGTCAGCATTAGATCCCACCTCTAACATTTGGTAATATTTGGCAGGATAGGATAAGATGAGATGGTTTCATGACTGAGTTGTGGGGGAAGAGTCCTGAAAACATAGAGCACATGGAACACCACTTGGGTTTTTTTTTATCAAAAAGAGCCCCCCTCACAGTGTATGGGTCATCTGTTCTATGGGATAGGAGGAAGCTCTTTCTCTGACCTCTATCTATAGTTCAGTGGATAATGGAAGAAGCTGCCCAGAAGTATAAAGAAAGCATGAAATTTAACATTCCCTAGTTGTTTTTGACAGCTCTGCATAAGTTGTATTGCTAGCATAAAAAGTCTGAAAATAAACTGGGCCAACTACTCAGTAGCTAATGACAGAGTACTCAGCTTTGAGGGGCTGGGTACTAAAAGGCAAGGGACAGCAAATGGAGCTAGTGGCCTCACAAATGAAGGAATCTATCCTGAGGGGGATGGAGACTGACAGGCCCCAGGTAGGAAATGAAAATAAGACCTTTAATTCAGAGATTCAGGTTCCTTCTCAGATCAGAGCCATGAAATAGAAGAAGGAGAGAAGATATGGGACAGATAGAGATTTGGAAAATCCCATTAGAGGTAAAAAAAAAAACTCCAGGCTTAGAATAACTTCCTGCCCTGAGGAAGTAGACAGTAGGTGGACCTTCTCCTAGGAGCCAGGGTGGTTTCAGGAAAAGTTCAAACAAGAAACTTGATCAGTCCCTGGAGTAATGGCTCCTGAAGGTGTTATCTAATGGAACTGATCCTGAGCCACTCTCTGAAATATACTTCTACAAGTTAGGAGAGCTCTCTGAGGAGGTATTTTTACAGTCAGCTACATTTATTAGTTTCCAGACCAGGATATTCTTTGTTGTTCTTTAAGTAGCTGAGATAGGTAGTTATTCACATCTGACCTGGTAAAGATGAATATCCATTGGAGTCAGCTCCCCAGTGGGAATCTATAAGGAGTGGCACGAAGTTCCTAAAGGAAATGTTTGATAGACTACATTTATATGACCTCCCATTACCTGCCACACCCTAGGCCCAGCCTTTCTCAGCAGAGACCCACCAATATGGCTTCAGATTTTAATGGATCTCCCTTACCACACAGCCAGGTCAGTTGGTGAAATCTGAGTAAGAGACTGGGACAGTTGTAGCTTAGGAAAATATTGCTAATAGGGACTCTAGAATGGGGGTGAGAGGAATCACAGAGCTCACCACTCTGATAAATGGGCAAAGGGAAAAGATACTTTTCCCTGGAGGAGCTTTGGGTGTGAAAACCTTCTCCCCCTTAATTCCTGAAACATGGGATTGATAAGATAACTGATGCCAGCATTGGTGGGTGCTGGCAAAACTTTACAGGAAATTTAGGGGCAGAACACTAGGAGTCCTTCTGCCCCACTGAAGCCTGAGATATCCTCTATAGCTCCTGCCCCACTTGGACCATGGAGGGAAGAATACAGAGGGCAGACCATGGAGGCAAGGGTGCAATATCTGTATGTATCCTTTCAGCAAACTCTAGACATTTTACAGTGGCTAAGTGGAAGCCCACAGAGTTATCCAAAGCAACTAATGTATTTAACACCATACAATATTGGGCCTTCTAGTGACAGTGATGAAGGGAGCTGGAGTACTTGGTTATACTAGCCTCCCTTACAAAAGCCCTGCATTACCTGTGAGGAAAGCAGATATACCAGGCACCTTACAGTGGACTCCAGAGAGCTTAATAAAGCCATGACAATAACTGTTTCTGACCTCACCAATGTTGTAAACCAGGTAGTTCAGGTCTAGGGTGAGTGATATTGATGGGGTCTGGGATGCTTTTGTCTGTAACCTCAGTTTGTAAAATCTCACTTGTGTTCTGGTATCTATGTATGTAACATCAGTTTGTAATAAGCCTGTGCAATTAAGTTGTAGAAGTCACACTTTCCCCCAGCCATAAAGGCATTAACTCTGCCTCTCCCCTGCCCCAGCCTAAGAGTCTTTTCCCTGAGCCAGCAGTCTGCCCAGATACAGTACCTATGGATCCTTCAATAGCATTCTATAAACAAATCCTTAGTTAAAGAAATGTATATCCCCTTTGTTCTAAGTGGCCAGCTGCAGCTGAAAACTTTGAACAACATTATCAGAAGAGAAAACTCCCTCCCAATATGGTACCTCCTGAATCCCTAATCAGTCTACCTTCTAGACTTGGCACCTCCTGAAACAATAAAACCTATCCTCCCAACAGCTATATTGTCAAAGATGAGTAACAGACTGACATATCTCATTCAGCCTTGACCAAGAGTAACCTAGTGACTCCACAAGGCAAAAACCACACCTCCTGGTAGTCCCCCTTAGAAAGATGTCCCAGTGAATTATGGTCAATACACCTGCACAGTTGATATAAAAAGTGCATGTCCCTTTAAGCATTGACCACTCCTAAACTCCTTCCAAACTCCTCCCTAACTCCACCCTTACCCACCTAGTTAGCATAATTAACCTTTGACTGACAGTTTTATCACCATAAAAATTGTGTCTCTAGCCCCTGCACTTTGCAGGCTATCCTTAAACTTTTTCTGCCTGCTGCAAAGTGTAATAATAAACTTTGTAACTTTGCCAAAAGATAGCTTGAGCCCTGTGAAATTCTTTCCAGACAAGAACCCTCTAGGGATTCATGTGAGATCATTCAGACATCCAACTCTCCCCAACCTCTTCACTATCATGTACACATACAAATATATACAAAGTAAGTACAAGGTCATTCTAATGGGAAAGGCTTTACATAGCAGATGACACTCTAGAGGTAGATGTGCTTCCTCACCTTCCTGACTTGATCTTGTATTTTCTTGTCAAGACTCTAACTCCTTAAGGGCAGGGGATGCATTTTGTTCCTGTCTTTGTAACACCCATTGACTATAGTCCCAGTGACTTGCATATTGTAGACCTGTCATAAATGTTTTGTTGAATTGAATTAGATGCATAGGAACCATACTGATTGGGAGAGCTGGCCCAGAAATGAATACAGTACAAGGCTAGCATCTTTAAGGAGATAGTACTTTAAAAACCAATTGCTTTGTTAAATGGATATCAGGACAAGCAACTATCCAGTGGACAGCAAAATGCCATCTCAGAAGAATCCTCTTGAACCACAGTTACATGGACTAGCCCAGGCCTGTGTATGAGTGTTTGCCCACATATAGCCCAAGAAAGGTCTTCTTGGGACAAATATATTGCAGAGGTGACCAGGGCCTCCAAGTCTATGATCCACCCACCAGCTGTGCTTCAGCTGTGGGGAATGTCATTGGGCTATAACCCTCCCCTCTCAAATGGGAACAAGAGAATTTATCATCTTGCATCAGCTCTGAATGCTGAATAGAAAAGAATAAGTGGGGCACTGCTCGGAGCTGCCTTGCTTTAATGCCAACAAAGTGCCATTATTTTAACTTCATTTGTATGGTACGAATGTGAGAGAGATAAACGCCGTGTTCCAGCCGAAGTCTATTAGCTGAAATCAACTGCAACATGGAAATATTTTGCAATCTGGGCCATCTTACAGAAGGAGAAAAAGAACAATTGTACCCAGAGATCATGGTTCTTATATCCCTACTGCCAGGAGTTTCCATTTCCCCTCTTCCCAAAGAGCTTGTTCATTCGTTCATTCATTCATTCATTCACCCAGTCAGTCAACAATCACTAATTAAGTTCCTATTATGTGAAGGTCAGGGCAGCTAGGCAGTACAGTAGATAAAGTGCTAGGCCTGGGATCAGAAAGACTCATCTTCCTGAGTTCAAATCTGGCCAGATACTCACTTGCTGTGTGACCCTGGACAAGTCACTTAACACTGTTTACCTCAGTTTTCTCATCTGTAAAACAAGCTAAAGAAGGAAATAGTAAATTGCTCCAGTATATTTGCCAAGAAAATTCCAAATACACGACTAAAATAACTGAACAACAACGTGTACAGGTCACTGTGCTAGGTGCTAAAGATCAAAAAACAAATAGAAATAGCTCTTGACCTCAAAAAGTTTATTAGGAGAGAGGGGGTGTTAGGCGGGGGGGGGGGAAACGGGAGTACACAACATGTTCATAGATAAGTAAAAGAAATATATATACAAAGTGAATACAAAAAAAACAAGAGAGAGGGCTGAAAGACTAATTACTGGGGGAGGAAGTAATCAGGAAAGACCTTTTGTGGCCTTCTGGTACTTAAATTAAGTCTTAAAAGAGGCTAGGGATTCTAAGAGGCTGGGGTGAGGTGGGGGTACATTCCAGGCATGAAGAACAGCCTGGACAAAGCACAAAAATGAACATTGGAAAGTCAAGCATGGGAAACCGAAGCAGGCTAGCTTGACTGGAATACGGGAGAATGAAGGGGAGTGTTATGCAAAAGTCCTAGAAAAGTCCTAGCCAGATTGTGAAAGACTTGAAGTACCAAAGAAGTTTATACTTTATCTTAGAGGCAAGAGGGAGCCACAAAAGCTCGTTGAGCAGTCTCATTACCAGACCTTTGCTTTAGGACTAATACCTTGGTAGCTGTGAGGACAGAGTGGAGAGGGGAGGAACTGTATGGCAGAAGCCTTTTCACATCAATGACCTCATAAGTCATAGAATCACAGACTTCTATGGCTGGGGTAGGAGATGAATCTTAGAACACAAAACATTAAAATATGCAACACGAGTCAGAACTAGAAAGGGATTTGGGGAGCACCTAGTCCAATCTCCTCATTTTACAAATGAAGAAATAGACTGGGATCAGGAAAATGACTTGCCCAAGTCCAAGAGGTAATTAGTGGCAGAGTGGGGCCAGAATTCAAGTCAGTTTATGGGTCTTCTCATCAAATTATAATGCCCTGTGGATGCTTTCTTATGTTATTTGGAAAACTTGTTAATTACTATACTGTTTAAATCTAACTTTATGCAATTAGTAGTTGTTTCAACGCAGAAAGTCACTCTGACCTCCGTAACTCTCCAGAAATGCTGGAGATGGCCTCAAGGAATTTTAGGCTCTGCATTCTGGATTCTCAATTCTGGATTCACCCAGAGCATTGTTTTGGATCCCCAAATCCCAGGTCTTGTTTTGGATCCACTCAAACTTGCATTTGGGGTTCCCTTGTGTTTTAGTTTCACTAAATTATACTGAATGCTTATATTTACCAATATCCATCTCAATCTACCTTGCTTTCAAATTACCTTCCCAGCAATACTTCTTAACTGTGTACCTGTGGTTTGTGTGCATGGGTTCCCTTGTCTAAATCTATATAATATAAACCTTATGGAGACTTGATGACAAGAGAGCCACACTCCTCTGTGGCTGGCTCTTCTCTACCAAATGATCTAATAAATTTTTTTTCTAAAATGATTTCAGGTTTTGAGGTCCATTCTCAAAATCAACAATCCTTACACTATACCTATGAGGCATTTGTTAGTCTTTGATTTATTGTCTTTTGCTGTTGCTCAGTTATTTTTCAATCATGTCTGACTATTCTTGACCCCATTTGGGGTTTTCTTGGAAAAGATACTGGAGTTATTTGCCATTTCCTTCTCCAGCTCATTTGAAAGATGAGGAAACTGAGGTAAACAGGTTTAAATGACTTGCCCAGGGTCACACAGCTAGTAAGTGTCTGAGGCCGGATTTGAACTCAGGAAGATGAGTCTTCCTGACTCTAGTCCCAGCACTCTGTGCACTATGGCACCACCTAGCTGCCTTGGTATTCTCTTTTACAAATTAAGACCCAGAGAAGGGATGTTATTACTTCAATCAAGGTCACATGTTATGACAGTGAAAGAGTTACCACTAGTCATAATAGGTAACATTTGGGTCACAAGAAGCAGTTAGGTGAGTCGGGACAACTTGGCTTCAAGCCTTTCCTCTGGCATATTCTAGACTATGTAACCAAACCATTTAACCTCTCAAGCAATTCTCCAAGACAATGCTAGAGATGATCTGCAGATCTGCATCAGTGGAAGCAATTTCTACATTTCATCCTGGAGTTCCCTATATCAATAAAATCACAGACACGTACATGCATATAGTCACAGATACATACACACATACATGTATGTATATATACACAGAAATTATGTATGCTAAGTGTATGTATAAGTGTATATACATACGCAGCATGTCCCAAAAGTCTTAGTGCAGTTTAACTAAGGCTTTTAGGGCACCTTTTATATATAAAACTTAAAATAGGATAATATCTCTAGAGCTAGGAAACTCAGAGGTCATATAATAAAAATCTTCTTTTAAAGATGAGGGAAGTAAAGCCCAGTGAACCGCTCAAAGTCAGATAGGTAGTATGCTCATTGGTGGGATTCAAGCGCTAGTCTTTTGGCCATAGAGAAATGTTCTTTCTACTGCACTAAACTGCCTCTTCCTTTAATGTTTGCAAAGTGATTTATATGCTTTATTTCATTTATAAATATTATCATATATCTAATTTTAGATGCATCTTTAAGGATCTCATTGATTCTTAAATGACTCTATCCATACTATAGCTATTATTATCTGCACTTTATAGATAAGGAAACTGAGGTTCTGAGTAATTAAGGGATTTGCCCATCATTCCTCAGCTAATAAGCATCAGAGTCAAGATTCAGATTCAGTTTTCTCTTGATTCCAAGACCCGCATATTTTCTACTATACCGCACTAGAGTCCAAATGCCCTGGTTTTCAGTCTAGGACTCCACACAAAAAACATGCTACTTCCTACATTTATTGCTTCCTGAATAACATGGAGGATAATCAATGGTGAATGAATAATAGTGATTTTTGTAAAGGGAAGATTTAAAAAAATCTAAATTCTAAATGAAGTAAGCTCTTCAGAAAATTATCTGGATAATTCAGCCCCAAAGAATCTTTGCCTTAATTTTCAAGTTATTTCAAAGAAAAGCAACGATCTGGATGATGTCTTCTACTCTTTCATTTTGTATGTGGAGACACACCCTGAGTTTATGCAAGTCCAAAACAATTTAGCCTAGTTGGGAGAATAGGGAAGGAGGGGAAGACAAGCAGCTTAATTGACTATTTTCCTTCTTGTAGACATATTCACCAGTTGAGTAAATGGAATTTTCACTTTTCAACTAGTGGATGTGGTCATATGTGGATATGGTCCTAGACTAAATGTCTCCACAAATATGAATAGAAGACCCCACAACTCTTAGTTCCATCTCCCATCATCATGTATTTAGGTGCCATGCATACATATATATATATATATATATATGTATGTATACACATATATGCTGTCTACTTCAATAGTACATAAGATCTTTGAGGGCAGAGATGGTTTCATTTTTGTTTTCATATCCCAGTAATTAATATAGCACCTGTCACTTAGTAGCCACTTATGTTTAATGTTTAATAATTAAATGTTTAATGATTTATTGATTAACTTATTTTAAAAAAAAAAGCCTCAACTCTCTTCTCTCTGACAGTCATCAACTATGTAAAAGCAGCAATCTTTTCTCCAGGTTAAATATCCCCATTTCTCCCACAGTCTTCATACAACCATTCATGGCACACATTGTTTTCACTTAAACATATATTCTATTCTCCCCTTTTCTCCCTCCTCCTCCCAGCACCCTCAAGGAGAATATAAGTTCCTTGAGTCAGAGGTTATTTTGCTTTTTGTCTTAGTATCTCCAGTGCCTAGCACAGAGCCTTGCAAATAATAGGTGCTCAATATACCCCCTATTAGATAATATTGCCATAAAGACAGGAACTGTATCTTATCTAAATTTTATCTCTTCTAGTGTTACAGACACCTAATAAACATTTGTTGAATTGAAATGTACTGAATCGAAAGTGAATTACTAGAAAAACTTAGCTTTAGGAAGACTTGCCCCTAGGAATTGTCTGTCTTCTTGAAGATTGCTTGGAGTCTGGATTTTTATGGGGCATAATTCATGCAAAACTATCTGATTAAATCAATAATAGGGTCAATAACTCCCTCTGACGTTTCTCTCATCCCAGAATACTTAAAAGTGCTGACTGCTTGGGATTTCAAAATCGAAACAGCCCAGCCAATGAACAAGGAAAGAGAAGGAGGCAGCTTCTGCAAATCTGCCAGCTCAGCATCTAAACTGGCTATTGAAAGGACCCAAGTTGGAAGCTCAGCTCTTCTCTCACCCTCCTCAGAGTTATTCAGTAGACAGGCCTGGGCCCTGTCTGCACAGTGTGCATATCTAGACCTGCATCTACCCAGAATGGCTCAGAAAAGCCAGATGAATCTCTGTCCTTTCTTTGCAGAGATGGAAGACCATGGGTGTGGCACATTGCATGTGATGTCAAACTTGGTTAATGTGTTACTTAGTTTCACTGAACTTGTTTTTTTCTCCTTTTTAAAAGTCTTTGTTATGGGGATGGCTCTCTGGGATGGATAGGAAGGATGGATAGATTTGGAAATGAAGGTAATATAAAAACAAAAACATCATTTAAAAAAAGAAAAACACCAGTCACTATTTTCAATTGGCATAGGTTCAGTCTCCTTCTCTTCCAACCCACTGTGATGAGAGCTAGTATTTATATAGCATTTAAAGGTTTGCAAAGCACTTTACAAAGATTATTTCATTTTTTTCCTCACTACAACTTTGAGAGGTAAGTACTATTATAATCCCCATATCACAGATGAGGAAATTAAGGTCATCAAGGATTAAATGACTTTCCTAAAGTTCTACAGCTAGTACCTGAGGCTAAATTTGAACTCATGTTTTACCGACTCCAGACCCAAAACTCTATCCACTGCACCATTTAGCTGATTCATATATACTTTCTACCTATGATAAGGGAAACAAATCCGTTGGATGCTCTTTGGAATCTCATTCCTATTCAATTTGTCAATTCAGCAATTATTTACTGTGCAATTGGCCACCACATATACAGCTATGTTTTAGGCACCAGAAAGAGTTAGAAAAAACCCTAAAATTTGATCCCTGCCCTCAGGAAGCTTAACTGATGAGATAACTGTTAAGGGGCAATGTAATTTTATGTACCTGATGAGCAGTGCTAAAGGTACAGTGTACTAAAGGTTAGATAAAGAAAGTCAGCGAAGGACCTGTCATCCAGGGAGTCTTCTTGGAGGTGGAGGGCTTTAAACTAGACTTTTAGATAAATAAAGAAAAGAGGACATTTCAAGCAAGCAGGGATTAGCATGCATGTTTCCTGTTACTTCGTGATTTAAGATTACTGTCTTGTAGCAGAAAGAGATATGGATTTAAAACCAGAAGACCTGGGTTCAAATCTTGTCTCATCACTGTAAAGCCAAGCACAGTCAGATTCCCAAAAGAATGCTACTGTGAACAGCTTTTAAGATTCAGATTACACTCCGTTTATTCTACTACAAATCAAGATTCAGTACAATATTCACAATATAATATTCTCAATATTATATCTTATTACAGAAAGTCACAATACTTAGAACAAGGAACAAAAGAAGAATCACCTGGTTTCCGTAAGGGGCAAACCCTTCT
>CM053595.1:99565163-99576429 GCA_028646575.1 Pseudocheirus occidentalis
GCAGTCAGCCACTAAGCTAGATTCCCAATTACTAAATATCATTAGTCCCTAATACAGTTATTAGAAAACCACACAAACTTTCCATCCCTTGATTTCCAACAAACCTCAGTTTAGTCCAAGGGGAGGCCTTTCCTTCATCTTGACTCTGGAAGGTCTCTCTGATTCCCTGGATCACCTTCCATGGTTCCAGCTCCCTCCTGAATCTGCCAAAGAATCACCTGGATTCAGAAGCAGACAGCTGCCAGGTTCTCATCCAGTCCTCAGAGGTAGACAGCTCCCAGGTCCTTGTCTAGTCTTCAGGGCAATCCCCAGCACACATTGAAGTTCACAGGGTTCAGCACATCTCAAAGCCTTCACCACTTCTCTTGCCTAGAACTCAAGGGTCAGCCAGGCCATGAATAAGCAAAGTCTTATACTGTTCATGTTTCAGTCAGCTTCCAGACACTGGGAGAGGAACACTCTCTCTCTCTCTTTCTCTCTCTCTCTCTCTCTTTCTCTCTCTCTCTCTCTCTCTCTCTCTCTCTCTCTCTCTCTCTCTCTCACTCTCACTCTTTCTCTGTCTCCTGGCTTAAGTCTCCATGAATCTTTCTTCACTGAGGAGCCAGTTCCAATTCTGTCTCTCTGTCTCCAGAATTCTTCTTTATATACAGCACTGGCTTCCTGTCTCAGCCAATAGCCTTCTTCTAAGTTATCACGGGAGTTCATACCTTCTCAACAATGGACAGAGTTCATACCTTCTCAACAATGGACAGGGTTCACACCTTCCATACTTAACCCTAAGTTACTAGGTGCTACTTAGCCCTAGGTTACTAAGTGCTAAGTATCTGATAAACTGATTACTATTACAATCACTTATTTAGATGTGTGATCTTGGGCAAGTCTGTTAATCTCTTTGAACCTCAGTTTTCTAATCTATAAAAGACAGAGGATAATACCTGCTCTATCTACCTTTCAGGGTTGTTGTAAGGGTCAAATGAGACCATTTTATAAATCATAAAGTCAATAAGTTCACCAATAAGCATTTAATAAGAGTTTTCTAAGTCCTCTGAGTGTACATTGAAGCATGCTTTTCTTAATTCTTTATTTTTCTTTTTTATGTATCTTCTTTTGCAACATGGCTAATATGGAAATACATTTTGCATGATCATGTATGTATGTATGTATGATCAATATGTATGCTTGTATGTATGATCAGTATTATATTGCTTGCCTTCTCAAGGGGTGGGGATGGGGCAGGAGGTAGGGAGAAAAGATGGAACTCAGAAAGTTTTAAATGACTGTTAAAAATTTTTACATGCAGTTGAGAAATATTTATTTTAACAGTATTTTCCAATTACATATAAAGACAATATTTAACATTGATTTTTCTAAAGTTTTGAGTTTCACATTTTCTCTTTCCCTCCCTCACCTCTCTGCTCCCTAAGATGGCAAGCAATTTGATACACGTTATATATGTGTAATCATGTAAAACAGATTTCCATATTAGTCATGTGAAAGAAGAAACAGACCAAAAGAAAAAAACATGAAAAAATAAAGAAAGTGAAAATAATAGACTTCATTCTGTACTCAGACTCCATTAGTTCTTTCTCTGGAAATGGATAGCATTTTTCATTATGAGTCCTTTGGAATCATCTTGTATCATTATGTTTCTGGGAATAGCTAAGTCACTCTTAGTGGATCATCATACAATATTGCAATTACTGTGTGCAATGTTCTCCTAAAATTGCTCATTTCACTTTGTGTCAGTTCAAAGTAAGTCTTCCCAAGTTTTTTTCCGAAAACCACCTGCTCATCATTTCTTATAGCACAACAACATTCCATTACTTTCACATACCACAACTTGTTCAGTCATTCCCCTAATTGATGGGCATCCCCTTGATTTCCAAATCTTTGTTACCACAAAAAGAGCTGCTATAAATATTTTTGTACGAATAGGTCCTTCCTCTTCCCCCACCCCTTTTTAAAAAATCTCTTTAGGATACAGTTCTAGGAGTGGAATTACTGGATCAAAGGGCATACACAGTTTGATTGACTTTTGGACATAGTTCAAATTGCTTTCCAGAATGGCTGGATCAGTTTACAGCTCCACTAATAGTGTATGAGTGTCTAATTGGGAAATATTTAACAAAATAGTTTTAATTTTTTGTTTTGTTTTTTTAAGTTTCTAAGTGCCAGGTTTCTAGCTAAGTACTGGGGATAGAAAGGCGAAAGCAGTTCCTGCCTTGAATGGTCTACTATGTATGATATAAATAATTCTACACATGTAAATAACTATGGACTTACAAATTATATACAGAAAAAGGAAAGGTCACTTCAAAGAGAAACAATGGATTGCTGAGGGAGACAGGGAACTAGAGAGGACATTACGAAAAATGTTCTGCAGAAGGTGGGATATGAGCTGAGTTTTGAAGACAACCAGGAAAACTAAAAGTCAGAGGCTCCATATAAATGTCCATCTTTACTATTAATAGGGCTAAATTAACAAAGCTAGGGTTCACCCTCTAGGGTGAAAATGGAGAAAATGGATGAGACATGGGAGAAGACAATGAATAAACCCACCAGACTGGAGTTTAGGATGCATGGCTGGAATCAGTGAGGAATCGAACTAGAAACGTTGGTTGGGGTAGAATTGCCCTTTTAACTCACAGCTGAGGAGTTTAGATTCTATCCTATAGGCAATGAGGAATTAATCTTATGTATAACTTGTAAAAATTCATATTCTTCTAAGGAAACTTTACAATGTTATCTGAAAAATGAGAGGGTTAGACTAAATGACCTTTAAGGGTCCTCCCAGCTCTAAATTGCTGACCCTATAATCCCTAATTGGGAAGGAAGAGGGTGGAATGAGTTTCTGGAGGGAATATTCCTCTCGAGTTTTCTGGGATAAAACTGCATCATCAAAAAGCAGGATTTATTGTTAGCTGTGTTTCTTAGTCCTCCTTTATATATTCCATTTGGAAACTGACAAAAGAGCCATTTGGAACCCACTGGCAAAATGCCATTCTCTCCTGTGGCTTTTCTCCCATGGTCAGCTATGGAAAACGCCAGAATTTGCTTGTCAGGGAGCTTAGCTATGCAGCTTAGGTCTGGAGGTAGGAGAGCCAAATTTGGGGGTTTTGATCCACAAGCCAAACTTGCTGGAGGGTGGGGGGAATTGTCAATGTTGTTCAGTGCTAATTAGAGGCTGAAATTCCCAGCACTTGTTTCGACTATTTAATTACTATTTCACAGTGCCTGCTTGTTTGGATAAATCTCCCCCATGTCTACATGGGGTTTAAGGTTGGTCTTTTTTCTCTTTCATTTCTTTCTAGTTTTTGGTGACTCGTTTTTTCCAAAGTACCAAAGCATTTCTCCTGCCTCATCCCTGCAGCTCACTAGATCTGGCATTCTTCCCTCTTTCATGGCATCAGCCACTTTCCCGCTGCTGGCTCACACGTCATAGAGCATTGCACCAACTGCAACCTGTGATAGTTTCTTAATTATTTAACATATTTGCAATCCACTTCCCAGACTCAGTGGGAACACAGTCGAAGGTCCCAGAGGACACTTTCTATTCACTCTAAATAAGTTCTCCCTAAACCAAAGACCTCTTGCCTTATACCACCGAGGGTAATCCCCTCAGGGGGTTCAAATCCAATGACTCTAGGATTGCTGCCATGTTTGCTGGTTGAATTTAGATGAGCACAGAGAATCATTTCTGTCTGGGGCCTCTGCAAGCAAACATAATAAAAAATCAAGGGATCTTGCAACCATGAACATAAGACCCATGATCCTTTGCTCTTGAACAAGGATCAACGTCTTTTCTTAAATGAACCCTGAACTCTTGTGTTTCAGACCTCACTTTCAGGACATCTCCAGTGCAGTAGGACTTCAGTAAGCTTTCATTATTGCTGAATCAAGCACTGTGCCATCATCATAACATCACCACCTTTGTCGGCGGGTTTTCCAATTTCTACTTCCACACCATTGCTCATTGAAAGGGAACTCAAAGGCCATCTAGTCCAACCCATGTCTAATTAAGCAACTTTTCTGTAACATGTCCTTTATAACATCCCTATCACTTGTCTTAGGAGGGGGAGGGGAGCACAACTAGATCTCTTTCTCTTTTCCTTGAAATATTTTGATGGATCTATGTTGTCATGTGTATGCTTCTCATAGAAAGGCAACAGATCACACTCTACAAAGTATACAGCCAACATGAGAGGAGGAGGGAGAGAATATAAGGAGTCTTCCTCTACATCTCCTTACATTTAAAAGATTCCAGAGGAAGACTGGAGCTGTCCAACTATGTAATTCCTCTCTCTCCCTACATGACCACCTCACCATCTCTCTCCCAGTCCTACATAGTTCTGACAACATCCTTTGTACTTCTTCATATAATATTTGGTTGATTATGTACCTACTCTCACCCACCATGGATCTCTTTATTGTCCTCTGGGGACTCTGCTACTCCATAATTTGCAGCCATACAGCATTTCTCCACTCAATCTTCCACTATTCTAAAAAAAAAATTTTATTGGGGCAGCTAGGTGGTACAGTAAATAGAGTGCCAGCCCTGAAGTCAGGAGGACCTGAGTTCAAATCCGACCTCAGACACTTAATGCTTACTAGCCATGTGACCTTGGGCAAGTCACTTGATCCCAATTGCCCTGACTTCCCCACTCAAAAAAAAAAAAAAGCTCTTATCACTTCATATCTGCACTCTTGCACTTCTATGCACTCCTCCTAATTGGTCTTCCTGCCTCAAGTCTCTTCTTACTCCAGTCTATCTTCCTGACAAAGTTGCCAAACTTCATCTCCTAATTACAGATCTGATCATGTCTCTACCACCACCACTCAAACACTCAACAAACACCAGCGGTTCCCTATTACCTTTAAGATCAAATATGAAATCCTTTTTTAGCATGTAAAATTCTTCATGACCTTCCCCTTTCCTCCATCTTCAACTCCCTTATACATGACTCATACCTGTACACTTCACAGTCCATACTATTTGCTATCCAGGCCTATTTGCTATTCCATACACAAAATTCAATCCCCTGTCATGGCGCTTTTGCAATGGCTGTCCCTCAAGCCTGGAATGTTCACCTTCCTTCATCTCTTGGAGTCTGTAAGGACCTCAGCAGCCTCTCTGCTCCACTGGATAAAGGAGCCAAGGAAGTTCAAATCCCAAATCACCCAGGCAAACTAAGTCCTGTGATAAGTCAACAATTTCACAAGAAAGTATTAAGTGTTTACTATGTGCCTGGTCTTGTTAAGCTACGGGAATACAAATATAAGCAGAAAGACACTTCAGGCCCTCAAGAAGACTATGTTCTAATGGTGGCATGACAATATTTAAAAGGAAGCTATGGCAGGGAAAGCAATAGTGTACCTACATGGGGCATGGTAGACAAAGTTGAGAAAGAATCAGGAGTGCAACCTAGAGAGCCTGAGCATCCTCTTTAAAATGGAGGTTCTGGGAAGAACTAGTCAATCAGAGGAAGAGTACAGCAATCTCAGCGGTAGACAGTACTTCCAATGTGAAAAGTCCAGGTATAAAACGAACTTTCAGAGTAAAGAGGTTTCTGTGGGAGGCATGGTAGAAAACTACCTGATGGCTGAGGGCAGCATGGGAAACAATATCGAAAAAGTCACATTTCCTACTAACAAAGAGTCTTAATATCAACCAGATTCCAATTCCTTGGGCATTGCCTACAACAAAGATCAGCATTCAGGGTCCCTACTCCCTCTCCCATCCAGCCCCAATGACTGGTCCTGCTTGACCCAGATAAGAACCCTATAAAAACCCAACAGGCTTTACTGGTCATTTTAGTGCTCCCTTGAATTCCCTTAGTGGCCCCTCACATTCTATTTTACTTTAATAAAGATTGCTTGCTTTATATTCTCTCCACTAACTCCACTCTCATGTTGTGTCTTGTCTCGCTGTACCTCCTTGTACTGCAACCTGGGATTCCGAACCTCACTGAAACTACATTAGAACAGAATATCTTTCAAAATGAAGTTCAAGTGCTACCTTCTCAGGAGCTTTTGTTGCCTCCATTGAGCTATGGGTGCTGTTCCACCCAAGGTCGTATCTGTTTTGTATGTGTCTTGTATTTACTTAATCATGTATATCTTGTTCTCCCTGATAGAATGTGCACTCCTTGGAAGCAGAGACTGTTTGATTTTTGTCCTTGTATCCCCAACAAAGTTCCAGGCACATAATGCTTAATAAATGCTCCTTTATTGATTGGAAGAACACTTTGTTATCAAGAGTCCTAGTTTCAGAGAGAAATATAGGCTCATTAAAGACACTGTCCAATTGTCTGAAGACAATCCAACTTGCTTATACACACTTTCAGAGCTAAGATAGCACCTTTTACCCTGTACTTAACCCAGGCAACCTCAGAGAAGCCAAATCATGACTCTCCCCAGCACTAAGGACAACTAGCAAAATCCATTTCTCAGTTCTTTGGTTAGATGAAGAGAACTCTTAATGAAAAATCCTGTGTCCTTGAAATAGACCTTCATGCTCTGGTGCATGAAGATATAAGGAATTCGACTGCCCACTAATTAATTACTTCTCTGGGAGGATTAGTCATTGGCTGGGGTAGAGCTTTACATTTCTGTCTCTTCAAGGGAGAATCACATTGGTTCATCAACATTCCACTGTTTGTTCTGTGATACATCTGTGCTAATGGAACTATTTGAAGTAGCCCCCTTAGAAACAATAACAATCCAACTTCCACGTCGAATATTTGATCCTATTTGGGGGTTTGGCACACTGAGGAAGAACTAAGTATAAAGAATCTGCTTAGGAGAAGGCAAAAACTGCAACAAACTAAATGCCTAGATGACAAATGTCTGTGGTGATACCCCCCAAACAAGGATGCTTAGACAAAATAATTTTGTACATATGTGTGTATATGTGTATATGCTTATATGTATGTGTGTACACACATATACACACACGGCCCTGTTAAACAAAGTGAAAACTAAGAGTCCCTGCCTACAAAGAATCTTCATTTGCTCCCATATCACCCCTAAAACCTTCCCTAACAACCTATCTTCCCCCAAGACATTGAAAGCCCTACTTACAATGCAAATGCTACCTGGGAAGGATATTCATTAAGTCATTAGTGCTGATTAATGAATGCCTCTTCTCCTAGAGACAGCTGGAAGTGAACTGAGTTCAAATCTAAGCCCAAACACTTACTACCTGTATGGCCCTAAACAAGAAACTTAATCTCTTTGCCTCAATTTCTTCAGTTGCAAAATGGAAATAATAACAGTACCTACCTCCCAGCGTTGTTGTGAGGATGAAATGAGTTGATATTTGTAAAGTACCTGACATGTAGTAGATGCAATACAAATGGCTATTTCCTTTCTCTATTGGTCAATAGCAGAGGAGAGTCCTGAGATAATATACCATAGGCCAGGTAAGTTTTGATGAGGTCAGAAAAAGAGAGAAAATTCAGTTGCTAGAGGGTGGAAGGGAGACTCCTGGGAAGTAGCACAAAGATATTAGGAACCTGGAGTTTGGGAGAGCAAGTGTGAGTATCACCAATCCCCAAAATGTCATTGTTAACTAGACCCAAATTCCTACATGGGGACATTTCAGAAAAACAAATTTTACATAGCACCCTTGTCCCACCCACAAGCATCTAATTAGAAATGGATCTTTGAGAGGATTTGTATACAGGTACCATTTTCAAAACATTAGCAGTGGCATAGTAAAAAAAAAAAACACTAGATTTGGAGTCAGAACCCAGAAAACCAGGTTTGAAATACCAGGTCTATTATTTACCCCATGTAAAATTATTGTTGTTTCTCTGGGTCTCTTATCTCTTCATTTTCGAAATAGGAGGATTAGACTTTATAATCTCTAAGGTCCCTTCAAGTTCTGATTTCTATATCCTTTGCCAGGGGTTCTTAACTTGGATCCATGAACTTGTTTTGTTTTGTCTTTTTTTTTATTTTGATAACTACATTTTAATAAAACTTAATATTTTAATCCTATGTGCTTTATTTTTATACATTTAAAAAACATTATTCTAGAAAAGTTGTCCATAGGATTGTCAAAGAAGGCCATGATACAATAAAAAAAAAGGTGAAGAACCCATGCTCTAAGTAGTTACTGAGCAGCTTCAGTGTGTCTAATGCCTTTGCTGGACACCAAGGAAGATAAAGGAAGAAGAGGGAAAAAATAGCCCTTGTCCTCAATGAATTCACAGTCTAGTAGAGAAGACAAGGCTAACATGTGAAAGAAAGACTATAAACAGAAGATAGACCAAACATTTGTGTGCTCTAGGTGTGATGTATTAACTATGCCCCCAAGATGTTACTCTTCATTAAAGTCTATAAACCTACACTGACATCTACCACCCTTCACTGTAACACATTCAACTTGACCTTACACAAAATGAATAGAGAATAGAATTCTTTGACATTAAAAAGACATGTATTTATAACTAAATTATTGGTGGAGAAGTAAATTAGTACAGTCTTTCTGTAAAGCAGTTTAGAATTATAACCTCAAAGTTGCTAAACTGCACACACCCTTTGACACAGAGATCCCACTACTACATTTATACCCTAAGAAGGATAAAGAGGAAAAGAATCCTTATGGACAAAGGCAATTATAGCAGCTCTTTTTGTAATGACAAAGAACTGGAAACTAAGGAGATGTCCATCAGTGAGGAAATGGGTGAACAAATTATGGTACATAAATGTGATGGAATAGTAATATTATGTTATAAGAAACAATGAAAAGGATAGTTTCAGAGAAACCTGGAAAGATTTATACGAACTGATGCAAAATGAAGTGAGCAGAAGGAGGAGAACAAATTATATAACAACATCATAAAAATCAACAATTTCAAAAAATGCAAGAATTCTGATTAATGCAATGCTGCTCCATAATTTTTATGTTTAAAGGGGGCTCCCAGGCTAGTCATCTCTTCATTTCCCACTTAGCTGTGCTTCTACCACCATGCCCATAGAACTTCATTATGAGGAACTCATAATCCTGAGAGATTGCATTAGCCTTGATACTCATCAGTACTCTCTGCCCTCTGATTGGAGGACTGGGGAGAAAAGCAAAGAACTTGTCCCAAAGCCTCTTCTTAAAAAGAGCTCCTAGGCTCTCTTCATTTTCCACCTCTACACTGCTTTGGACTGGACTCCATCATGCCTACTCAGTACCTTTTAGTTTCCTTTTGTGTGTTGTCTTTCCCTATTAGGTTGTAAGGTCCCTGAGGAAAAAAACTGGTTGTTGTATTTTTTTTTGTATTTGTATTCCCAGTGTTTAGCACACTACCTGGCACATAGCAAGCACTTGATAAATGTCTATTGACTGACTGGCTAACTGATTCCAGATGCCCAATGATGAAGAATGTCACCCAGCTCTTGATAGGTTGGTGATGGACTTAAATGCAGAATGAGACAGACATTTTTGTTGTGGACATTATGGGAGTGAGTTTTGCTTGCCTTTTTTGTTGCAAGAATCTTGTTTCTACTTTTTTTTCTTTGGGGGTGGGGTGAGGAAAGAAAGAAAAATAAGTGCTTGAAAGTTGAAATAAATTAAATTAAATTTTTTAAAAGTCATTCCCAAAATATTTCCTTTGTTACTCCCCATGATGTC
Organism: Pseudocheirus occidentalis; assembly: GCA_028646575.1. NCBI lineage: Eukaryota > Metazoa > Chordata > Mammalia > Diprotodontia > Pseudocheiridae > Pseudocheirus > Pseudocheirus occidentalis. Next base: position 99,574,789 of record CM053595.1, read on the forward strand.
TTGTACCCTACTTAGTTTCCTACCCACCCTATCCCTAGTTCCAGCTCTGACTGAAAGTAATCCATAATTGGAATTAAATCTTGTACATATGCTAAGTGCCACAGGAATTCATTGTGGACCAGGGGTAATCAAAGGTTTCCTAAAAGAAATGGGATGCTTCTTGGACTTTGGGAATGTAGAATAATAAATGTTTTTTAAAAAAAATAGTTCCACTGTATCTTCATGATGCCAGAATAAATTGAGGATGACCTCTAGCACATTGAGTTTACCTTCTTTAATGAACATTAGTGAGAATATAGATGCATGCAGATGAGGAAACTGAGGCTTGGAAAATAATATTCCTAATACATGGGTCATTGTTCCTCTCCCCTCCAAAAACCTTTAATAATACCCTTTTGGCAATAGTATAAAATACAAACTTCTTCACCCAACAAGTAAATTCCCACATAGTTTTACTATGTGCTTACTTTTCTCCTTTATGTAGGACTATTTCATATCATCAGTGAGTATAGTTAGACTGGAAGATTCTGAGTAATATTAGTGGCCTTCCAGGAAAGAAGAAGGCCAATGAAAATCCTCTGCACACCCATCTATACTCCCTGTCATGTACTTTACATTCCAGCCAAATTGGACTACAAGCATTCACTGCTCTTATCTTGCAAAATCTGGCCTTTGTGTAGCCACATATATCATCCTCCATGCCTACCTTCCATGTTATATTCTCCATATTTGCTTGCGAGTTTTTTGAGGGCAGGAACTATGCCATTTTTTCATCTTTGTAACCATCAGCACAATTGCACAGTGTCTTAAGCATATATAACAGAAGCTTAATAAATGTTTACAGAATTAAATTATATGTCAGAGGTAGGAAAGACTTAAACCCAGGACTCTGGAGTCCAAACCAGTGTTCTTTCCATCATACAATGCTATACAGCTAAAGAAAAAAAAATGCACACAGGTGGAAAAAAAATCAGCACAGAGAAGAGGAATGGCCTGAGCAAAGTATGGAAGTGGAATAAACAGGACACGTGTGAAGAACAGAAAGGAAATAGGATCTTCAGTATCAGGATAACGAAGCAGAGTGCTGTGGCAATAGTCACTTGGGCAGCAAAATTAAATTCCCACCACACCCCCAGAAGAAAGATAAACCCTCATGAACTTTACTGTTCATCCTCAAAGAGGACCAATGACATTATGAAGGTGATATCTTGCCTGTATATGAATTGGATTCAAGTGAGGCAGAGTTGTACAGAGTCATCAGCCTCATTCCTCCACAGTCATAGAAGTCCAATGGTAAGACAAAGGTCAAGATAACTGACAACGGCCCAGATGCAAACAAATTAGTAGACAGACTTGAGTACAGATTTAAACACTCAGTTTGCAAAATCCTACACTTACAAAACTGTAAGACTACATTTTAAAGAAATCACAATGAGGGAAATGGATTTACATGTCACAAAGATAACTAAAGTTTCAGTATAAGGGAAATTCTTCCACAAATGAAATTGACCAAGTTTCTATGCCCAAAGGGCTATAAATAATAGCATACCCTTTGACCCAGTAATACCACTTTTGGGGTTATATCCCAAAGAGATCACAGAAGTGGGAAAGGGTCCCATATGTACAAAAGTATTTATTGCA
>CM053595.1:99576929-99596250 GCA_028646575.1 Pseudocheirus occidentalis
GTTGACCCATTTCCTTTTGCCTTCCTGTTCTTCCCCTCCATCGTAACAGTTATCCCTTGCCTCTTCTATATAAGAGGATTAACCCCATTCTTTCTCTCCCCATCTCTTCTCATTCTATTCCTCTCTCACCTCTCAATTTCACCTTTTAAATATCATCCCTTCCTATTCAATTGATCCTGTGCCCTCTGTCTATGTATACCTGTACACATATATACACACGCTCACATATGTGTTCATATGCACATATACCCTCTTAAATAGACATATATGTATGTATACATATATTACACATTTATATTCCCTTCAACTATCCTCATACTGAGAAAAGTCTCATAAGTTACAATTATCGTTTTTGCATGTGGGCATGTAAATAGTTCAACATTGATAAGTTCCTTATGATTTCTTTTCCCTGTTCACCTTCTTGTGCTTCTCTTGCTTCTTGTATTTGAATGTGGAATTTTCTCTTCTGTTCTATTTCTATTCTGTTTTTTTCCTCAAGAATGCTTGAAAGTCCTCCACCTCACTGAATGACCATATTTCCCCTCTGGCATATAGTTCTTGCTACCAGTTTATATCTTGATAGGAATTCAGTAAGTGCACATTTTTGCAGCCTGCAGAAATACAGAGCATAGTTTCCACTATTTCCTGACATAATCTGCATGGATATTATTGTTCTTAGTATCTTGTTCATAGTTTTGTGTCGTCTACCAACATCCTTGTCATCATCCTCATTATTGCAACTGCTATTGTTGCTTCTTCTACTATCACTAATTCTGACATCATGACGCCATTTTGGTCCTCTTAGAGCACAAAGACAAACAACAACTAATGATCATAATACTTCAGATGGATCCCTGAACTGAGGCAGTTTGTCAGGCTGTTTCCTTACTACAGTACCCAATTTTTGAGGCCAAATCTCATTATTCCTCTGACATGCTTAGGCTTTATTCTTTAGTCTGTAAATTTTTTTTAAATCCTGTCAAAATTCTCCAGTGACCAATGTCTCCACCCTTAGAATATTTTCTTCTCACCTTTCTCCTGAATGTGATATAATGCCATTTCATTGCACCATAAATTTGCTTCAGTGAGCTGGAAAAGCAGTTTCTGGCTTCTTTTTAATATTTAAATATCTCATTAAGAGCTTGTATTTTACAATAAACCAGAAGCCATGAAGTTCATTATATAATGAGTTCCCAGTTCATTGACTTCCACATTGTATGTACTTGGTATTACAGTTCCAGGAGATATGAACCTTTTTATTTATTTAAGATCCAATACAAGTTCACACAACCCAGGCCCTCGTTATTCCAAAGGAGCCTCCCTAAATAACGTTCCTCTGCTGATGTTTCTATGTGTCACTGTGCATTTTTAGCCAGGATAGAGGGGCAATATTCCCACAGTCCCAGGTTCTCGTCAATAGATGCTATATAGATGAGATTTTTCTGGCCATTGCTATTCCCTACGTGTGACAGTAGTCAATTTTCTGTTTCTTTCATGAACTAGGCTAATAGCAGAACTATAACTTAAATAGGACAATGTAGTGTTTGCCAAAACGTCTCACAATTCAGAAACGAAAAACACTTTAGAAAATTTTTTAAAGAAAACTAGGTAATTTATTGGTTATGTTTGCATTTTGAAAATTCATCCCTTTGGCAGAATCTATCTGCCAAGAACGATGAGTTATCAATGTTATCAATGGTATACACTCTCCAAGTCTAAGAAGCAAATGAACTCCCCCTCCTTGTCTTACCCTGCTCCTCCCTGGTGACAGCCTTCTCTTCAGTAGCTTTATAATATCTCAAGTCTCTTTTTCTCTTTCTCTTTCTGTCTTTTATATACATATACTCACTCATTCATTCAGTTAATTTGAGGACATGTTTCATGCTGCTTGCTTTGAATGCCAAATTGATAGTTATGACTCTGCCAAGCACCCTATATGGGTTCAGAAGCAAGAAAGATAAAAGTCTCTTGAAATGTACATTTCTGTTAAACTGACCTACAGAAAGGGACCTTCTAGAAAAGGGAAGTGATTGAGAGAGCAGATAGAATGCTATATCCGACCCACCAAATCCCCAGGAAGCCACTATGTGGGTATTTCTGGACTGAGGCCACTGGTATTCTCTTCTCCTGTGAAGGTATAGAAAAAGTACAGATGGTCTTCCTCATGCCAGAAGATGAATTGCCATTGGCTCTCTATGGAGACTATATCCTGAGCACTTGTGAAGGCCCACAGCTTTGAAACTCAGCAGAAAGGTACTTTTCAACTTGAGTCTTTCTCTGATGCCTCATCTTAGCATGGAAGTAATCCTAGGTTCTCAAAGGATATTCCAGTGGAATGTGAATTCTGACAATGCCTTTCAAACTAGAAAGGGTTCAAGTAACGGCCTAACAATAGACTTTCTATGGCCTTGTTAAATGCAGGAGCTTAACCTTCACTTCCAGTAGATTGGGTACCAAATGATGAAGTATTTTTTGGCAATGGTGGCTCATGAAATAATGACTTCCTCATATTTATATATCCAACTATAAAGGGTTTTTCTTACCACAACCTTATGAATTTGAAAATGTGTGTTGTTCCCCACTCTATAGATAAAGAAATTGATGCTCAAGGCAGTAAACAACTTGTCTTATAATCAAATATCAGTTAAAGTAAAATTCAGAATTCAAATCCAAGTTTCCTGATTTCAGATCTAGCATAATTATCCTTTATACCAAGCTGCTTCAGGCATGGAGGACTTGTGATGCGCACTGATGGAGAAATTACCTGTATGAATGAAATCGTGGATGTTTAAAGTATTGAAGGGAGTATCCACATTTACAAAGGGCCCTATTAGCATGCATGTAAATGGGGGAGGGAGCAGCAGTTAAATAAATAATGGGTTATGCATGAAATGGAAAACTACTATGCAAACATCAAGAATCTCAAGAGAAATTATGGGGGAGCGGTGGAGGGCAGAAAGGAAACCTTGTAGTATCAGATCTCAAACTACACTGCAAAACTGTAATCATGAAAAAAATTAGCACTGGTTAGAGCATAGAAAGGTTGAGCACTGGTACAAATTAGGCACAGAACAGAAACAAATGAACATAATAGTGTGGTTTTTCAATAAACCCAAAGAACCCAACTTCTAGAGCAGGGACTCACTAAGCTATAAAAGCTACTGGGAAAACTGGAAAGCAGTCTGGTGGAAAGTAGGTGTAGATTAACATCTCACATCATGTAACAAAATAAATGCCAAATGGATACATGTTTTAGACATAAAAGGTCAAATCACAAACAAAGGAGTGAGGAGGAAAATAACCTTTCAGAACTCTGGATAGGGGATGTCTTCAAAACCAACAAAGGACTGAAAGGACCACAGAAGATAAAATGGACGATTTGATTACAAAATTAAAACATGTGTCACAAATAAAAATAATGCAATTAAAATGAGAAAGAAAACAACTGACTAGAAAAACAAATCTTTGTAGTATGCTGCTCTGGTAAAGGTTTCATAGCCTACATCAGAGCCACACTCCAACAGATAGTCAATCAATATGAACAGGTTGTTTTCAAAGGAAGAAATCAAAACTGTTAATAACCACATAAAAATGCTTCGAATTAAAAATAATTGGAGAAATGCAAATTGAAGTAACTCTGAAGTTCCATCTCGCACCCATCAGTTTGGCAAAGATGACTAAAAGGAAAATGAAAATTGTTGGAGACACTGCAGAACAAGAAAAGAAAAAGCTAAATGGAATCTAGCTTGGTCTTGAGGAATAAAGGAGAAAATGAACCTCTCCCCCATTATACAGAAGAGAACACTATGGGTAAGGAACACTATATACTGTTAAACCAAACTGAAGTGTTTGGGTTATTGAACCATCTATTTTCTTTTTTTTTATTCTTTGTTACAAAGAATGATTCATTATGTAGAGGAGGAGAAGCATGTTCACAAAAGAAGGTGATGTAAAAACGAAAGATGTCAATAATTTCTAAAAATAGAAACAGCTACTCTGAAAGCCCATCTGTGTGTGTGTGTGCATTTCTCTCTCTTTTTTGTTTCTCTCTCTCTCTCTCTCTCTCTCTCTCTCTCTCTCTCTCTCTCTCTCTCTGTGTGTGTGTGTCTCTGTCTCTGGATGGTCCTTTGTTTTATAGAATTTATAGGAACTTGCTTGGGTTAGAATGAAGAACAAATGCCTGTGGTTAAAGATAAAGTGGACAGGACTTGGGGAATTAAGACTGTCTACCTCAGTTTGCTCATCTTTTTCTTTTTTGGAGGGGGGGAAAGCAGGGCAATTGGGGTTAAACAACTTCCCTAAGGCCACAGGTTAGTAAGTGTTAAGTGTCTGAGGTCATATTTGAACTCAGGTCCTCTTGACTCCAGGGTCTGTGCTCTATTAACTGTGCCACCTAGCCGCCCCTGGTTTGTTCGTCTTTTTAAAAAGAATGAATTAGACTAGATGGTGGTCTCTAGGTTCTCTTAAGTTTCTAAGAATAACTCATATTTCTACAGCTCTTTAAGGTTTGTAAAGTATTTTTTTTCTCAAAACAACCCAGTTAGGTAGGCATTATAGGTAATATTGTATCCATTTTACATACAGAAAAATGGAGGTTCATAAAGACAGAGTGACTATTCCAAGATCACACAGCTGTAATGACTGCCTGGGTCCAGGATTTAAACCCAAGTCTCCTGAGTTCAAGTCCAACATTCTTTTTGCCACATCATACTGCCTCTTACACATCCTACTGTCTTTCAGCTCTAAATCCTGTGCCTGGGAGATAAAAGGTGATCAGGCTACTAAGGAAGCAAGACCAGAGATACTGAGAAACTAAACTGATCAGCAAGTCAGGCCTGATCACAGCATCCAGGAATCAATGGGACCTCAGAGATAGAACTGACTTATGCACACACACACATAAACATACATGCATATGTACATACACAGACATGCATATACATCCAGAATTCCTACATATCCTTTAAAGTGCAACTCAAATGTCACCTCCTCCTTGAAGCCTTCCCAAAGGATACCAAAGGAATGACTTGTCCCATACAGCACTTCCTTTTCCATCTCTCTAACTATTGTGTATTACAATGTTCTGTGCTTGTGCCATATCCCCCTACTATGCTATAAGCCACTAAGGGCAGGGGCCAGCCATCTATACTGCACATCTCCTCCAGGACATGGAAGGATGCCTTGAACACAGCAGAAATTTTCAAATATCTGTGAAATACATCCCTATTTATTTCCCCTTATTCACTTCTTTCTTTTTGTGGTGATGGTGAGATCTTTGGGAGGACAGGGGTTGAGGACAGGCAAGACTTCCAATGTTACTGTGGAAGCTACTACTTTACATAGTGTTAAAACTTTAATATTACTATGTTTTTACATTATATATTATTATCGTTATCATTATATTAATTTATTGTTATACAGTAGCATTTCTACGGTTCTTTAAGGTTTGTAAAGTGCTTTATATATGTTATCTTATTTGATTCCCCACAGCAATCCTATGAGGGTGGTACTAATACTTTTTAAAGTACATTAAATTTTGCAAAGTATTTTAAGGACATTGTATCATTTGAGCCTCACAACTACTTTACCAAATAAGTCTTATAGTTATTATTATTATATTTGAGGCTGATCTTAAACTCAAGTCTTCCTGACTCTAGGGCCAGGCTGCTTTTATGTGCCTTGCACATAGCGGATGCTTAATAAATTTGGTGAATTTAACTCTCCAAAGTTCCCAGTAATCTATAATAATAATAACATTATTGTTATTATAAATAAATTAAAATATGCATTTTACAGATGAGGAAACTGAGGCTGATAGAGCTTTAGAGACTTGTCCAGGATTACATAGATAGTAAGCATTTGAGGTAGTATCTGGACCCCATTCTTCCTCTCTCCAAGGGTAGACCCCATAACACCATGTTAAAAGGGGCCTCAGAAGCTATCTAGTCAAACCCTCTAATTTTATGCAAAAAGAAAGTCAGATCTGGTTTGATCTCCAAACTCCACAAGATTTTAGCCACAAAGCAGGACCAGAGTCCAAGCACCAGTGTCCTTTCCATTGCCACATGTTGCCTCCCTGTGGAGATGAGTGCCCTAGAACAGAGCTAGGCATTGAGCAAATGTTATGTCTATATCTGGGAGCTCTGAGAACTATAAGAGCACTAAGCCTTTCATCCATTCCCTAACTTGGGTGAGCACCATCTCTCCTTGCTCAGGGCCCCAGGCACCAGCACCCATCTGTCCCTGACCTTTCCCCCAAGTTTAAATGATTTTATCTAACTTTTTGCATCCCAAGAGAACCACTGGGTTTATTTATGATAGGAGCCTTCAGAGCATGGATTTCAGAATGATTCCCATATGCAAACAGGAATGCCAGCTCCAAGTGAAAATACCAGTTGAGATACAGTCGTTCTAAATAGAAGGCTGACTAAATGTTAATAGGATTCTTCATCAAGGCAGGACAGAAGTTGATGAGCATGCTTAGCTGAGGTGTTGACATGCTCTTTGCTGACTGTCACTCCCCTCATCTGCTCCAGTTTCCGCTTCATGCCGCCTCTTCAGGACTGCCCACTCACAGTATCATCAGAGCTGGAAAAGACCCCAAAGATTATGTGGCCCAAACCCCCTTTTTTTCTTTTTTTTTTTTTTACTGAAGAAGAAACTGAGTTCCAGAGAAGGAAAGTGACTTACCCAGATCTACCTGTTGGCATCCCTCCCATCCTTCAAAGCCCTAATTCAGGTCCTTCCTTGATGAAGTCTTGCCTGAGACACCTCCCCTACCCCAAATAAAGTTTGACTAAGTTGATATGATCTCTAGCTCCTCAAAGTCCTCATAGTACTTTGCCAGGCCTTCTCTTTAGAATTTACCTCATTCTTCCTCATTCACAAGTATGTAGTTACATGTCTTTACCTGTTAGGTGTCAAACAACCAGAGTATAGGGAGTAGAGCATATCCCCAGCTCCTAGCAAAGTGCCTTGTACATTTTCCCCCTAGAGATCCCTGTAGAATAATTCCCTCTCTCAGCACCTTCTCTAACAATTTACAGTTTTAGAGAGTTCTCTGGGGCATTGAGAAGTTGGGACCTAGCCAGAGTTTCAGAGTCAGCATATATTTGAGGCTGGTCTTAAACTCAAGTCTTCCCGACTCTAGGGCCAGGCTGCTTTTATGTGCCTTGCACATAGTGGATGCTTAATAAATTTGGTGAATTCAACTCTTCAAAGTTCCCAGTAATCTTAACTACTAAATTTAATGACCTGTTCTCTTCCTTCTTCACCTTTCTGGAACTTTTTTTTTATTTTATTTTTAGATTATGGAATAAAACAAGTATTTCCATAACATAGCACAATAAAAAAAAAGATCAGTGAACATGAAATTGCAAATCTGCTATGCACAACTCACAGTTCCTTTCAAGTATATAGCAAAACTATCATGTAAATTTCATTTTTTTTCTTCCTCCCACCCTAGAGATTGCTACCATTAGATACAAATAGGTTGTGTTGTGTGCATATGTATATGTATACATATAAACAGACCATATATGTATAAAATTATTCTATTCATACTTCTGTTTATCACTTTTTTCTTGGATGCAAAAAGCATCTTTCTCCACATGTCCCTTAAAGTTAATTTGGATATTTATAATAGTCAAAATAAGTTATTCACTCAAAGTCATTCTTAAAATAATATTATTGTTACTGTATACGATATTCTCTTGGTTCTGCTCTTCATTTTTTCATGCAAGTCTTTCCATGTTTTTTTCTCAAATCATTGAGCTCATCATTTCTTATAGCACAGTAGCATTTCATCACAATCACATACCCACAACTTGTTCAGCCATTCCCCAATTCATGGGCATCCTTGAAATTTCCAGTTCTTTGCCACCACAAAGAGAGTTGCAACAAACCTTTTAGAGTATATAGGTTCTTTTCCTTTTTCCCTAATCATCTTTGGAAATACACCCAGTAGTGGTATTCTGGGTCAAGGAGTAACACATTAAATTAAAAAGGCTTTGTATGGATAAAACAGACAAAACCAAGATTAGGAAGAAAACAGAAAATTGGGGAAAATTTTTATAGATACTTCATCAGAAAAAAGGTCTCATATCTAAACTATATAAAGAACTTTGTCAAATCTACAAGTCATTCCCCAATTGATAAATGGTCAAATGATACGAGCAGGCAGTTTTCCAATGAAGAAATCAAAACAATTTATAGTCATATGAAAATGCTCTAAATCATTATTGATTATAAAAATGTAGATTAAAAGAACCTTGAGCTATCATTTTATACCCACCAGAGTGGTTAAAATGATACAAGGTGAAAAGTGACAAATGTTGGAGAGGATGTGGAAAAATTGGAGCACTAATTCATTGTTGGTGGGATTGTAAAATGATCCAACCATTTTGGAGAGCAATCTGGAATTATACCCAAAGAGTTATTAAACCCTTTGACCTCTCTGTTTCTTTTGAAATTGTCCATTACCCTCTTCTCCTGGATATTTTTTCCTCTCTAAATTTTCATGATACTACTGTCTCACAATTCTCCTACCTGTCTAACTATTTCTGTTCAGTTTGCCATGATGGTTCTTCATCTACACCATGCCCACTATTTGTGGGTATCTCCCAAGCTTATTTCCTGGATCCTCTTTTCCCTTTATAATTATCTTTCTTGGAAATCTCATATGCTACCATGAGTTCAATTATCATCTCTATACAAATGATTTCCTGACTGATTCATCCAACCCTAATCTCTCTTCAAATCTCAAGTCTTCCGCATTTATCTGCATCTTGGTAACCTGGGTGTACGTGGGAATTTCAAACTCAACATTTGCCAAACAGGAGTCATTTTCTTTCCCCTAAAACCTTCACATCTTCCAAACTTCTTATATTATTCTTAAGGGAGCCACCATCTCCTCAGTTACTCAGGTTTGAAGCCTTAATGTCATCCTCATCTCACTTGCAGGTACCATAGATAAACAGACAGACAGACAGACAGACAGACAGACAGACAGACAGACAGACAGACAGATAGATAGATAGATAGATAGATAGATAGATAGATAGATAGATAGATAGATCATCTGTTTCCAAGCATTATTTCTATTCGCCAATAAATTGTGCATATGTTCCCATCTCTACACTTACAGAGTTCACATCTTGGTGCAGACCTTCATCACCTTACACTTGGCTCCAATCGATTCTCCACTAATCTGTGAAAATATTTTTATAAAGTACAGATCTGACCATGTCACCATCCTCCCAAAATTCAAACATCCTGGTGGTACCCTATTACCTCCAGGATCAAATATAAAATCTTCTGTTTGATTTTTAAAGCCCTTAGCAACTTGATCCTTCCCCACTTCTCCCAGTCCTCTTACATTTTATTTTTCTTCATATACTGAATGACAACAACCCACATACTATTACTCAAACAAGATGCTCCATGTTACAGTGCCATGTCTTTTCAGTGGCTATCCTCCATGCTTGAAATTCTCTGTCTCCTCTTTTCTGCCTCCTGGCTTTTCCAGCTTACTTCAAGACTCAGCTTAAATCCAGCCTTCTATAGGAAGCCTTTCTCTATGCCCTCTCATTACTAGTGCCTTTTTTCTAAGGGGGTTACCTTCTATTTACACTGTACAAATCTTGTATGTACTTATTTATTTGTACTTTGAATATAAACTTCTGGAAAGCAGGAACCATATTTTTGCCCTTCTTTGTATCCTCAACACTTAGCATAATGTCCAGCACTTATTAAATGCTTAACAACTTTTTGTAGACTGAGTGATTTGGAGAACTGTCCAAGGTCACCCAATATTTTAGTAACAGAACTGAGATTAGGCCCAGGAGGTCTCCTGACTCTCAGTCCATGGCTCTTCCAGCTATACCAACCTGCTTCCTTCTTTATCATCTGGATCCCAGGTATAGAGACAGAAGATAATCCCCAAAGATGTCATCTAGTCCAACCCCCTCATTTCACAGATGAGATCTCCTTATGAAGGCATGCCCTTTTTCTCTTCCTTCTACAGAGACACATCTCCAAATATAGAGACTTTTATGCCACAATCTAGTAGAGAATATAAATGGACCTTGCAAGTATGATAGAAAAGACACTGGATGGCACATTTAAGAAGATTTTGGTTGAACTCTCTCCTCACACATGTATTAATTGTGTGTCTGTGGGTAAGTCATTTATCCTAGGTTTCTTCAGTTTCCTCCTCTATAAAAGAAAATCATTTAATTCAATGACCATCAAAGTCCCTTCTAGATCTAAATCTATAATCTTATTATATACAAGATATGGCCCTCAACACTTTCATTTAAACTCAGTTTTCATAGATTGAATCCCATTTTCCCATATATTTGAATTCAAAATTCCTAGAGGTCCAGGCCAGGCATCTGTCATCTACCACTCCTTTGCCCAGAAACAGTGAATGGATTCTCATTTCTTTTTTTTTTTTTGCTTTTTTTTTTTTTTTTTTGCTTTTTGGAGGGCAGGTTGGGGTTAAGCGACTTGCCCAAGGTCACACGGCTAGTTTTTCGTGTTAAGTGTCTGAGGCCGGATTTGAACTCAGGTACTCCTAACTCCAGGGCTGGTGCTCTATTCACTGCACCACCTAGCCGCCCCTGGATTCTCATTTCTATAGAACAAAGTCCAGACTCCTAAAGGCTCTCCTTAGAACATTTATTTCTATAATACTCAATAGGTCTCAGTTTCTTCGTCTATGAAAATGAGGCATTAGTCTAGATGACTACTGTCGTGCCCTTCAGATCTAAATCTAGTGGTTTCTGTTGTTGATTGCTCAGTTGTTTCAGTTGTGTCTGGCCCTTCTTGGACCCATTTAGGATTTTCTTGGCAAAGATACTAGAATGGTTTGCCATTTCATCCTTCAGCTCACTTTACAGATGAGAGAACTGAGGCACACAGGGTTAAGTGACTTGCCCAGGTTCACATAACTAGTCATTGTCTGAGGCCAGATTTGAATGCAAGGAAGATGAGTCTTTCTGACTCCAGGCCTAGTACTCCATCCACTGCACCACCTATTTCCTTAAGGTTCTCCTTAGAGCATTTGTCCATAACACTTAGGAGGTTACTGACCATGATTATTCCAGTTTCCAAAGACACTGAGTCTAGGATTCTGCACAAGTTCACTTGTAACCTCCTTCATGGAGTCTTCCCTGATTTCACCTCACTTGACGTTCCTTGAACATCTCAGGCATCACATGTTTGATTTCCCCTTTGCAGTAAATCATTTGCTTATCTCATCAAAGTCCAAAATATCACACAGACTTCTCACAAGGAGCTCATTGGTCATTCAACAAAGATTGGCATGGCGATCCAGGTCAGAAGAACCAAGGGCAGGAAGAGTGTCCATTACCTAGACCACAGCATATTGTTGGATGATCAGCCCACTGAGTTAGGCCATCAATACCACAAAGTCTACATATAGACAATGGACTGAACCCATAATCAGATATTAAGAAAAGATTTGACAGAATTGCACTGGAAAATCTTGTAGCACTTGGATTACATGTTGTTCCTTGACACAAAAAAACCATCTTTTAGAGGTAGCTATGTGGGGCGCAAAGAAAGCAAGAGGCCCCAGATCAGGAAGATTTGAATTTACATCCGGCCACAGGTATTTCATAGCTATATGACCCTGACGCAGTCACTTAACCTCTGTCTGGCCCAATTTTCACAACCATAAAATGAGGATAATAATAGCACTCGCCTCCCAGGTTGTTGTGAGAATCAAATGAGATATTTATAAAGTACTAAGCTCAGTGTTTGGCCCATAGTAGGTGCTTCATAAAGGCTTTGTTCCATCTTTGTTTCCTTTTAACATTAACATTTCCCCAGGACCCTTAGATGGCTGCAAATCATGAACTAGCATCATCTTCAATGATGTCTGTGGGATGATATAGGCTATAGTGTATTTTCAGTAGTAACATGAGTGTGAGAAGTGATGTTAAAGACACAATCAAGAATATATGTGACCAGAAACGGAGGATGCATGCCTGCAGTCAATTTTGTTATTGTCTGTCTCTTCATTTGGGATTTTCTTAGCAAAGATAATGGAGTGCTTTGCCATTTCCTTCTGCAGCTCAGCTTACAGATGAAGTGAGGCAAACAAGGTTACATGACTTGTCCAGGGTCACACAGCTAGTAAGTGTCTGAAACCAGACTTGAACTCAAGAAGATGAGTCTTCCTGACTCCAAGCCAGATGCTATATCCACTGTACCACCTAACTGCCTGTAGCCAAAGCAATTAGTAAAGAACAGATGTTCATAGAGCTACGAAATACAAAAAGACCAAGAAAAAGGCTTCCTTCAGTTGGCACCCTAGAGAGAATCTATGTAAGTGTGTGGATTCAGAACCACAGGGTGAAAAACCATGGGTGGGTTACAGTCTGTATTTGTGGAGAGAGTACACCCATCTAGCAAACTACTTAAAGTATACAGTTCTTTCAATATATGCCTCATTTTCTAATTCAACTGTAAACTCCATGAGGGCAGAGATTATATCTTATTTCTTCTCCACATGCTCAGGGACTGTGATATCATAGATACTCAATAAATGTTTGTTGATTTGAATCAAGAGGCATAAATGGCATGATAAAATGAAAGGCATAGATGGTATACTCAGCACATTTGAAGCTGGGATCAAGCTGGGAAGGATAGCTAACGCAGCAAATGACAGGATCCAGAAGGATTTTGACAGGCTTGTGTAGTGGCTGAATCAAATAACATCAACCTCAATGGAGAAATAATAATGATATTATATAATATATATAATATATTATGTATATAATACATATATATATATATAATATATAATAATAATGATAATAATGATATAGGCTATATATTAGCGTTTAAATGTATATTAAAATTACATTAATTATATAGCCTATATATAGCATTTTAAAAGTTAAACATTCTTTACAGATATTACTTTAGCCTCACAACAACTCTGGGAGCTAGGTGCTATTACTATCCACATTCTGCACATAAGGAAACTGAGTCAGACAGAGATTAAGTGACTTGCCCAGTGTCACACAGCTAGTTAGTGTCTGAAACAGGATTTGAACTCAGGTCTTCCTGACTCCTCATCTACTATTCTACCCACTGCAAAACCTAGCTGCCTCATGAAGTCTTGCCCTGGGTATTAAATATCAACTTTGCAAGTGGTGACATGAATAGACACCAGCTGTTCTGAAAAGGATCTGGAGGTTTTTGTGGACTGCAAGCTCAATATGAGTCATCAGTAGGATATGGAAGCCAAAATGTTAATGCCATCTTAGACTGCACAGAGAAGCGTAGCTTCCAGGAATAAGGATGGTCACATTGTACTTTGTCCTCAATACACCTCATCTGGAATATTGTGTTCTGGGTATGTTGGTTTAGGAAGGACATTGATAATCTAGAGAGATTCAAGAGGACCATAGCTAGGATTGTAGAGGGCCTTGAGTCCATGATCTATAAGGCTGGATGGAAGGAATAGTGGCACAAGTTCTGGTCTGGAAGAAAACAGAACCAGTGGGGATGGAATAACTGCCTTCCACTGTACCTGAAGGTTTCCCAAGTGGTGGAAAGGTTAGACTTGTTCTCTTTGGCCCCAGGAAGGCAGAAATAAGGCATTGATGAGATGTAAAAGAGGTAAATTTAGTCTCTTCCGTGCCAGGAAAAATACTTAAGAATTAAAGAATGGGGCAGCTAGGTGGCACAGTGAATAGAGTGCCAGCCCTAGAGTCAGGAGGACCTGAGTTCAAATTTGACCTCAGACACTTGACACACTTACTAGTCTTATGACCTTGGGCAGTTGTTTAACCCCAATTGCCTTGCCTTTACCCCTCAAAAAAAAAGGATTAAAGAAGCTGAAAAGTGTCTGGCAGGATGCTAAGTGTTAGAGATACAAAGAAAGGGACAAGCATAGGTCCTGCCCTAAGAGGATATTCTTGGAGAAGACAACACATAGGAAATTGTACTTCTGAGGGTAAATAAGTGCAAGAGGGAGAGAGTGTAATGCTAAGCAAAGGCAACTTCCAAGGTTCAGATTACCAGCAGAGCAAACCCCATTTATTCAGCAAACATTCACAGAAGAGAGAAAGACAAAATACAGTATAACTCATTCATTTACCAAGTAAGTTCTCAATTCAATGCAGGTACTACTCCACACCTAGCCAGTACATTCATTTAGTCAGTCAAAGTCTCTTCTCAAATGGAATCAATTTCCAATCATAAACAAAGTACATTCATTTGGTCAATCACAGAGCACAAAAAGGGCAAAGGTTTCTGATCCCTGGACACAAAGTAATTACAATACCATCAATTAACACCAAACACTTTCTCAAAAGGGGCAAGAGAGCACAAAAAGCCATCTACCCTTAAGCTATAACAAGGTCAAGATATCATCTCAGCATTCAAAACCCAAGGAAAGGCTCTTCTTTCATCTTCACTCAAGGCAAGCTCTCAGCAATCTCAGTTCCTGGGGAGACAAGGCACAACAAAGCCAAAGCTAGCGTCCTCATCAAGTCACTCTCTGCCTGTAGAACAGTCCCAGAACCTCTGAAAACATCAGCTAGGCCCTCTTCTAGGATTTCTGTGAAGGTACCATAAGAAAATACTCCTTCAGGTTTTCTGAACCAACAGCCAGGTTCCAGGACCTCTACAACAACAGCACTGTCCTTCATCATCAGGTGAATCTGGCAAAACAACATCAAAACAGACAGACAAAATACTGTCATCACAGCCATGCCTCCTCAGTTCCTGGCAGCTCCGGGTAGAAGTTCTCAAAAGTCCTGGGCACCTCCAATGGGCTCTCAGAAGTCTTTCTCTCAGCAACTCAAGCTCCATGATACTGGATACTGCTCTCCCAAAGTCCTTCTGGCCTCCTCTCAGCTTGGGCCTCTCCCAATTCACGACTCCTCCCAGTTCAGCCCTCTCTCTTCACAACAAGTCCATCCCACAAGTGGGATTCACAAGCTCTGGGTTTTAACACTCAACCCAAAAACCAAAAACCAATACAGGAGCATCTCCAAATTCCATTACCATTACAGAGAGCCACCAGCCAGACTCACAGACACATGCCATTAGCCAAACTCGAGAGTTTTCCACCATGGTAGTGCCCAAGTCACATCCCAACCACACCATTTAGATCAATAACCTCAACGAGAAGATAAAAAAGGATGAACTGAAGAAATCCTTCTATGCCATCTTCTCCCAGTTCAGCCAGATTCTGAACATTCTGGTGTCAAGGAGCCTGAAGATGAGGGGCCAAATATTTGTCATCTTCAAGGAGATCAGCAGTACCACCAACACTCTGTGCTCCATGAAAGGTTTTCCCTTCTATGACAAACCTATGAGAATCCAGTACACCAAATCAGACTTGGACATCATTGCCAAGATGAAGGGCTCCTATATGGAGCGTGATCAGAAGGAGGAGAAGAGAAGACCCAAGGGCCAGGAAGCACTAGCAGTTGCACGCAGGGCAGCTGCCCCAGTTGTGGCTGTGGTCCAGCCTGTCCCAGGGATGCTGCCCATGACCCAGGTCCCCCGCATCATGCACCATATTCCAGGGCAGCCACCATATATGCCTCCTCCAGGGATGATCCCTCCACCTGGCCTGGCCCCTGGACAGATCCCACCTGGTGCCATGCCCCTGCAACAGATGATGCCTAGACAGATGCTGCCTGCCCAGCCACTGTCTGAAAACCCACCCAACCATATCCTGTTCCTCACCAACCTGCCTGAGGAGACCAATGAGCTCATGCTGTCCATGCTCATCAATCAGTTCCCTGGCTTCAAGGAGGTGTGTCTGGTCCCCAGGCGCCGCAATATTGCTTTTGTGGAATTTGACGAGATGTAGGCTGGGGCTGCCCAAGATGCCCTGCAGAGCTTCAAAATAGCCCAGAACAATGCCATGAAGATCTTTTTTGCCAAGAAATAGCCCCCACCCCGATCATTCCCCTGTTCTCCGCCTCCTTCCAGGGTGGCCCTCCCCCTGCTCCACTGCTCAGGGCTGTTGTACCCTGAAGGTAAGTCCCTGCTCCCTTCTCTCAGCCTGTATCATGAGTGTGTATATGACCAGCATTGTACCCAGAGTCTGTCCTTCAGACATTGCACCTGGAGCTGGGGGCAAAAATAAAAGGTTGAGGCCTAGGTTTGTTTTTGTTGTTGTTGTTGTTGTTGTTGTTGTTGTTGTTGTTGTTTTCACAAAAAAAAATAATAAGTGCAAGAGGGAGGGGAAAAAGAGAGGCCCTCTAGAAGAAAGTGAGATTTGAGCTGAGTCTTGAAGAAAGTCAAGGAAGTCAGGAGCCAGAGATAAGGTGAAAGAACATTCCTATCACAGAGTAAAAGTTTAATAAGTGCTAACTGGTTGATCAATGGATGCATTGAACAATTAATTAGAGCTTTCCAAAGAGGAATGGCCTGCCTTCAGGAGCTTGTGGGTTGCCAGTCTTTGGGAGGTCTTTCAAGCAGACAATGGATGACTACTTGTCATTTGTGTTATACACTTCTTTCATGTATGGGTTGGACTAGATGGCCACTAAGAATCCCGTACAACTCTCAAAATCTTGGATTCTGTGACTCTTTGAACTGATTGTAAGTGAGTAACCTGTAATGATTTTGATAATAATAACTTAGATCTACCTGACCATCTGAGGCTGAGCCCTAGAATAATTTGTTAGACCAGGACTCCACAAACAGACACAATTGGTCAAAGGGCCATTCATAGGAGCTTTTCCACCTTGGTAAGTCATACCAAGGTTTGTACTTTGCAGACATAGACTTCCAGAACCATGGCTCTTCTTCTCTACATGACAATGGGCCACTGAAATATGTCATCTTCAAGGAGATCAGCAGTACCACCAACACTCTGTGCTCCATGAAAGGTTTTCCCTTCTATGACAAACCTATGAGAATCCAGTACACCAAATCAGACTTGGACATCCAAAAAAAGTCTAAAAGGTAAATACCGATATTATAATTTTTACAAATGGGGACACTGAGGCATGGACAGGTTAAGTAACTTGCTCAGGGTCATCCAGTACATTCCAGGGCATAAATCTGAACTCAGATCTTCTACCTCCTATGTCAGAACTCTTTCCATTCATTCTACCATGGAGTAGGAAACCATATAAGATTCCTGCATCCTAATCCTTTTCTCAAGCATTCTTAATAACAAGATATTTTTCTACATCTCTCCTTATGCCAGGGGAATATGACAGTGGTGATAAAATGATAAATATGCTATGTATATCAGTCACTAATGCAGACCTTCCAAAGTGTCTCTGTGCTTTATCCTGTTTGACTATTCTGTACCTCACTAGAAATCAAGAACATTGCTAAAAGTTATTTTCATGTATAAGATTCAATCCTTAAAGTATCTCATTCCTTCAAGATGATATGAAGATAATGTAAATATCTGTGTCTGTATCTTCAGAAGGGGGGAATAACACAAAGATGTAAAAGGTTGTGGGATTGGATTTTTTTTAATTTAATGGAGTAGTAAACTTTGCAAAGGCAACAAGATTAGACTGTTAGATACATAAGATTTAGGATATATATTTGAGAAGCTTCTAATGGGAAATACAGACATTGAGTATGTTTCAGTAATAAATTCTAAAAATTGGATAAAGGATTTTACATATAAAATTGCATTAAGAATTGTAAATGGGGGCAGAGCCAAGATGGCAGTGTAGAAGCAGGAAAACTCTGTGACTTCCCCCATAACCACCTTAAATACCTATGAAATATGACTCTAAACAAATTTTAGAGCTACAGAATCCACAAAGTGACAGAGAGAAACAAATCTTCCACTGAAGGCAGCCTGGCAGGCAGACAGGAAGGGTTCATCACAGTGAGCTGGGAGCTGAGCCCAGCACCATGTGAGCCCTCAGTTTTAGACCCACGGTGGCCCTGACCAGCAGCTGCAGCAGGTTTTGGGAGAGTGGATCACCACCAGGTATGGAGGTTTCCAGAATTATCAACCCATAAATGTCAAAGAAAAAGTGAGAGGTCAGTGTAGAACTCTGTTGGAACTGGGGTGGGGGAGAGTGGAGGAGCAGGTCCAGCCCCTGGCCTCAGAACTAGAAGTAGAGGAGGTGTGGTGGCCATGCAGCTGCCTCCTCATGGCTGCTTCAGAGCTCCTGGCCTGCAGTTCATATGGGGGCCAAGTGACAATTTACAGGATAATCACTCTTGCCTTAACCTTCCTGGATCTGGATCGTGGTCTTGTGTGGTGGTCCTGAGGTATGTGACCAGTGAGCTAGAGTCTGTGGAGGCTGCAGAGATGGCACCCTCCTAATAGCTCTGGCAGCTGCAAAAACTCCATGGATTTGGGACAAAGCTATCCCCTCTGGAAGCAGAATTCTTCTGTGGCAAAGAGGTCATAATTCAAGTAATTGAGTGGCAACATGAGCAAGCAAAGGAAGCAAAGCAAGTACAGCAATCTAACTTTAGATTCCTTTTTGGTGGGACAAAAGGGATAAAATCAAGGAATGGGGGGAAGACAGCACAGAAAGAACTCCTGAATCAAAAGCTTCCAATAAAAATATGAATTGATTACAGGCCATGGAGGAGCTCAAGAAGGATTTTGAAAATCAAGTTAGAGAAGTAGAGGACAAATTGGGAAGAGAAATGAGAATGATGCAAGAAAATCATGAAAAGAGAGTCAACAACCTGACTGAAGAATATGACACCTTAAAAAATAGATTAACTCAAATGGGAAAAGAGGTCCAAAAAGCCAATGAGGAAAAGAATGCCTTAAAAAGCCAAATTTTCCAAATAGAAAAATAATTTCAAAAGTTCACTGAAGAGAATAATTCCTTCAGAATTACAGTGGAGCAAATAGAAGCTAATGACTTTATGAGAAATCAAGATACTATTAAACAGATCCAAACAAAGCGAAAAATAGAAGGCAATGTGAAATATCTCATTGGAAAAATCACCAACCTGGAAAACAAATACAGGAGAAATAATTTTAAAATTATTGGACTACCTGAAAGCCATGATCAAAAAAGAACCTAGAAAGCATCCTTCAAGAAATTCTCAAGGAAAATTGCCCTGATATTTTAGAACCAGAGTGCAAAATTGAAATTGAAATAATTCACTGATCACCTCTTGAAAAGGATCCCAAAAAAAAATAACTCCTAGGAATATTATAGCCAGGTTCCAGAGTTTCCAGATCAAGGAGAAAATATTACAAGCAGACAAGAAGAAACAATTTGAATATTGTGGAAACACAATCAGGATAACACTGGATCTAGCAACTTCTACATTAAGGGATAAAAAGTCTTAGAATATAATATTTTGAAGGTCA
>CM053595.1:99596350-99639727 GCA_028646575.1 Pseudocheirus occidentalis
AGCAACTTCTACATTAAGGGATAAAAAGTCTTAGAATATAATATTTTGAAGGTCAAAGGACCTAGGATTAAAACCAAGAATCACCTACCCAGCAAAACTGAGTATAATGTCTCGCAGGAAAATATGGTTATTAAATGGAATAGAGGACTTTCAAGCATTCTTGATGAAAAAACCAGAGTTGAATAGAAAATATGACATTCAAATACATGAAGCAAGGTAAACAGGGAAAAGAAATCATAAGAAACTTATCAAAGTTGAACTATTTACATGCCTACATGGAAAAACAGTAATTGTAACTTATGAAACTTTTCTCAGTATGAGGATAGTTGAAGGGAATATGTGTGTGTGTGTACATACATATATGTCTATTTAGGAGGGTATATATGCGTATGAATACATATGTGAGTGTGTGTATATATGTGTACAGGTATACATAGACAGAGGGCACAGGATCAATTGAATAGGAAGGGATGATATTTAAAAGGTGAAATTAAGAGGTGAGACAGGAATATAATGAGAGGAAATGGGGAGAAATAGAATGGGGTAAATTATCTCATATAGAAGAGGCAAAGGATAACTGTTACAATGGAGAGAAAGAGCAAGAAGGCAAAAGGGAATGGGTCAACGTAACTCTCATTTAATTTGGCTTAGGGAGGGAATGATATACACTCTGAATTTGGTATAGTGCCCTACAAAAGAGTAGGGGGGGAAGGGGATGAGAGAAGGGATGATGGAAGGTAGGGCAGGTTGGGGGTAGGGTAGTTAGAAGCACACACTTTTGAAAAGGGACAGAGACAAAGTAGAGAATAGAACAAGTGTGGGGGGGAGATAGGATGGAGGGAAATATAGTCAGTCTTTCACAATATATCCACTATGGAAATGTTTTGCATAACTACACATGCACAACCTGTATTGGATTGCTTATCTTCCCAGTAAGGGTGGGTGATGAGGGAAGAAGGGAAAGAATCTTGAATTCAAAGTTGTAAAATCAAATGTTTAAAAATTATTATTATTATTATTATTACATGCAACTGGGAAATAAGATACACAAGCACTGGTGTATGGAGATCCATCTTGCCCTACCAGAAAGTGGGAGGAGGGATGGGGGAGGATATAGGAAAGAGCAGACTAGAGGAAGAGGGTATTCAGTGGCATTGCTGTTTTGGGGTGGTGGTAGAGGAAAGATGGGGAGAAAATTTGTAATCCAAAATCTTGCGGAAATGAATGATGTAAACTAAAAATAAACATAAAATTGAATTTAAAAAAAAGAATTGTAAATAATTTTTCCTTTCTTTTCCCTATTTTGAAGTTCCTGTCTGATAATATTAAGAGACAGAGTGCTTATTTTACAAGTCAGGTCCTCCTGGATTCTTTTTAAGAACCTTCCTTCAGCCTTTTGATGGAATTATACATATCAGGTATAGAATTTAGGTGAAGATAGAAAGAGTAAGTGGTATGTTAAAAAAAAAACTGAAATTCTATGAAGTTTCAGGTGAATTATGGGTTAATAATTTGTTGTTCTTATTGCTCTACTGTTAATAGGATTAGATCCATACAGTTTGAGTGAGTTTTTACCACATAAACTGGTTACCAGAAAAGCAAGTTTAGGAAATTGCACTAATTTTTTTTTTGTCTTGTTACTGGAAGATTTTAGCAGAATTACCTAAGAATTTCTGCTTTAACCAGAGAAGTAGATCTCCTAGGAGGAGCTTCCTTCAGATCTTCCCTGAGAACAAGACCTATTCTAGAATGTCCAAAGGAAGATGTTTCCAGGGACCAAAAGACTAGATGGGACATCTGGGACTCAAAATGTGCTGATTAAATGAACATTGAGAATGGGTTACCAGGTTACAAAGAAACCTGTTATTTAATAGAGCTGATCATCATTGTATTACTTCAACATTTTTGTTTCACAGTGTTTATGTTTACTGACTTTTCTTAGTGACCTTAATGATACGTAAATCTCCTCTCTCAAATTAATATATGTCAAGCCCTTCTAAGTGGTTTAATCTGTAATCTGACTTAGTTAACCTATAAAGTCTACTTAACAAGGCTTGTCTCCTTAAGGGATATATGAGATTTTAAATCTGCTTAACTAAGTTTGCTAAACTTTTATGACATTGAAAGAAACATGGGACTGTGATTTTTGTAATACTCATGGCCACAGTACACTTGTTTACTGCTGTATGTTAAAGTTCCTTAGTTTATAACCACTAATGCTTACTCAAAATAATTCTGTACAAGCAGCAAAGATTAGGATAATGCAGTTGAGAATAGAGTAGCAATACAGATCCAATTGTGGTACTGTACCATGAGTATGGTTAGCATCAAAGGGGGTTATTTTGTAAAAGCCAGTCGCTAATGCAGACTCACTGTGAAATAGCTACATATTTTAACCTTGCTTGACCTTGGTTATGTGTAGCCAGCTGGCAAGGAAAGGTGGTCCCACAGGCACTAATCCTATCTCTTTGTCACTAATCCCATCTCCTCATAAAAAGTACATGTCAGTAGCTGCCGCACATGCTCACTAACCTGACCTTCTCATTCGAAACGTGGACCAATTGAAATAGTTAGGGAAGAGCTGAGGTGGCACTAATCCTACCTCCTCATGATTGTGTGACCCAATCAAACTACCTTTGCCCTTATATGGAAGATGTTTATTCATGTCTATAAAAGTAGTGCTTGGTTTGAATCTCAGGTGAGCCCAGTGGTAGGCCTACCAAAATGTGATAGTGATACCTTAGTGCAGTGGTTATCAACCTTCCTAATGCTGCAACCCTTTAATACTCGTATGTGGGCATATCTGCATGTGGGCGGATTTGCCTGGAGACAGATAGAGGAGTGGTGTCTTGGTTCCTAAGACCATTGGAAATATGTGTTTTCCAATGGTCTTAGGCGACCCCTGTGAAAGGGTCATTTGACCCCAAAGGAGTCACACCCCAAAGGTTGAGAACCACTGCCTTAGTGTGTTTAACAAGCTCCTTTTTAATTTTCTCTTCCTGAGTTTTTCTTCCTTGATCAGAGTGGAGGCCCAAACATAAAATTTTCCTTTTAACAGTACCTTTTTCCCCCATTCTCTCAAGAGAAAATTCTCTTCATGTCCAGGCAAATGGTTGAGTGACTATGGTCACTCTGTTCCTTCAGCTCTAGCTCAGAGTCCAGTGGCCAGAGCTGCACCTGGCTCTCCCCTTCCAATTGTTCTTTCTACCATCATGCATCAAAAAAGAAAAAGACAGGTCCATTTAAGAATGATGTGGCTCACCTCAGGAAAAGAGTATGTGGATTAGGAAAAGGCAGCCAAGCCTGGGGCTGGGCCTGGGACTGGGGCTGGGGCTGGGGCCTGGCCTTGTGGTGGCTGGAGAAAGAAATGGAAACCTGGGAAGAAGACAGATTAAAAATAAAGGCTTCAAACCCCACTCCAAGACATCTAAAGTCCCCTTTGTGACATCTCTTCCAGATCTCTCTAATAAGTTTTTGAGCCTCTATACCTTTCCCTGAATCAAATGGTGTCTCTCTTCCACCCCAGCAACCTTTCCCCCCCTTCCTAAAACAACCAGAATCTAGTTGGCTAAACTAATTCCCCACTAAGGCACAAAGGTTAATAACTGTCAAGTATCAGAATTATAGAACATTAGAGGCAAGAAAGGTTCTTAAAGATTATCTGATCCAATGCCTTCAGCTAACAGATGGAAATTCTAAGACATATGTAAGACCAGAATTTAGCTCTCTTGATTTCCCAACTAGTATTCTTTCTACTAGACCACTCTGCCATCCCCAAAGATTTATAGGCTAATAATATATTATCCACACTGGGAAGTAACATGGATGGGTCACTTCATTTCTCTGAGCCTCATCTATAAAACAGGACTATTACTACATCACAATGTGGGGGTGAGACAAGGTAATGCTTAGAATAGCTTCTTATAGTCTTAAATGGAAGATGTTATCATCCTTCTCAGATAATAAATATGTATGCTAAAGGCACTTTCTGGACAGAGTGACTATCACAACGACTTTCTATTTCTACTGTTAGTATTTCAAGCCCATGGGTGTGGCAGTCTCTCACATTATACCACACAAGTCTATTCTGCCTATGGGGAAAGCTAGACCTGTTCAGAACCATGGTCTGGCTTCAGCATAGAGCTGACTAATATGTCTGAGACAGGCCTATACTCCCAGTGACACTTCTGAACTTCCTCTCTGCTCAGCCCTCCTGGCGTTGTTAGCTATCACTCAAAAAGAGAAACTTCTCTCAAAGACTTATGACCTCCTGACAGCCATGTCCCAGTAAATTCTTAAACCTCAAATCAGCTGCCTATACTTCATCTCAGAAGCCTGGAGAACCAGGACCAGACAGGACCAAAATGTACTGAGGCTCCCTGAGAAGGTAGAGGCAAGGAGGGAGGGGGACAGAAGAAGAGAGGGCAGGCCAGGGGAAAGGAAGAAAGAGAAGAGAGGAAGGGAAGGGAAGGAAAGATGGGGAAGGTATGAAAAAAGGAAGAGAGAGAAAGATAAGAAGAGAGCAAAGAGAGAAAAGAGAGAGGAGGGGGAGGAGAGGTGGGGAGAGAGGAGAAGTAGATAATTCTCTCCTTTATAGTCAGTTCCCTACCAATGAGTACCAGTTCACAAAAGTGAAAGTATCTCTAAGCCCCACCAGGGTCCACAGAGCTCAATACAATCAGGACAGCTCTCTCTTAGTAAAAATCCACTTATATCTAATGACCCTCCCATCCAACCTCAGCATCTTGCTGAGGCAGAGCCAGGGTGAGAAGCTGATAGGAAGAAATATTGTTGAGGGCAACCCTGCTGATGTAATCCATAAGTCATTAGTTCTTAAGTCCTGTGACAACTCATTGCAGCTTGGGATCTGTTGATCCTGGGCCTCTCACAGAATATCTGAGGCTGTTGTAGGGTAATAAGGTATTTAGTAGTGTACCTTTTCGAGGGGACCCCAAACAAAAATGCAGCTAAACAGTTTTCAGGTAAGTGGATCCCCATTCCTTTTTTCACATTGTAAAGCAATATTTATGTCTAGCATATTACTCTGACCTCCAGTGTACTCCCTTTCCATCCCATTGCTTTCCCCATAAAACTTACCCAGTCTGTACACCATTGCCTCTGGTGTCTTCTGGATCCATGATATTAAGGATTCTTTAGAGCTTTGAGGGAGTCACAGAGAGGAAGAAAGAAAGGAAAACTCAATTATGAAATACCTACTGTATGCTTGATAGCATGCTAAGCACTTTATAAATATAGCTTCATTTAATCCTCACAACAGCTCTAGAGTTTTGGGGTGGCTAGGTGGAGCAGTGAATAGAGCACCAGCCCTGGAGTAAGGGGAATGTGAGCTTAAATCCAGCCTCTAATGTTTAACACTAGTTGTGTGTCCTTGGACAAGTCACTTAACCCCAATTTCCCTGCCTTTCCCCCTCCAAAAAGTGGGGTGGGGGGAAACGAACTCTGGGATTTAAGGAGTTGGTAATCTTTCTCAGTTTCCTCAAACCAATGAAATCACAGATCTAAATCTAAAACAAAAAATTGAATCATCCTATTACCTTCATTCCTGTTAATGTGGCAATGACCTCCAAATACTCTAGTTTGGCTACTCTCCAGTGTCTCTTCCTCCTTGCCATTCTAGAGAGAAGGTATTCACCCCACCAGAACTGATCTGTGCTTCCTCTAATCTTTATAAGTAGAGATGGAACCTCAGAACCTATGCCAGCATAAAGCCAAGGGAGAGAATATCCAAGAGAGAGAAAAGGACACATTGATTATTGAGTTATAGGTTGACTGATGAAACCTTGATAATGGAGTCAGATGACTATGAGGTATGTTGAGAGCAGGACCCTTTAGAGGAAATATCTATTTTAAAACACTGGCTGAATTCCACCTTAAGACATTACATTTTGCCTCCCTAAATTCTCCTGGAGTTTCCATTACACAGACTCACTCATAAAGAATCTCATAACTGAGTTGTTATTGCGCTGCATCTGAAATGCTCTAGCACTTCAGACATGGTCATCATCCCCTATCTTGGATTCCTATTTGGACAAACTTCCCAGAGTCCTTCATACATAAAGATCACTTATGGAAATAAGATTAAAAACTCATTATGTAAATAAATGTTTTATTGGAATGAATTTAATGATAAGCCTGGGAGTGACTTTAAAAAAGTCATGTAGTCCACCCCTCTGACAAGGTGGCAGCTCTAAGCATTTGAGCACAAATCATTCTCCTAAGGGTTTCCATGAAAGAAGATTGTCTAACTAACATAGATTAACATATTCTAGT
Organism: Pseudocheirus occidentalis; assembly: GCA_028646575.1. Taxonomy (NCBI): domain Eukaryota; kingdom Metazoa; phylum Chordata; class Mammalia; order Diprotodontia; family Pseudocheiridae; genus Pseudocheirus; species Pseudocheirus occidentalis. Next base: position 99,602,642 of record CM053595.1, read on the forward strand.
TTCCCTCAATCTTTATTTAAAGGAAATGTTTGTTTAAAAATCTAGCTTAAGTCCTTCCTCCTGCAATTCTCTATTTTCATTTGGATTACATACTGAAACAAAGATAACTCCTGTAGTTTAATAGAATACCTCATGAAATAGGGGGGCAGGAAACCTGGGAACTCATATAGACTGAGTTGTTTGACCTTGGACAATTCACTTCACATGTCTTTGTTTCTTTCTTTTCAAAACTGAATTTTTTTTTTAGTTTTCAACATTCATTTTCACAAAATTTGGAGTTACAAATTTTCTCCCCATCTCTTCTCTACCTCCATCCCAAGATGGAAAGCATACTGAATACCCCTTCCCCCAATCTGCCCTTTCTTTTATCCTCCCCCATCCCCTCCTCTTACTCTCTTGTAGGGTAAGATGGATTGCTACACCCCATTGCCTGGATATCTCATTTCCGGTTGCATGTAAAAGCAATTTTTAACATTTCTTTTTAAAACTTTGAGTTCCAGATTCTCTCCCTTCTTTCCTCCTCACCCATCCCCATTGGGAAGACAAGCAGTTAAATATAGGTTATGCCTGTGTAGTTATGCAAAACACTTCCATAGCAGTCACATTGTGAAAGACGAACTATATTTCCCTCCATCCTATCCTACCCCCCATTTATTCTATTTTCTCCTTTGACCCTGTCCCTTTTCAAAAGCATTTGCTTCTAATTACCTTCTCTCCCAATCTGCCCTCCCTTCTATCATCTCCCTTCTTATCCCCTTCCCCCTTACTTTCCTAAAGGGTAGGATACCCAAATGAGTATGTATGCATAAAGCCAAGCATGAGCAGCTTTCCAGAAGACTGCTGCTGTGAATAACTTTAAGGTTCTGACTGCATAGTATAGTGAACTTTCTATTTACTCAACAGTAAACCAAAGCAAAACATTCACACAATTTCAATTCCAAAATTTCATCTCATAGGCTACCCACACTGTGTTTCATTGTATCCAAACCTTTCCCAGGGGGCTTCAAATAAAAGCTGAACTAAATAGAGGCCATGGTCTATTAATATCTCATAGTGTTTCCACAGAACTTCCCTAGCTACCTTTGGAGATTGTCATTAAGTTGTTCTGCCCCCTGAGCCTTCTCTTCCCAGAGATATCTGGGTCTACTTCCTTCAGCTGTCCTTACCAGGCCCTATTTTCCAGTTTTCAGTCATTTTCATTGCTCTTCTTGAGTGACTGATCATAAATGGATACTATTTTACTAACTAGGTCACCCCTTTCCAAGATTATTTTTCTCCCATTTTCTTTTAATGTTACTATTTTAGGAATAGGTCTCAGTTTTGTTTTGTTTTTTTAAACATTCCCAGTTTGGTAGTACTGCCCTTTTTAAACACCTCTGTCAATTTCCATTTTTTTTTCAACTCAGAAATGAGGGACACACTCTCTGGATGAATCATTCTACACATACAACTCCACATTTAAGGCAAATTAGAAAGTTCCTTTGCTCCTATATCAGAAGGATGAGTAGAGGGGGAAGAGAGGAAGAGAACAGAGGAAGGCTGCATTCTGCTGGATGCTAGGACCCTCCTATATGTCCTTCTACTCTAGGACCACAATCATATTCAAATGGAAAGGGTGACTCCAGTGTGAGGAAATTCCAGAATTATCAAGATACCCCCAACCAACCAAAACAACAACAACACAAACCTTAAAAAATACCTTCAATGACACCTCACTGAAGCCTGAGATATACTTCACAGAGACAAAGTCTTATATCTCACATTTTGGAGGTCAGGCTTCCAAGGGTAAAAAATACCAAGTGTGACAGTCCCAGAAAGCCTTCTCTCCACATGTGGATCTAAATGATTGAATTTACAAATCACAAGATTTAGATTTGGGAGAGACTCCAGTGATTATCTAGTCCAGTGGTATGGAACCTGTGGCCTCAAGGCCACATGTGGCCTTCTAGGTCCTTGGGTGTGTCCTTTTGACTGAGTCCAAGTTTTATACAACAAATCCTCTTTAATAAGGAGATTTGTTCTGTGAAGTTTAGATTCAGTCAAAGGGCCTCCTTTGAGGATCTACAGGGCTACATGTGGCCTCAAGGCCATAGGTTTCCCATCCCTGATTCTAGTCCACTTCCCTCATTTTATAGAGGAAAAATTTTGAGATATGGGGCAATTCAATGACTTGCCCAAGGTACCAGAAACTTTGTATGGCAAAGCTAGCAATAGAACTTAAAACTCCTAACTTTTGGTCCAATTATTTTTTCCATTCACCATGATTCAGCTGTTTTTTTTAAAAAATGCCTTCATAAGCATTTATATAGCACCTACTGTATGCCAGGCACTGTGATAAGCATTTTACAAATATTATCACTTTTGATCCTCACAACTACCCTGGAATGGTAGGTGCTTTTATTATTCCCATTTTACAAAGCTGAGGAAACTGAAACAAACAGAAATTAAGAGGCTTGCCCAGAGGCTGGACTTGAACTCAGCTTTTCCTGATTCCAGATCCAATATAGTATGCACTGTGAGGTATATGAGGTATGCAGGGAGGGTTAGAATCTCTGGTGTTAGGGCTGCTCATCCACCTTTGGCATCTACCTTTTACCCAACTCTCACCACGGCTCCAAGAAGTTGTAGCATGTACAGCAGCCACACCCTGGTAAACCATCTCAGAAGACAGGCTAACCCAGGTTGAGGGTAGCTGGAATGCCTCAAATCTGTTGGTGAGCTAGGGGAATGTTTACCCCCAAGCTTGTGAAGATTTCCCCTGGGGGAATGGGAGATAAGAACAATTTGTTCCAGTGGTCATGAAGGCACTAGGGAGCACCTAGAGGCAAGCATCAAAGATGCCAAGGTCATCTACTGCATCCTGGACCATCAACAGTCATCCTGACTTTTGTCCTGCCACTGGACTTCAATGACTTTGGAAGAGAAAGTGAGGCTAAAAATTTTGTGCAATTCTGCCTCATTCATTTCACTAGCAAGTCAGACATCACCCCATGATGCCATTGGTCCTCTTTGAAATGAAAGATGAACAGCATGATCCACTATACCACTAACTCCCTTTAGACCAAGGGTCCTTAACCTGGAATCTATGAATACCTTTCAGGAGTTTTATGAACTTAGAAAAAAAATTACATCTTTATTCTCATTAACCTTTAATTAAAGTTTAGCATTTCTTTCAATTATTTGAAAGCATAATTCTGGGAAAGAGTCCATAAGCTTTACCACGGATAAAGGAGGCCAGGGCATGTTAAAAAAAAAAAAAGTTTCAGAACCCTGTTCCTAAAGAGTGAAGCTTATACAAAGAATTTCAGGCCCTTAGGTAGGTTGGGGGACATTTCAAATGTCAACACAATGACAGGCCTTCTTCTGCCTCTGGGAATGGCCTCCCTCTGAGAAGATTCCTAATCCAGTTCTCTTTCCACTGGACCCTTCTATTATATAGTCTGTTTCCAAGACCAGCAATTCCATCCACTCTACAATGCTGCTTGCAAAGTCACTGACTGTACAGTATTTCAATTATTCTTCAATGTTTTCCTTGGCATTAGATACATTTAGCCCTGGATTACCCTTAATCAATTAGAGTCTAAAGCTTGATGGAACTGGATGGCAGGAAATGTATCTGTCCTACCTGGAGGTACAGAGAACAAGATGAACAATGAGATGCTTTCTCCTTAAGAGGATAACCCCAGCTAAAATCAACTCTCCACTAAGGACTTCTTCCCAACCTGTGGGTGTGGCATGAAGGTGACCCTGGCCTCTCAAAGCTATCCCTCTGGGGACAGCAAGGTGATGCAATTGTTGGAGCACCAGCCCTAAAAGTCAAGAGGACTTGAGTTCAAATTCAGCCTCACACCCTTGACCCTTACTAGCTTTGTGACCCTGAGCAAGTCATTTAACCCCTCACAAAAAAAAAAATCAAACAAACAAAAGTTAACCTCATGGAGCCTGAGCTCTAATAGACCCCACCAAGCCAGAAAGGCTTCCAGTGTTGATAAGCCATGTTACATTTGGAAAGGCTCATCATCACAAAGTTGGCCACCAGGTCCAACCCCCTTCTTTTGAACCCAAGTTCTTTCTGACTCCAACAATGATGTCCAGTGTCTCATCAACAAGACCGTTCTGTCTCACCTTACAGTCTATGTTGATTCTAAGCAAGTCATGCCCCTCTCCTGGCTTCAGTTTGCCATCCTAAAGGTGAAAGGGATTTATCTGTGTGCGGACTGCTATCCCATCCAGCTCTAGATAGAATGACTGCTGTGAAAGAAAAGAGAGCTCAGGGCACAGTGCTCAAATCCTTTCATTTACAGATAATGTCTTTGTTTTTAGATTCAGTCCTCTGAAGAGCAATAATTCTGCCTCCCTTCATGGACATAGGAAATTGTTAGGAGAACTAACCAGGGCTCTCTAAGTTGGATCCTTGGGCTTCAATATTGACTTGAGAAGATCCAATGGAGAGATGGCTGGTTGATCAGTCTAACAGTTAATCAACAAATATTTATTAGTGTTTACTATGCACCAGGAAGCACTAGAGATACTAAGAAAACCAAAATCCCAGTCTCCCTCATCGAGGTGTTCATGTTCTAACCATGGAGATAACATAGCAATCATTATTTTCATACAAGATATGTAGAGTAAATTGAAGGTTAATTTCTGAATGAAGGTGCTAGCAAAGAGAAGGCTAAAGACAAATACAGTTCCATGATTTTATTTGATTTCTATCAGCTTTGAGGCCAAAGAACCAAGAGGCAAGTGAATCTCACATACAAACCCTTCAAATGCCACATATGAGAGAGATGCTGAGACTAGAGCAAGATCCAAGCTGGAAGGAGGTGAAGGCTGCCAGGTGAGGGCCTGTGCTTGGAACAGGCTGCAACTAATCAGGATTCAGAGGCTTACTATGTGCCAGGGCCTTCCGAAGGCCACTTTTTCAGTTTCTCCCACCCAATGAGGAGGTTATGCTGACACTTGAGCTGCTTTTCCCACTGTGAAACAGCAGAGGTCAGTAATGCTTTCACACACATAACACCCCCACGCCCCAACAAAATTGTCAAGAGTGTCATTGTCTGCATGAGTGTCCGTATGGGCACAGATGTGTGCCCCTGACTGACTCAGAACCAGAGCACCAGTTTCTTGGAATTAGGCTTTGTAGCCCCAACAGTGAAGGGTTTTCCAACCTAATCTAAAATCCTATAGCTCAAACCATTTCACAATAGGAATTAAGTCAAAAGAGGGCTTTTTTATTCCTTTCTATCACTGTTAGAGACTGAAAGACTAGGTTTTCTCCACTGCACCAGGGAAGCATTTAAGCAGAGTTATTTCAGCTATACATTCACTGAACCCCTGTGTGCCCAATGCTGGTGGGGCCCCCCACTCCTTTCTTAGTTTGCTGAAGTTTTTAATAAAAGTCATAGGAGCAGCTAGGTGGTACAATGGATAGAGCACCCACCCTGAAGTCAGAAGGACTTGAGTTCAAATTCAACCTCAGACCAGACACTTGACACCTACTAGCTGTGTGACCCTGGGCAAGTCACTTAATCCCAATTGTTTTACAAAAAAAATCATGGGAAAGAATGTAAAAACATTACCATTGACTAAAAATTGGAGACCAGTGACAGAGTAACATTTGATGATAGATAGATAGATAGATAGATAGATAGATAGATAGATAGATATATAGATAGATAGATGATATCATGAAGACATAACAAAAAATACCTCCATGGAATTTGAAAAGAGAGTTGTAAGAGAAAGCAGGAAGCCTGGACTCTAGTCCTGGCTACAAGATTCGCATGACCAGACAAGTCATTTAGTCCCTCTGAGCCTTAGCTTTCTCACAAGTAAAAAGAGAGTAACTAGGTGGAGCCATGGTGTATAGAGCACCAGCCCTGGGGTCATGAAGACTTCTTTCTTGGTTCAAATCTGGCGTCATATACTGATCAAGTCACTTGACCCTGTTTACCTCAGTTGGTAGCAAACCACTCTAGAATCTCTGCCAAGATGGGGACATGAAGAGTCAGACACAACTGAAAAATGACTGAACAACAAAAAAAGAGGATATTGGTCTAGATGTTCTATACATCTCTGACAATTTTCTCTGATATTCTCTATCTTTTTATCTGAGTTCAAATACTCAGTGTAGCATAATAGAGATTAAGGCATCACACTTGTTACTCTTACCTCCCTATGGCCACAGCCACGTCATAACCTCTAGTTTTCTCCTGTGTGAAATGCAATGATACCTCTAGTGCCCACTTCAGAGAATGTCAGACTAGTGGCTAGAATGCCAGACCTAGAATGGGAAAGATCTGAATTCAAGTTCTGCCTCTGGCAACCCATGAGCAAGTCACTTAACCCTTAAGGGTCCTAGGCAATTTTATGAACTAGTAAAGGAACTGCTGATCTGCATCAGTAAAGAGAGTCTCCACACTGGGAGTTCCCCATTACAATGAGAAAATGACAGGTCCAGATCTACTGCTTAGAATCATTTCCAGGATCAAATGAGATAATTTATATAAAATCTTCCATAAATCCTAAAGCTCTACAAAATTTTGGGAGGGATAGTGGGGAGTTCTGTCATTTTTCATCCATGTATGAATCTTTATGACTTCATTTTAGGTTTTTGTGGCAAAGATACTGGAGTGATTTGTCATTTCCTTCTCCAACTCATTTTACAGATGAGGAAACTGAGGTAAACAGGGTTAGGTTACTTGCCTAAGGTCACACAACTAGTGAGTGTGTGAGGCCAGATTTGAACTCAGAAAGATGAGTCTTCCTGACTCTAGGCATGGCACTCTATCCATTGTGTTGCCTAGATGCCAAAACCAGACATTTCTAGGTTTCTGGAATTCTATTTAGACTTGAGATCCATGTTCTCTTGGTACCCTTTAAATTTTTTCACAGGACTGTGAAAGATCTAGACAGTATCTTTCTATGATCCAAGTTGGCTTTGGGCCTACCCTTCAGTGGTCCTCAAGCTACCCAAAGAACCAAGTTCATGGCTAAGGCCAGTTTTCTCTGATCTCCCTTGAATATTGAATGGGACATTTGAATTTGGATGCTCACTATGTCCTTTCCATTTCATATGGCAAGCATTAGCCTCCTGGTTATAGCTGGAAAACACTGAGAAATCTCTTTGGCTCCTTTTCTAAAATGGTCTTTAGTGAAATGGGTTAGGGCTCACCACTTGCTTCTCAGTGGAAACTGTGTTGCTGAGTCTTATTTCAAGTAGCCTTCTCCCCAAGTTCAAACTCACAGTTAGGTATTAGAGGACCTATTTCCATACTATCAGTCCTTTCTACTATATTTGCACATAGGGATGGTATAGATAACTATTCTTTTTATATGTGAATAAACATGGGGTCAAGACTCCAAAGATTCCCCTTTGGGACACACCCAAAGTACATCACCCTATAACGATAAACCTGTTTCTCTATATAAACTCTAATCCTGGCTCAAGCAAAGGAGTCATAGGGTTTAATGGCCTTGGGGACCCTCTAGAAAAGAAGATCAGCAAAGTGCATCTCAAGAGCCAAATTCTTAGCAACCTGCTTTTTGTATAGCCCCAAAGCATAAGAATGGTTTTTACATTTTTAAATAAAACACATTCTTAGATCTTAGGGCAGTGCAAAGGCTAGCAGAAGGCCAGATTTGGTCAACAAATAGTATTTTAACAGTCCCTGCTCTAGAACTGGTTCTTGTTCAGGTCCATGGATATATTTCAGGGGATCCATGAACTTAAATGAGAAAAAAAAAAAATATATATATATATATATATATATATATATATATGATTTTCATTCCTCTTTAATTGAAATTTAGCATTTTCTTCAATTATTTCAAAACATTATTCTCAGAAGGAGTCCATGGACATTACCAGACTGATTGCCAAAGGCTTCCATGACATAAAAGGTTACAAGGCCCAGCTCTAGAGCAATCCTCCCATTTTCAAGTGAGAAACTTGAGTCCCAGGGAGTAAATAGTAGGAAGATAGCCCAGATCTTCTGACCTCAAATTCTTTTTGACTTCTGCCTTTTTCCACTACAAATTCCTGAGTCTTAATCTAGTCTTCGTTTGCAAATCATGGAACTTCATGGAGAATTCACCAGATCAGAGGTATAATGGGGAAAGAGAAAAGAGTTGCACTCCCCCAGAAAGCTAACTGGTAATTAATCTCTGACAAATATTTATAACATTTGGTGCTTTCACATCCCTTACTTCAGCAAAGTAAAAAATAACTCAACATTTCTATCCCGTTTTAACATTTACAGAACAATTTCCTCATGACCACCCAGTGAAATGGAGAGTTCAGGCATTAGTGTTTCAGTTTTGCAAATGAGGAAACCAAGGCACAGAGAGGAAGAAGGATTCACTGATGTCTACGCAGCCAAGAGTAACGTGACATAGTGGAAATTTTATTGTATTTGGAGTCTAAAGATGGGGGTTCATATCTTGTTTCTTCTACTTTCTGTGTCTGCATGACCTCTTGAGCTAGCTACTTTCCTTCTCGTGACTACAGTTTCATCTAGAGACATAATTAACGATTTTTGTAATCGCTCGTGGGGCAAGCAGCTTGGAATACACACTCCATTAAGGGGAGGGCACAAGCAAAATGAATCTCCACTAATTTGAAGACCAAGACATCGTGGGGAGTCAAAGACCCCAGCCCAAAACTGCTTCTGAAGATGCCACATTGGGGGAAGGGCAGAGTGAAGAGCTTGCCATCTGCTAGCTTTCTATTTTAAATAATTATTCTTGCTAAGTACTAAACTATGCATTTTCTATATTGCTACATAAGAGTGGTCAGTGCCATCTAAATTAGTCACCCTAAAGCAAAATCTTAGTCATCTCACTCTAGTTATGGTTCTATTTCCTCATCTATAAAGTGAACAGAGTAGACTAGCTGATATCTGAGACTCCTTGCAGCTCTTAATCCTATGTTTCTAAGTGTCAGAACTGAGATTTGAACCCAAGTCTCCTGATTTCTAATTTTGGACACTTTCTATTATGCCTTGATATTGTTACCTGCCCCATTTTATAGCTAAGTTAGCAACACGATGAGATGACATGCCCAAGGTCACCTTGTGGTGTAGAAACATCTGTGACCTAGATTTCCTGACTCTCAACTTGGTGCTTTTCCCACCACACCAATGGGATGGAATTGGCATCTCCCAAACTGGACTAATACATGCTGTGAAGCTACATAGAAGACAGTCAAGTTGGGAAGAGAATTTTAGTTCTCTAGGGGTGAGTCTGAACTGAGAATGGAAGGGAAGGAAAATAGAGGAGATAAACTGTAGGGATATAATAATAATAATAATAATAATAATAATAATAATAATAATAATAATAATAATAATAATAATAATTTGTTGTTGTTCAATCATTTTTGTGTCCAACTTTGTGACTTTGGGGTTTTCTTGGCAAAGATACTGGCATGGTTTGTCATTTACTTCTCCAGCTCATTTTACAGATGAGGAAACTAAAGCAAGTAGGGTTAAGTGACTTGCCCAGGGTCACACAGCTAGTAATGAGGTCAGATCTGAACTCAGGAAGCTGAGTCTTCCTGACTCCAGTTCCAGCACTTTACCCACTGTGCCACCTACTTATCTAATAATAACAATAGCTAGCATTTAAATAGTGCTTTAAAGTTTGCAAAGCACTTTATAAATATGATCTCATTTGACCCTCAAAACAACTCTAGGAGGTCGGTGCTGTTTTTATTCCCATTATACTGTAGAAGAAACTGAGGCAGGCAGTGGTTAAGTGACTTAGCAGGATCACACAGCTAGTAAGTGTCTGAGGTTGGAATTGAACTCAAGTTTTCCAGATTTTTAGAAGGAAAGGTTGAGGGAAAAGTCAAAGATTATATCATATTCCCCAGGGTTTTCTTCCTGCCATCTGCACTGCCTTTCACTGCACTCTTTAAACCATTGGACTTTGCCATACTCCCTGCCACTAACTTCTCTGGACTAGAGATCACTCTCTCTTAGCCCTAACACTCCTGCCCTAGGTCCCCAACTCTCCTGGTTGCTGGATATTTCACACAGCCTACTCTATGGAGTTAACCCCAGATGTCCTTCACATTCCACCCTAATCATCCTCTTGACATCTGCCCTCCTACCACATATACCCTATAATCTTCCCAGGAACCAGCCTCTGAGGTTTAAATCCTGGAGTCTGGGGATATGACAGTTGAGAGAAGGGGTCTAACCTAGAGTTATCTTTTGAATCCATTAAGTTCTGAAATACTAGTGTGAATCTTAAGTGAAGCTATTCAGAAGGGGGTAGGTAATACAGAATCAGAGGAGAATACAAGTTTGATTATATAGATTTGGGAGTCATTTGCATTGAATTGATAATTGACAGATAATTAGATTTAAGAGAATAAAAGGGTAGAAGCAGTACAGGACCTGGGAGTCAGGAGACCTAGGTTTTAACCAAGACATACCAATTCATTCTGTGACTTGCGAGAAATTGCTTTCCTTCTTTGCTACTATTTCCACTTCTGTAACATTAAGTACTAGGATCAAATTATCTCTAAAGTCCCTCCAGACCCCTAAAATTCCATGTTTGTAAGATTCTAAGAGATTGCTAGAATCAGGTGTTATCTTAGCTCAAAAGGAGCACTTGAGCACAGAGCATTATGGGAGTTTCTGAAAGAAGTGCAAGGTCCCCTAGGAAAAGGATGGAACAGCACCAAAGATTAATTCTGTCTACTACCCAATTTTTCCCTGAAGCCAATCACACACAGGCACAGGCACAGGCACAGACACAGGCACAGACACACACACACACACACACACACACACACACACACACACACACACACCATTCTTCAATCTGTGAGACTCTACCCATGAATCCTAGAGAGACTGTAATAGATAAGACACCAAGAATCTCTATTCCATCTGTTCCCTAGTGAGTTACCACATTAGTATGTTGTGACGTTAAATGACTTGACTCTCTGGAATGCTGCAAAGGGAGTTAGAACTACAAGGGACTCAGGACTGGAGGTAGAGCAAGGCAGGAAGAGCCTTTCTGGTCATTTCTGCTCATGCATTCCACAGTACTAACAGTATCAAATATTCATCACTATCTAAAAGTAACGCTGCCAAGGAATCAGGAAAGTACATTTGCTAAATGGCTAAACATCTGGATAGCAACCTTTCCAGGGGAATTAGAGCCAGAGAGAACTGAACCAGGGTTCAGTGTGACAACATAAGTAGCTCAAGTAGATGAAAGGACAAAAAGGTGGTCAAAAACATTACTCCAGCTAAGCATAGCATTCAGATGAGAGGAACTAGCATCTGAAGGGGCTTGGTGTCAGAGCTCCTGAATTCCTGCTCTGAGACAGAAAAGAGATCCAATGGTCCACTCCCTACTGCCATCCATGACCTTGAAATACGGTTTTTTAAAAATAGCTTCAAACTCAACCTCAAATTCCTATTTAAAAAAAAAAATCTGAGCCTAGGCTTCCTTCTATTTGGAATTGGCAGCACATACCCACATGCATTTCGATATGTTGTATTTTTTAATATTAACCTGGACCATATCCTGCTATAATATTTCTACATTTGAGACCCAATGTTCTTGTCTGGGTGTTGCCTCAGCAGTCAGAGGCTGTGGGAAATACAACTACTGATCTAACTACCACTGGGTGTCTTGCGCGCCCGCGCGCGCGCACACACACACACACACACACACACACACACACACACACACACAGAGTTTGTCCCAAAGACCCAGGAGAAAAAAAACCAAGGACCTTAAATTATCTTCACTGTGAAACTGTCAATTAGGATTTAAATGAGATAGTAGGAATTTAGAACTGGAAGAAACCTCATAGAGTATCAAATCTAACCCATCAATTCATATTACAAATAAAGTAAATAAGGAACAGTCCGGAGAAGGAGTTATCTAAACATAAGATAGGATCCTTTGGGGGGTACGGGGCTCCCTCTCTCTAGGAATCTTCAGGGCAACCATTTGGAGATAGAGTAGAGGGGGTCTTCTGCCTGGTACATTTTAGTTCAGATGACCCTGAAAGGGGACTCCCAGCTCTGAGATATTGTGATCTGCTGAACTGTGAACTCAAATGCAGGAGTGTCTTGCACAAGGTCAAACACATAGAGCCAGGATTCAAATCCAAGTTTCCTGATGATCTGATTTTTCCATCCAAAGGGATGCGATTCATTTATTCTGCTTAAGTGGAGTCAAGACTGCATAGCGCTGTGCTAAGTGTTTGAGTTTGGGTGTCAAAAGTATGGGGTTCTCATTCCTGCTGTGCTTCTTACTACCAGTGTGACCTTGAAAAAATGATTTGACTTTTCTGAGGTGGAGGGTTCTTCTTTAATCTATATGTAGCCCCATCTCATCTCAAGTTTGGTATCATTCCTACAGGACAGCCCCTTTGTGCTGTCTGCTTTGTACATGGCAGGTGGGGAGGGGAGTAGGAGTTATATCTCCTGATTAGCAGAAAATCCCCTGAGCCCATGTAGGTAGGTAGATATTTCAGAAGAGGCTGATGGGAGAAATGGTCAAAGGAGGCAAACACAGACTTTTAAATTACTTCTGAATCTCCTCTCTAGAGCTGCAGACATGTGGGGAAGCTCCACCATGTCTTGTGACACCTATTGTTTGCAACCCTGAGAGTGCTAAGATGAGATTCCCCGTGGTTTGATCATTCACTCTACTGATGCCTGAGCTGGGATCTGATCTTGCTCCCAACTAAAGATACTAGTTACTCTCCTATAGTCCTTCATTTATTTTAATTTTTATAAATTACCCTATTTCTGTTTACTGTTTGTGCTTAATAAAGAAGTTTATTAAGTCATTTCCCAACTGACAAATGGTCAAAAGATACGAACAGGCAATTTTCAGAGGCAGAAACTAAAGATATCTATAAGCATATGAAAAAATGCTCTGAATCACTATTGATTCAAGAAATGCAAATCAAAACAACTTTGAGGTACCACATGTCTCCAGCCATATTGGCTAAGATGACAAAACAGGAAAATGACAAATGCTGGAGAGGATGTGGAAAAATTGAAACATTAATGTATTGTTGATGGAGCTGTGAACTGATACAACCATTCTGGAGAACAATCTGGAACTATGCCCAACGAACTATAAATAATTGCATACTCTTTGACTCAGTAATACCACTTCTGGGGTTGTATCCCAAAGAGATCACAGAAGTTAAAGGAAACCCCATATGTACAAAATATTGCAGCTTTCTTTGTGGTAGCAAAAAACTGGAAATTAAGGGGATGCCCATCAGTTGGGGAATGGCTAAACAAGTTGTGGTATATGAATGTAATGGAATACTATTGTGCTATAAGAAATGGGAACGAGACAATCTTCATATTCACCTGGAGAGGCTTATACAAACTGATGCTAAGTGAGAAGAGCAGAACCAGGAAAAATGATACGTTGTATGTGTGACGACCAGCTTTGAAAAACTGGACTCTTCTCAGCAACACACAGCTATAAGACAAGTCTACAAGTCTCAGGATGGAAGGAGATGTCTATATACAGAGAAAGGTCTAGAAAGAAGAGAATTTAAATAGAGACTGAAGCAATACATGCTATCATCCTTTTCCATGTTTGGTTTCCTTTCTTTTTTCCCATTGGTCACTCCGGTGGTTACAACCCTTCTATACAACCAGACTAATGTCCAATGTGAAAGTATTTGTAGATCCTATACTTGATTGTATGCCACCATTGGTGGGGGGGAAGAGGAAGGGGAGAAAATTTGAAACTCAAGGGACTGTGAAACTGAATCTTGTAAATCAAAAGTAAATAAATAAATAAATTTAAAAACATAAAATTTTAAATAAAATTTTAAAAATTATACAAAAGAAATTTATTAGCTGTCTGTAGTGGTCTTTTCTGTAACCAGTATTTGGTGAGAAGGAACTAAGCAGTGCATGGTATTTGCACTAAAAACATTGTTATAAGACCTTTTAGAGAATACCTAAATCAATACATGCCTCTCCTCTTTTCTTCTCATAGGGAGGAAAAAACTTCCAAAGAAGAGGAAGATACTCATCATCACATATATCTACATGTATATAATATGTTTTTAGGTTGCATACAGACATTCATATGTCACTTGCATATCAGAATGGTACATGTGTATATGTATATGTATATATATATGTACATGTGTATATATACATATATATATCACATTTTGGTGAGCATATTCACCTCACCCTACAGATATGGCTTCATATGAGGAGGAGAAAGTAGTACTTAGTTGTTTTAGATGCCTACAAAAGATTCAAGAAGAAGAAACAGGTTTATATGAGAGCAAGAAAGACTGGTTGTCTATAAGGGAGAATTTGATTGTCAAGATGATAAAAAAAAAACTCTGAGACAGGCAAATCGAGGAAGATAAAGAAGGGGAGAGGGGCATGGAACACTGGACTTAAAGTCGAAAGATTGCTCTTGTGAGAGCATCCCCCTAGAGAAGCCCATCACAACCAACAAGGCACCAAAGCAGTATAGAAGCTGAAGAAAGCCTACACCTAGGGAAGAATAAGAGAACAACAAAATTACTCTATTGTCACAGGAGTTCAGGGAAAGATGAAACTAGTCCCCAGAGGGGACTCCCTGGAGGAGGTAGACCTTGAATGCACAGACAGATGTTTCAAAACATCCAAAAAGAGGATGAAGATGATAAGGAGCAAAAGGGGTCATTAGATTTTATGAAAAGGAGGCTACTGGGAACCTTAGATCAGCAGAGAGAAAAGTGGTGAGGAAAAAAGCTGGACTGCAGAAAAGTTAAAAGAAATAATGAAGAGCAAGATGAGCAAAATCAAGAGGATGCTGTACACAGTAACAGCAATGTTGTTTTAAGAACAACTTTGAGTAAATAAGTCATTTTGACTATTATAAATACCCACATTAACTACAAAGGACATTATGAAGGAAAACTCTATCTGCATCCAGAGAAAGAACTGATAAATAGATGTATAGAATGATTTTACATACTATATATAGGTGTGTGTAGATATATACATATTTGTGTCTAATAGTATCCATCTTGGGGGGGAGAGAAGAAAAAAAGAAAAAGAAAAGGAATTTACATGGTAACTTTTTTTAAATTTTCTTTTAGATTCATACACCAGAACACAAATACAGAATAGAGAAAAGAAACAAAAATTGTAAACTTAAATACAAAATAAGAAGGGGGAGCATGTCATGTGCATAGCAGAACATAAGAGAGGATTCAAAATATATAATAATAAATGTTCATTTCCAGAAAGCCTAATTGATAAACACACTTTGTGTTTCAAACTGCCCATCTTTTCTTTGTTTCCTTGTAAGTTTTCTTTTGTTCTCTGCTGTGTACTTGTTTTGTTGTTCTTTTTTTCCCCTCCTTCCCCCCAGAAGGCTACAATTAAGTTTGGATATGTTTCTCTATAGCTATAGATGTGTGTGTGTATGTGAGTGTGTGTGTGTGTGTGTATAGAGAGAGAGAGAGAGAATATATATATATATATATATATATTCATACATATATACATGTACTTCCCCAAACAAATTCTACTCCTGATCTTTGTTTTCATGTTTATTCATAGCCCTTGTTTCCTATCTCTCCTGCCTCCTCTACTTTACTTCTCTCTGCTACCTTGCCCTCCTATTACTTGCCTACCCCACGCCAAGGATTCCTCCCCTATCCTCCCATTCCCATAAATCTAAACACCCTTCTGTACCGACCTTTTATCTATTACCTCACCCCTCTAAAGATTCCTCCCTTGTCCTCTTCTCCCTCCCTATGCCCCTACTGTTTTATTTCTTCTAAATTTATAAGACTTTTATACTCATATATATATATATATATATATATATATATATATATATATATACATATATATGTTCCCTCTCAAACCCATTTCCAATGAAAGTAGGTTACTAGAACTACCAGCCCTCCTCCCCATCTAATTCCTCTGTATCAATGGTACCTCTTACACCTCATTTGTATAAAATAATTACTTTTTGGTTATTCCTAAATAGTTTACTTTTTAAATTTATATAATATTCAGGTTTCTTATAAGCCACCCAATTATTAATGAGTCTTAGACTTATGTTTTACATTTTACAGATATAAAAAATAAACAGTCTGTCCTTATGAATCCCTTATACTCTAGTCTTTGATATTTACCTTATATTTCCCTTGGCTCTTTTATCCTCTATTAAGTTGGGTTTTTTTTAACAAATTCTTGAAAGTCTGACTGTTGATCAAATGTCCATTTTTTTCATTCAGGATAATGATTAACTTTGCTAGATATGATGTTTTCAGCCGGAGCTCCACTTCTTTTTCTCTTTGATATATAGTGTTCTAAGATCTGTGGTCCTTTAATGTCTCTGCTTCTAGGTCTTATGTGATTCTAATTGTGGCACCAACATATTTAAATTGTTTAATCTTGATGCTTTTAATATTTTATCCTTAAACAGGGGGTTTAAGAATTTGACTATGATATTTCTATGAGTTTTCCTCATAGGATCTCTTTTAAGTGGTGATCAATGGATTTTTTTTTAATTTCTACTTTTCCCCCCTTGTTCAAATGCTTCAGGACAATTTAATTATTTCTTGTACTATTATATCAAGGTTCTTGTTTTGATGACAACTTTCAATTAATCCAATTATTTTTTATGTTTTCTCTTCTTGATCTATTCTCTAAATCTGTTGTTTTTCATATGTTTCACTTTCTCTTCTATTTTTTCATTATTCATATTTTGTATAATAATTTTTTTTGGTGAGGCAATTGGGGTTAAGTGACTTGCCCAGAGTCACACTGCTAGTAAGTGTCAAGTGTCTAATTAGAGGTCCGATCTGAAATCAGGTACTCCTGACTTCAAGGCTGGTGCTCTATCCACTATGCCACCTAGCTGCCCCTGTTTAGTTATTTCTTGATCTCTAATAATTTTGCTGGTTTCACCTTGTCCAATTCTAATGTTCAAGTTATAATTTTCTTCCTTAAGATTCTGGATCCCCTTTTCTAATTTGCTGACTTTCCTTTCACACCCTGCTTGTTTTTCTTAGATAATTCTTATTTTCTTTTTTTAGTTTTTCCTCCATCTCTGTCATTTGATTTTTAAAGTCTTTTTTTAAGATCTTCTATGAATTCCTTTTGGTCAGGTGATCATTTGACATTACTCTTTGGGGATTTCTTTACTTCAATATCCTCCTCTGAAAATGAACCCCAGTCTTCTCTATTCCCATAATAGCTTTCTGTGGTTGAATTCTTTCTCTGCCAGGGCATTTTTTGTGGTAATAGTTTAATTTTGTAATCATCTCTAGCCCTGGGGTATGAGAGATGGTGCCTCTTGCCCAAGATCTTCATTTCTCCCCTCTGGCCTGAAAATAAAGCCAAACCTCTTACCTCCTGTAAGTGCCCACTGCTTCTGCACTTACCCTGTGGTGTGTGCTGGTTCTTTCTACACCATTCTCTCCCCGCCCCCCCAATCCCCACTTCCTTCACAGCACAGCTGGGTCTGATGCTCCTTACCAGCAGAAGTTCCCTGGATCTTCCTGGCCTCAAAAGCCCAACTCCCCTCACTATCCCCGGGGGTAAAAGTTCCTATTACTGGGACTGAGGCAACCTCTCAAACCAAGTAACTTCAGGGCTTGTGGCTTATGGTTAAAATGGACCCCAGCCTGGAGGTGTCAACTCTTCACCAGGACCCAACCTTATCCTGGAATTTTTCTTCTGATCTTCTCAAATTGTCCAAGGAAGATCCAGGTTGTGTCTCTAGTCTTATTTCTTTTTACCAGGACTTTGTTCATCCTAAGGTGCTATTTCAACTCTTTTGTGGGTGAAAATCTTGAGAGCTTGGAATTTTCTGACCTACTCAACCAACTTCCCAGAATCCTCTCTGTGCTTTTATGTATTTAAAAGGAATAGCAAGTTGTACATCGTGGATTTGTAGTCTTATGTGCAATATTTTTTAATTATAATGTTATGGAAATGTTTGTTTTAGCCCACAAATTTAAAATAAAAGAAATATTTTAAAAAATAATAATAGATAAGTAGCAAATAGAAATAGAGTACCATGGAAACACAAGATTGGAAGGAGTCGTCCCAGGTCATCTTTTACAAACTGCATCTGAACAGGAATCCTATCTATAACATGCCAGAAGAATGGTTATATAGTCAAATATTTCACATAAAGATTTCTATTGATGAAGAATTTAATCCTAAGGCATTCCTATTGGGCTAGCTCTACTAGGAATTTTCTCATCACGTCACACACCCACACACACACATGCGTGCACCCCAAGTCCTTCCTAAAATAAGATGCCTAGAACAGAATATAATATACCATTTATGAACTGACCAGGATGGGGAGATGTCTCTTGTTTAGAACATGATGCTTCTTAATGCAACATAAGATTCATTTTCTTTTTTGGCTGTCATGTTACACTACTGACTCAGGTGGGTCTTGTTCTCCACTAAAAAAGTCCATATATTTTTAACACAAGTTCTTGTCCAAACTCATTCTCTTCTCATTTATTAGATTTGTTTTTAAATATCTTAATGATACATACCACATTTTTTAAAAATATCCATCACTTGGAAGCATTAGGTATAGAACATAAATTCTAGGAGTGGGGGGTGAAGAGACAGACAGACAGAGACAGACAGACAGACAGAGACAGAGAGATAAGGTTATAGCTTGAAGAAGTAGCAGAATCATTCAAGATGGGGGAAGAATTTGAGATTTGTTTGTTTGTTTTTTAAATAAAGAGAAACCTAAGCAAGCTTGGAAATAAAAGAGATATGCGATTGAAGAAGAGGGAAAGAGATTAAAGATGTTAGAGAAGACTAATTCTGCATTAAAAGTTCTAAATGTTAAAATGGATCTGTGATTTCATCAGTTCAGAAGTTCCCTCCATTGATGCAGACTGAAGTCTATCTGTGCCTGACCATTCCATTTCCCTCTTGTCCCCAAGGGACACCACAGAATTCCACCCAATGTCCTAACTTTCTTCTGATGTCACAAGTATACATTAGAAGAAACCTATGAAGCTCTTTTGCTCACCCAAATCTTCCTGTGAAAACAAAGGCCCATCTTTCAAACACTAACATTTTACTACTGCTGCTATATATACTGCTGCTAGGACATGGAATACCATTTCCTTCAAAACTAAAATTGAATCTCACAGGGAGGGCAATGGAAATGAGTATGGTGAATCTGAACAGGCTGAAGCATTTAACCAATGAGGATCTCTAAAAGAGATGAGGCATAAAAGACATCAAGGAAAAAGGGAGAGAAAATGGGCTAGTCACATGGCAAGAGCATGAGAAATGTTAAAAAAATGACACAAAATTCAATTTAAGTCAATCCAATAAAAATCGAATTGAATTTATCCTCTAGTACTAAAAATGCCATTGGTAAAGGGTTTCCCATGCAATATTACTATCCCTGACCCATTGATTCTCCTTCCATGTCATGGCTTGCCCTTCTCATCTGAGTAAATGACTTGGTCAGGATGAGGTATCTGCATTCTATTTCATTTTGTCACTTTCTTGCCATTCTCAGTACCTGTTTGGAAACATTTTTTCAGCTAGTAATAGGGGATATGAAAGGTAAAAGAGATGTAATCATCTTAGTCCAATTCAAGTTCTAATGAGGTGTCAACATGTCTACAGAGGAAGCCTATTAGCCTTTGCTTCTAAGTTTAGAAAGCTAATAAAATAAGATTATCAAGGGCTTTGGATCATTCATGAGAAATTTTTGTTCTTTTTATTCATTTCTAGGGTATAGGAGGGCACTCTAACTACAGAAGAGAAAAGGAACATATGAGGGTTGGCTCGGGGAGGGGGGGACAGTAGGAGATTGACTTTAAGGAAGATATAAATTCCACAAAAATTGTTTTCTTTGCTTAAGAGGTTGGAAACTATCCTGAACTTATCCATTTTTACTTCTTGTGTATGTTTTCTTAAGTACTTGTCTACTGGGAGATATGTGACTCTGAAAAATAATCAGATAAAAACCCATCAATAGATATGGTTAGTGGTATTGACTGAATACTGTTGACTATCAATCTCCAACATTTCTTCCCCTGGTTAAAAGACGCTACCATCTATCTCCAGACTTCAGTCCTAAGCAGAATCGTCTCTGTTTTGGAAGGTAAAGTCAATGAGACAAATGAGACATCTGGCACATCTTTGCAGGTGGACCTCTCAGTAAGATTCCAAGCAGCATATAGGTCTTACCTGGGGATGAGATCCCTGAAGCCATCCCAAGGACCATCTCCTTGAGAAAGTCCTCTCTGTCTACTCTAGTATACATACACTGATATCAGGAATCATGTAGCACTTATGTTGATCTGAATAATACACGCATTCTAGTGTGCTGACTACCCTAGTACTCCTTCCAGAGGTAGTCTCCCAACTCACATCGCCTGGTGATTGCATTACACAATATGATATTTTTATCCCATCTATGTCTATGTTGAAACCTTCATCTAGACTCCACACTGCTCAAAGACAAGGATTACATTTTCTCCCACCCTGTTTATTTACCAAATCAATTAACTTGATTTTCTGACTTTGTGTCTCACTGCCCCCATCTGAATACCATTAATTCAATACCATTGTCCAAAGTTCCATGCCTATAAAAAGCAAAGGATGATAGAATCCTAGAGTTGTAAAGAAACATAAAGGCTATATAACTTAATGCTTTTGCCCAGTGGACGCATCACCTCATTAACATGATGACAAATGACCATACAGTCTACTTGAAAGGAGAAAAGTCAGAGGAATGGAAGCTAAGAGAAGTACTTGAGGGAGAATGTGGTTAATGATGTCAAAAAATGCAAAAGGGTCAAGAAAAAAATTTAATATTTAGAGAAGACCATCGTATTTTTAATTATGTCCTTCCCAAGTCTTTTCTGCTCCAGGATCCATGTACCTTCTTTTAACAGTTTCCCATATAGCATTCTTTTTCAGAAACTTCACTTTCCTGCTCACCCACCTCTTGATCTTGGCACCTGGAATCCGTTTATCATATCTTGAGCAAGCAGCAGGAAATGGAGGTCAGTCTTTATGATGGCAGACATTTAGGCCTGGGCCAGCTAGACTAGTCAGATGGTACAGTGGATAGAATCCTGAGCCTGGAATCAGGGAGACACGCTTTCAGATTCAGCCTTAGATACTAGGTAGTGATATTGTGACCCTGAGCTAGTTACTTAACTTCTTGTATCCTCATATGTAAAAGAAGGATGATAATAATAGCATCTTCCTTCCAGGTTTGTTGTGAGGATAAAGTGAGATCATTGTAAAGCATAGTGCCTGGCACTTAGTACATGCCAATTTATACTATAACATGTAAAAAGGAACAATTTTGAAAGAATTAAGAAACCCAATCAAGGCGATGATCAATCATAATTTCCGAGTACCAGTACCTCCTGAGAGGGAGATTTATGGACTAAATATCTAAATACATCTTTTTTGACATGGCTAACGCAGGAATTTGTCTTGCTTGACTCTACATCTTTGTTACAAGGGTCTTGCTTTTTTTCAATGGGTTCAAGAGGTAGGAGGGAGAAAAATAAATACTTGATAACTGAACAATTAAACTTAGTTAAAAATAAAGACAATTAGTATATCTTCCATAGATATTCTTTTCTCTTCTCAAAACTAAATTTCTATCCTTGTTATGATACGATCCCCAATCCAGTTTTCTCATATCATCCTGGTAAGCCTCTTTGGATGTGTTACAGTTTGCCAGTGTCCATCCTCAAATGTAACATTCAGAAGTAATCACAATACTCCAGATAAGGTCAGATCAAAGCAGAAAACACTAAAACTATCGCTTCTTTTATTCTAAACACTTTGACTCTCTGAACCTTACACAGCCTAAATTCACATTAGTGTTTCTTGTTTGTTTTTCATTTGGGCTGCTGTATCATATCATTGACTTACATTGACCTTGCAGTCCACTAACATGCTTAGATTTTTTTTTCCACATTAATCTTATCTAGCTATCCCTCCGTTTTCCTGTACTTTTCAGGCTGATTTTTTTTTTGGAACTAAATAGTAGGATGTTACATTTATCTCTATTACATTTCATCTTATTAGGTTCACCCAATTGCTGTATGTCATTGAGATTCTTCCAAAGTAATATAACATGTTGGCTTTCCCTCCCAGTCTCATCTGAAAATTTGATAAACCTGCTACCCATGCCTTTTTCCAAGTCATTAATTAAAATGTTGAACTGTGTAAGGTCAAAGATGTATTCCTGGGATGCTCCATTAGAGATTTTGCTGATCCGGTTAAGACTACTTGTTGGATCTCTCCTCTCAACAAGTTCTGAATTCAAATAACTGTAGTATTGCCAAGTCAACAATTCTTCATCTTTTCCATAAGGATAGCATGAGGGATTTGTCTAATGGTGTACTGAAATCCAGATATAACATGTATAACATCCTCCTAGTCTACCCGTCTAGTAATCCTGTTTTTTAAAAAAAGTGTGTGTGTGTGTGTGTGTGTGTGTGTGTGTGTGTGTGTGTGTGTGGTGGGAAGGGGGTGGAGGGAAATGAGGCTACTTTGGTATGAATTGTGTTTGATGAAATCATGCTGGTTCCTAGTGGCCATGGCCCTTAGTCAGTGCTGTCACTCTGGCATTAACTTTTTCCCAACAGGCGAATAGCTAATGCCAACCTGAAAGATTAACCTCATTCATCCACAGTAACAGGCTATCTATTCCCAAAGGCCATAGAGTCACCCTCTTGAAGAAATGTAATGAGAAAGAAGAGTTTCTCTCTTGGTGAAATTGTTTTTGGCAGCAGGAATACAGGTTTGATCAATGGTGTCAAGCTAAAATTGTGGCTTGTTTTAAGGGGATAGAACTAATGTATTTGCATTAATATTACTGATACTTTTGTTTCTCTTCAAAATACTTGTTAATGATAATAATTAACACTTACATAGCACTTTAAGGTTTGCAAAGCATTTTACTAATAGTATCTCCTTTTATCCTCACTACAACTCTAGGAAGGAGATGCTTCATTTTATAGGTGAGGATACTGAGACAGACCTAGGCTAAGTGATTTGGTCAGCATCACAGCTAGGAAGTGTCTGAGGCTTAATTTGAATTCAAGTCCAGCTGACTCCAGAGCCTACCTAGACACATA
The DNA here is from genome assembly GCA_028646575.1 of Pseudocheirus occidentalis. NCBI lineage: Eukaryota > Metazoa > Chordata > Mammalia > Diprotodontia > Pseudocheiridae > Pseudocheirus > Pseudocheirus occidentalis. The sequence goes on from CM053595.1 coordinate 99,625,791, forward strand.
AGGTTAATTACAAGGTGCCTAATTATCCAATTACATAATCATCTGAATTAAAGAATAAATGGCTACATAAGGTCAATAAGAAGTGGGTAAGAGGGGAGGTTAAAAATAGCAAAAGAAAGAGGTTTGAAAGAACTGACCCAGATAAGTTCTGGTAATCATTCTTTCATTTATCCAGTCTTAGTTTTACATCATCTGACAGAACTACATGCATCTTATATGGCAGTGGATTTACTTCTGCTTTCCAGATCTGTTAGAATATACTCGTGGGACTTTAGGCTCAGAGACTTATATTATCTTTTCATCCTTAACACCAACCCAATTGTGAGATTTTATGAAAGTCTCAGTTTCTCCATTTGAAAAATAAGAAGAAAAAAACTTCCTGAAACCAGAGGGCCAGTTGGCCTAATGAATACACACACACACACACACACACACACAAATGACTTTGTGATCCTCAGATTAAAGACAGAATAAACCTGGTTTGAATTCCATTTTTTTGTTTAATTTTTTAATTCTTTTTTTTCTGAATTTAGCAAACACTCAAAAATGAGCATTTCTATATATAATATAGAACACAAAAAGACAATTGTATATGAAACTCAGAATTTCATTTTATACCATTTGCTTTTTTTTAAAGTATGCAATAAATTAAAGATATTACTTTCAAAATTGGCCTACTTGCCTATACTTCCTTAATTCCACTTTCAGTAAATATAATCATTATAATCTCTGATACTTCTTTGGTACATTTATTTCTGAAGAACTTTCATATAAATATATATGTGCATGTGTGTATGTATATATATGATATATATGCATGCCTATATACAATTTGATATATATTTATATGTAATAATTTTGAAATATAAAAATGTTCATATGTAAAATATTTTATGTAATCTTTTACAAATAAGTTTTCATATATAATCTTATATATACATATATAAAATATAAATATCTCAACTTTCATTTTATATGTATTGTCTCATTTTATCTTAACAATTCTGGAAGAATGGAGAAAGAAGGAGGGTTACTTTATTCCCATTTTATAAATAAGAAAGCTGAGTCCCAGAAAGGTGAAGGAATTAAGTGTTTGTCCAAAGAGAGTTAGCTAGAGTCTCAGTTCTCCAGATTGCCAGTCCCAGACTATTAACAGACTATGTAATAGTTCATTCCTATAAACTACCTCTGTTCCTGCATCTCCCAAGAGAATAGGACCAATATTTCCAAGCAACAGAGAATGGCACTCCCAAAATGGTGCATCATTGCAATGGGGTCTACATGAAACCTTAACGACAGAGTAATTGGCCTGATAGGATAATGAGCTCTAGAGTGTATAATAATATTGAGCTCTAACAGGGATAATAGCATTGATCCACCTCATCAGGTCCCCATTGGGAGGATTAACTCATCATCAACTGTAAAGAAATGTGCAAAGAAAGAAATAGGAAGCCTCTGATGACATGTGGAGTGTCATCCCCCACCCTTTCCCTCAGACACTGGGAGCATCAACAGCTAATGTGACCTAATTGTTGGTCTGGTTGTCATGGTAACTAAAACCCAGCCTGCTTGTTTTTTGACCCATCACCCAAGTAGTTAAGTTCTTCTCTTCCCTCAGTCATTCTCTCCATTCTCCCAAAGCCCAAGAAAAAAAGAAAAAGTAAAACAACCCCAGGGTGAAAGCTTTTGCCCATTCTTGAAGACAGAGAAAATTTTTTAGACAAGTCCCAAGGCTGGGAGTAGAGAGAAGGCCTGGTTAAAAAGTTCCAAATGACTTTGAATTAAAAGTCTCTTGTACATCACTACAATGAACATAGGAATGGAGGCTTAGAACTGGAAGAGACTTAGAGGTTGTCTAGTTTGGCCATTTTTAACAAGAGGAAAAAAGAAGTAAAAGGACTTGACCAGGGTTACAGGTGACTTGCAGTCTTAAGGTTTGAATTTATGACTACTGTCTCCATATTCAGCTCTATTTTCCCTGCCAGGGGCTCATGTCTTATGGCTCAGGGGTTAACGAGTAAGCTTACCTGAAATGGATAACAGACAGAAGTGATTCTAGGATGTTTAAACTGTGCTTCTAAATTTGGTTTAACTCCTATTCCCCCATCTAATCCTTATGGACAGAATATCTTTATTTACTATTGAAATATAATATATGTTATACAGATGTGTACATACATGCATAATATATGGAATATATTTAAATTATTATGCAGTTACACAGAGCACATAATTTTTTATTCCATAAAGAGAATGATTAAAGTGTTTAGTCCTTGTTTATGGTGAGGCTAAGTCTGGCACAGAGTAGGTACCTAATTTTATTTGTAGAATTGAATCTGTTTGTTGACATTTATTCTTCTACTTTCACACCACTGAAAAGCGCATTACGAATGGTCTTTCCACTATTAGATGCAGCCATACTCCATCTTCTTGTCCCTTTTGCACCCAACACTTATTCCACATCTGCTCTACGCAGGGCCCTATGCATGTGAGCCCCTTGAGGGCAGGGATTGTTTTTTGCCTCTTTTTGTATCCCCAACACTTAGTAGAGTGCCTGGCATGTAGTAAGTTCAATAACTGTTGATCAATCAAAATCAACTGATTGATTGATTGACTATGAACTATGTGAGAGACAAATAATAATAAAACAAGAGAGCCTGCCTTCAGGGAGCTCCAGTCTAAGAAGAAATATAAAATACTTAGGCAACTAACAAGGCAGAATGTGATAAGTGAAATGAGATTATAGATTGCAAGCTGGAAACCACCTTTAACATCACCTACCTTAATGCCTTTATTTTACTGAATGAGAAAGGAAGGGACTTGCCAGTTAAGATAAGTGGGAAATGCTTTGAAAGTACAGAAGAGAAATGGCTAAACCTCCAGCTCTGGGAGAACAGCAGCATTTTCACTTGAGTTTTTAAGTTGAATTTTTAGGAATTTTGACAGGTAGAGATGGAGAGTGGGAACAGTATTGCCAGGAAAGGAACAGAAAGGTAAGGAGTGCTTCAAGTGAATGCAAGGAATCTTTCAGGGAGTAAAGAGTGGCGCAGTTTGGATGGAGCTTCAGAGTAGAAGGGAGTAATAAAAGATAAACTGGGGATGTAAATTTGAGTCAGATGATAAAGTGCTTTCAACACCATTCTAATGAGTTTGAACTTTAAGCTGTTGGTAATGGGGAGCTATTAAGGGTCCTGAAGTAGGGGAATGACTGGTGTTAAATTACTGAGTAGGAAAAGGGCTATAATTTATAGATAGAGCACAAAGCAAACAAAGCTTACCATACACAGAGTTAAAATCCTGAATAATGTCTTCATGCATGGGTGTTATGTTCTTACCAACCACGTGGCATTTATGAAATGTTGAAGAATCATAAAGAAGGGCTCCTGAGGGATATGAATCTATGCCATAGCAGAGTGTCCCCATACTGCATTTTGAGCTGCCAGCTTCCTTCCATATAATGATATTGCTTTGGCAAATCCACAACAGGGTTCGCCTAGTCCTCACACTATAAGCAAGCTATTTTATAATACAACTTAATAGGAGGCAGTATGGGTATCAGGAAATACACTGGATTGGAAGTAAAAAGACCTGGTTCCAGTACCAACTTGTCATTCAGTCTTTTCAGTTGTTCATGGCTCCATTTGGGGTTTTCTTGGCAAAGATACTGCAATGGTTTGCCATTTCCTTCTCCACCTCATTTTGTAGATAAGGAACTGAAACCAACAGGGGTAAGTGACTTGCCCAGGGTCACACAGCTAGTAAATGTCTGAGACCAGATTTGAACTCAGAAAGAAGAGTCTTCCTGACTCTAGGTCTGGCACGCTATCTACTGTGCCACCTAGCTCTAGCCTATCTCTGAGACTTTAAACAATTCATATAACTTCTCTAAGGATCAGCTTCCTCCTAATGTAAAATGGTTGCATATTAGTTAGATATATACTACTACCTCCCTAAGAGGGCTGTTTTGAGATGCCCATTTTATAATTCTTAAAGTATATTAGAAATGTAAGCTTATTTTTATATACCTGCCGATGGGTGAGCTGTACTAAATAATCTCCGCGGTCCTTTCCAGCTCCAAAATCTTCCAACTCCTATAATAAGGGTGGCCTCTCCAGTGTTCCAGATTCTTACATTCCTTCCTCTTCCCACCTCCCTTCTCAAAAGCATTGCATGGCTAATAATTATGTTATTTTCTTTAAGGAGGATTTAAGATTGCCTGGAAGTTAGGCAGTTAGTTATCAATTCAGATGCTGGCAGGGTTTAACTGTGCTCATCTTTATATATTTCCCTGCCACTGAGACTGTCAGGCTAAAGATAGATGCCCAGGCACTGGTTCCAATAACACACTGTCACAGGGAGCCATAGTCAAAGTGACGTGAGAATTCCAGATGTGGGAGAATTTAATATTTCTATTCCAACAAGGGTCTGTCCTATCCTATATTCCAGTGGTTCTCAACTTTCCTAATGCCATGATCCTTTAATACTCATATGTGGGCGTATCTGCGTGTGGGCAGACGTGCCTGGAGACAGAGGAATGGTATCTTTGTTCCTAAGACCATCAGAAATATGTGTTTTCTGATGGTCTTAGGCGACCCCCAAAGGAGTCACAACTCACAGGTTGAGAACTGCTGCAGTATATTCCGTGCCTGGGGCACACAGGCTGTTCCTCTACATCCTAACAAATGTCTGAGTTCTCTGTGCACTCTCCATGACAGCATACCAAGTCTTCATGGATTCCCAGGACTCAGGGAGCCTGGCTCCAACCACTCTCTGTTAGGAGAACAACTGCTCATTGGTCTTGGAAGCACCTGCTATTTGGAGACATGATATGAGATGTGTAAGTGAAAGAGAAATCCTACACTTTGTGTCAACCCCTTCATTTGGGAAGGAGCTGGAACCCCCACAACTTACAAGAATAAAGGATATGAACAGAGAAATAAGATAATAATAATAACAGCCTGTTCAGTATGTTAGAAGGTTTAAGACACAATCATATGGACTTGGATCCACTTACTTTCTAGTCTTCTTTTAGCAAACCTTCTTTGCTTGGTTACTATGGAAACTAGAAATTGCACATGGGCTATATGCACTCAATATTCTTTTCTTCCCTGCCAGACGTATCTGTTTTAGACTTTCCTCCTCTGAAGTTGTAGCACAAAGTAGCCACCCAGATTGGGAGGGGGAAGAAGCACATACAGTAGTACACAGGCTTTCAATAACTTTATATGTTGAACATTACAGCTACCACTACCCTCAGCTAATTCCATTGGTCCTCTGGCCTGATTCTACATTTTCTACCACATGGGCCCACTTGTTCCCTGTCTCATCTCCTGCCTCAATGTCTCTGCACAGGCTGCTCTTCATGCCTGGAATGCTTTTCCTCCTCTTTCCCTCTTGGAACCCCTAGCTCCCTTCAAGGCTTATCTCAAGAGCCCTCTCCTACCGAGAGGCCTTCTTGATTTCCCCAATTGTTAGCACACTGCCCACAATGAAAGTGGTTTTGTCCTTGTTTGGTTTGTTTTGTATTTATTTATCTGTGGACGTGCTGTTTCCCTCTCCCCTTGTAAGTACCTGCAGGGCAGGGGCTATTTTTTCCTTACTTTCTGTCCTCAGATCCTACTACAGTGCCTGGCATAGAGCAAGTGCTTAGTAAATGCTTATAGAACTGAATCGAGTATAGCAAGCACTCAACAGTATTTGATGACTATTGAATCACTCCCACTGGATCATGGAAGACAATAATCCCAAAGTATGTCCACCTGAAAGAAGTTCAGAGGACTCATCAACCCTATCCAAGACTCACCATATAGATCATAGAACCATAATCTTAGTGCTGAAAAATATCATCTATCATCAATCAGCTAGCATTTATTACATATGTGCCGAGCATTTTGCTAAGCACTGAGGATAAAAAGAAAGGCAAAAGACAGTTCTTACTGTCAAGGTTCTCATAGTCCAATGACTCACATTTAATTAAATCCCCTCATTTTGTTGAGAAATTGAGTTTCAGAAAAGTGAAATCACTTGTCCAAGGTCCTATAACTAATAACCCAAAACTGACAGAGCCAGAACTCAAACCAAGGTTAACTAAAGCCAAAATAAATGTTTTGGTTTTTTTCCCAGTGACCACACTTCCAGTCCTCTTGAGAGGAATATAACAGAATTGTTGAATCCTAGAGGATATCTAGACCAGTCTCTACCTGAAGTATGAATTCTCTCTACAATGTCCTAAAATATAACTACCTAGCCTGAACTCTGATGCTTTGAAACTCACTGTCCACATGGCTAGGCAGTTTCTCATTTGACATGCTTTTTAATTCTCTTGCCATTCTCATTGTCCTCTTATGGTGATATTCTAGTTTGACAATGTCCACTGTAGAAGAAATTCACAAATGTACAAATCATTACCTTGTCTGGAAAAATCACAAATGAATAGACAAATAACCAGTGAGGTACCTGACTCTGACCTTTCATGTGTTGAAGCAGAGCAATGAAAGGATAATTCCCCTTCCCCAAAAAAAGTTAAAATTGGTGAATGTGAAATAAGGAACTTTTTTTGGTCATGACATCTCTTGCATCTGGCTTAAATGAATCCTGGCCAGCAAACTATCACAGTGCCATGCAATTCCACCCTAGGACTAAGTATTTATAGCACGATCCTATAAAAAAAAAACAGACTACATCATCCTTCCCACTCATGGTATTGGTTTATACCATCACGATGACTTGAGAGAGATCTAAAATACCAGTACACTACCCAGTGTAGAAAGCAATAAGACATCTTGGGTTTTCTAAATATCACTACACCCATTCCAGATTTGACTTGGGCTCTGTTCCCCACAAGCACATGGGCAGGTCAGGGTCAAGAAGGAGCTTTTGCCTACTCAGTGCTCTATGACATCCAGAAAGTTCTCAGACAGATGTCTTTGACAGTCTCTAAGCCTCTACAAGGGGCACTGAAGACTTCCTGCAGACCTTTAGGGATTCTGATTTGAATCTCAACATAAAGTTAGAAACCGGTACCTTATAGGCTGGTAATAGGGTGCCATCTTTTCCCTTTGTTTTCCCTTCAAGGGGTTGTTGCATTTTCATGAAGGACCCCTGGAGATCAAGGAGTCACAGAACTTCAGACTTGGAAGGGACCTCAGTGGCATCCAGTTCAACATATATCCAAAAAGGGAGTTCTCTGATAATATACCTTAAAAAGACTTCTAATAAGGCAAGGAGCCTGCCAGTGTCAAAAAGGCTTTAAGACACAGAGAAATATTTATATAATGGTGGAATTTCAAGCATGATGCCAGATGATAAAAGATCTGTCCAGATGAGAGATGTTGCCCATTGGACTTCAAGCCACACTGCATAGACAGTCTACCCTAAGACCAAAGGATCTGCAAGCTGGAGATGACCTTGGTAATAATCCAGATGAACACCTTATTTTACAGAAGAAAATGAGGCCCAGTGAGGGGAAGTATCTTACTAATCACCAAAGTCCTTAGCATTGTCAAATAGTTCTACATCAGAAACCCATGTAGTTCTAATTATGAAAATGGCATTAAAAGTATTTTACTATCTGCTTTGCCTCTGGACCATAAATACCTGATTTAACACTTAAACCACCTATACATTCTGCCCCCTACTACTCGAATGAAAGTTCCTTGAGAACAAGGACTGTCTTGATTTCCAGTTTCTATTCTCATTGTTTAGCACAGTGCTTTATATATGGTGGAGCAACTACATGGTGCAATGGATAGAGTACCAGACCTGGAGCAAAAAAAAAAAAAACCAGAATTCAAATCCAGCCACAGATACTAGCTATGTGACCTTGGACAAGTCACTTAGGCCTGTTTGCCTCAGTTTCCTCATCTGTAAAATGAGCTGGAGGAGGAAATGGCAAAACCCTCCAGCATCTTTGCCAAGAAAACTTCAAATGGGATCACAAAGAGTCAGACATGACTGAAATGGCTGAACAACAACACAAATTACACCTATGAAGCACCTAATAAATATTTTTTTTTCACTCATTGGTTCAGCAGAAGACCTCTAGTGCATTGGAACTGTGATTTCATTGATTCCAGAGTTCACTTCATTGATTTAGATCACAACTTATCCATGCCTGCCCAACTTGTCTGACTCATCCACGTACTCCCATAAGTTCACCACCCCAAAAATGATGGAGGCATTTCTCAATTTCTCCTAATATTACAAGGGTGTCAGTGGAACACTCTGACATCCTTAAGTATCACCATGTGACCAGATCATCTTCTCTTCCTATAATACAATTTCTTGATGATGTATTTCACTCCTATTCCTCTTCAGAGTTCCTAACTGATTATATGTTAAGGTAACTTAGACCCACAACAGGTCTCTCTATGGCCCTCTGAGCCATACTTATTATCTTCAGTTTTTCTAAGGTAACTGTGTTCCATGTCTCATTGCTATATGGCAACACTGATACAATGTCAATATAAAAAAGAAAGTTCATTGTTTTCATGGGAAGTTTGAGGTCAGTAAGTCTGGGAGTTTCCCAAATGCAAACCAGACTTCTTTTCAGCTCTGGACCAGACTCGTTGTCCACCCATATTGCCTATCCCAAGTAACTGATGGACAAGCCCTCTATCCAAATATATGTTGATATCTGGACAACAGACATTCTTCATCCACTTGGTCTTTCCTATGAGGATGGATAAGCTAAACTCCTTTAAGTAATCACAGATTTCTTTCAGAGGGCTCTGCAGTGTTCTTGGGCTTGTACTATATTTAATACAATGTTATACACAAACAGGAGTATCTGGAGGACATCACCACTGACAAGAAATATCTTTTTGATCTGAATTCCACACTGAATCTCCTCCATCATAGTGATGAACACCTTTGACAAGTATGCAGCTTGGATTCACCTGACATAATTGAATAGGATTGTTTCTATTGTTAAATATTCAAAGAAATTTTGAATGATATTGATGCACTGATGGGGAAAACTTTGTTGGAGAACTCTTTAAAGTGACAATTTGTTATCTGAATTACAAACTTTCTTATAATCAACCAACAATAAGCACAATAGTATTTTGTATTCTCTTTATCTTTCTGTCAATTGTGAAATGGTAAAATTGTGGTCCATTTTTAAATTTTACTTGCAAAAGATTGCTTAATTGCTTGATTAAAGATGTCTTTAATTCATGTATAGATTTTGTATATGTGGAGAATAGGAATGTAGGACAATAACTGTTGATGTTTTGTAGGTCATACTCTTTGGTATTAATAAAATCTGAGATATTGTCCATTACTTTAGTATCTTCTCCTACTTCAGATAACTCTTGCCAATTATCCTTCAATATCCTCACAATTTTTTCTTCTCCAGCATGGATGCCCTTTATATACAGTTAGCTCAAGCAATCTGTTTTATTTTTTCATTTTCTTTAGTGTCATTTCAAACTTCTTTTTTTGAAACATGATTTCATAGTCCAATTATGGTAGTTCAATTATCCTTGATCATGAAAACAGTTTCATATAGTAGCCTACACAGATCTTTTCCATTTTTTTTTTCATTTTCCATTTTTCTTATTATTATTTTCCTTCCATTTTTAACCTTAAATGCCTTTGGGATGATATTGCTTAGTTAGATTTCCTCTCAAACTTTTTTAAAACTGTTTTTACTTTTCACTGTTTCTGTTCCATTGTCATAAAATGGTAATATTGTCATAATCATCCATCATTCTTTTTCATAAGATTTTACAAGCAAAAAATATAGTGGAAACCAATGTTAAAGGCTGATATCTTTCTGTTTGGCAAGTAAATCAGACATTTTTTGACTAAGATGCTCTTTCTGTGATTCTTGTTTTGACAATTAATTTACATTGGTTAATTTTTTAAATATACTTAGTATTATTGATATTGTCATCATTTATGATATCCATTTTCCATTTTTAATTTTCATTTACTTATTAAAATTATTCAAGTTTAAGTTGTTTAAATTACATATGAATTCTTATCACTGTTATTCATTATTTTGGGCTTTTTTTCCTACTAATTCTGATTTTAACTTTAACAAGTCAATGATCTTACTCTACTCAGACATCTGATTCAGGGATAACTCCCATGTCAAAAACAAGTCTTTTCCTTCCTTTTAAAATATAATCTACTTTGTTCCTTACAGTGGCCATAGTGTTTGGCATATCTAGTTCCTTCCCATCCTTTTCTCTAGAAAGTGTTCACCATATAGAGGATGTGTAATCTACATACCTGGTCTCTCTCATTCCTTCTTCTGAATTTTGCTTTTCTATATATTTCTCCTTATCCTTACCTTCTCCCACCTTTTGCATCAGACTCACCAAGTATTAGAGCATATGTTGATTTATTATAAAGGGTTTTATGAAGTTCATTGTAGAATCTTTCTACCACTTCATTCTCAGTAACAGGTGTTGGTGCATAAGCTAGAATTATTTCCATGGTAATCTTTTTAAAAATATTTATCATTAGTTTCACAATATGTGACGGCCAATTATTCCATGAAACAATGTTTCTTGTTGCCTTTGAGACTACATTAAAACCTACTCCACCAACTCCCTTTCTTTTCTCTCTAAGAAAAAACCTGTTAGCCTTCCTTCCATTTAACTAAAACTTCCTCCTTTTTCTGATTTTGCTTGTAGCAAAAAATATCTAGATTTATATGATTCAGATTCTTCAGCACTAGATTCCCTCAAAGATCATTAGACCCAAAGCTAACAATTAGGGTAGCAATAATCAAATTTAAACTTGCTGATAGCCAGTGGTGAAGATTCTTGGCACACTCTGCCTCTGTTCTCACTGCTCTGTCAGCCTCACTAGAAAGGCAGAAGAAGGCACACAAGACTGAGAATCATTTTTAAAATGTCTTTATTTCGTGGGCTGCCTTGACCAGAAAATATTTATCAACAAGCAACCAGGGGCGGCTAGGTGGTGCAGTTAATAGAGCACCGGCCCTGGAGTCAGGAGGACCTGAGTTCAAATCCGGCCTCGGACACTTAACACAAAAACTAGCCGTGTGACCTTGGGCAAGTCACTTAACCCTAACTGCCCTCCCCCCCCAAAAAAAAACAAGTAACCAGCCAACTAGTCACATGCTTCTCTCTAATTAGCTACGTTCACCCTAGGAAAACAGACAATCTGTCACTGAGCACATTCAAAGTCTTTTCAAAGAGGCTGAACCTGCCAGTGCTTACAACTCATAATTGCCTTCAAGAATCCGGGGTTAACCCACATACCACAATGAGGAATAAGAGTATTACTTTGGCCTCATTTCTAAAATATACAAAGAACTGAGTCAAATCTATAATACCAGTCATTCTCCAATTGATAAATGGTCAAAGGATACGAACAGGCAGTTTTCAGAGGAAGAAATTAAAGATATCTATAAGCATATAAAAACATTCCAAATCACTATTGATTAGAGAAATGCAAATCAAAACAACTCTGAGGTACCACATCTCACTAGTCAGATTGGCTAAGATGACAAAACAGGAAAATGAGAAATGCTGGACAGTATGTGGGAAAATTAGAACACTAATGCAATGTTGATGGAGTTGTGAACTGATCCAACCATTCTGGAGAGCAATCTGGAACTATAACTGCATACCCTTTGACCCAGCAATACCACTTCTAGGACTGTATCCCAAAAAGATCATAGAAGTGAGAAAAGGACCCATAGATATAAAATTATTTATAGCAACTCTTTTTGTGTTTTGTTTTTTCCAAAAAATTGGAAATCAAGGTGATGCCCATCAATTGCGGAATGACTAAACAAGCTGTAGTATATGAATGTAATGGAATACTATTGTGTTATGAGAAATGAGAAACAGACAGATCATAATAATCTGGAGAGATTTTTATAAATTGATTCTGAATGAGGAGAGCAGAACCAGGAGAACTTTTTACACAATTACAGACACATCATATGTGTAATGACTAACTTTAATATACTGGGTTCCTTTCAGCAGTACAAGGTTAGAAGACAATTCCAAAAAGGGATATCCTTTTCCAGAGAAAGAACTACAGAGTCTGAATGTAGACTGCAACAAACTACTTGCTCTATCTCTTTTGTGTTTTGTCTTATTTTGTTCCTTCTTTCTCATTGTTCACTCCATTGGGTGTAATCCTTCTTTACAATTTGACTAATGTTTAATGTGAAGGTATATGTAGAACCTATATTTGATTGCATGCCGCCATGAGGGGTAAGGGGGAAGAAGAGGGAAAGGGAGAAAATTTGAAACTCAAGGGATTGTGGAACTAAATACTGTAAACTAAAAGTAAACAAATTAATTTTTTAAAAGAGTATCATAGAGCCGCTAGGTGGCACAGTGAACAGAGCACCAGCCCTGGAGTCAGGAGGACCTGAGTTCAAATCTGATTTCAGACACTTGACACACTTACTAACCTTGTGACTTTGGGAAAGTCACTTAATCCCAATTGCCCTCCAAAAAGCAAAAATTAAAAAAAGAGTATTACTTTGTTGAGGCAGATACTTGATTTAAGGAAAGAAATGGTCAAGAACATAGGAAGAGGGTGCATCAGTGGAGGGTATATTTATGCCTACTAATTCAGACGTGAAATTACCTCGAAATTCATAAAGCATGGATTTGGTGTCTTTTAAGTATAAGGAACAACCCCCTAGAAATTCTGCCCCCAGGTCTGGTCAGTCTGGGTCATGTTTGTCTTCTGAGCTGGAAGAGAATATCCAACCCTAATAGCACCCTAAATTCTATTCCTATAACTTGAAATATTTTTTAGGATCTGGCATTTCAACTGGTTTTCTAGCTAGGTTGTGAATCATAATAAAACAAATAGGAAATCTCAGTTTTCTATTTCCTGTCAAGATCACTAAATTTGGAGCTAGAAAACCTGAGTTTGAATCCTGACTCTATTAATTACCACTTATGTGATGTTAAGAAAACCATACAATCTTTCTAAGCCACAGTTTTCTCATTATAAAATAAATGATCATTTATTCATTAGTTGTCTTATGATTGCAAATTCAATGAACCCTGAAAAAGGAGCCATTTATTAGGTATGCAACCTTGGCAAGCCAATTTATCTCTCTGAGCCTCAGTTTCTCCATATATCAAATAAAGACAGTGATATTAGCCCACAGAGTTATTGTTATGTATCATATGAAATGATACCTACAAAGTTCTTTGTAAAATTGGAAAAGATTAAATGTGAAGACACACAGAAGGCAATGTGATAGAGTGATTTTCAAGTCAGAGCATCTAGGTGTGATGCTTACTGCCTGTGTGACCTTGGGCAAATTATTTAACTTTCTTGGCCCCTAGTTTCTCACATGTAATTGAGGAAGTTGGATTAAGCACTCTGAAGTCCCTTCCACCTCTAGATGTATTATTCTTTTATTTATTTTATCATCAGAGTCTTTGTGTTGCCTTTGTGTTACTTTACACTGAAGATCTGGGCAGCCTTCACCACAAAACACTGGACAAACACATCACAGGATCATGGGATCATGGGATTTCCAGAAGTGCTGGATCTGATCTCATTTTATGTCTACTCTCTTTTTTATAGGTAAGGAAAACAAAGCCCAAAGAGGAGGAGTGACTTGTGCAAATTTACGGAAAAAATAAATACCTATGTGTCCTGAAGAGTAGGATAATCTGACATTGTAAACAGGTAGAGTGTTGGGCTTAGAGTCAGGAAGAACTGTGTTTGAATCCTACCTTGCAAACTAAATAGCTGTGTGACCTTGGAGCAAGTCATTTGACCTCTGTCTGCTTCAATTATTTCATCTGTAAAATGGGAATAATAAAGCACCCACCTCACAGGGTTTAAAGAAGGATAAAGTTAGATCATATTCAAAAAAGCACTTTGTAAACCTGAAAGCATTATATAAATGCCAGATATTTCCTTATTTTTACTATCATCAAAATTTTACAACTACTACTACTACCACCACC
>CM053595.1:99639827-99669002 GCA_028646575.1 Pseudocheirus occidentalis
CAGCTGGAAAAACTCTTTTCTTGTGATCCTTTCCAAGGATTCTCCAAGGTGAGTGGATTTATTCCCTTTCTGTCAGTGTGATGAGGTGTAGGCTCTGGGACCCCCCCTTGAGCTCCTTGATTCTTCAAGGTACAGGCTCTTGGAAAGTAAACCTTCCCAGGGAAGATATTTGCCTGAGGTTATGAGCCTTAAGTTATGGCTCTGCCCAAGTCTTTAGCCCCCCTTAGTTCCAATAGTTTCCCACTCTTAATGTCCCTGTTCCCACCCTTGAACTGGCCTGGCCCACCATTGTCTATGGTCTCCAGGTAGCCTCCAGCAACTTCCCACCCTTAATCACTCATTACTGGAGTCTGATCTCATCTTGACTCCTGAAGACCCTCCCTACTGGAGTCTGATCTCATCTTGACTCCTGAAGACCCTCCCTACTGGAGTCTGACCTCATCTGACTCCTCCTGAAGACCCTCCCCAATCTCCTCCTCTGGACCACCCCTAGATTCCTCCCACAACCTTTCTGTATATAGAATCCCATCTTCCCTCCATGTGGTGTGAGAGCACCATAGACTAGCTTAGCAGAGACTTGCTCTGTAAACAGTCTACCCTATATGTTTCAATAAACTTTACTTTTTCCTTGGCTGAGAAGACTTGAGTGGAATTCTTTCTGCAGGACCCAACATGTTGGTATTTTGGGGTCTCAGGCAACCCTAACCTTCTTTGGGTTCCTCTTCAAGTGTGTCAAGGAAAAATGTCTACCTTTTCTACCCTATGCAGGCTTTCTCCCTGCCCTGTTCCTGGACTTCAAAATTATGTTGCTGTCACTGTTCTATACTGGAAGTTCCCTTAGCACCTGAAGCATCCTTACCCTGAAACAATCACTGAGCCTTTCCCAACCTGGAATATCTCTCTTCTTCCATTAGTGAGTTCCTCCACAAGTCTCCATTTTGTGAAGGGTCCCAGGCTGAGCTTCAATTATCTCCCAGCCCTCTCCCTAGCATCTTTTTTTCTGCTTGCTTTTGTGGATTGAGTTCCCACATTAGAAGGTAAGCTCCTTAAGGGTAGGGCCTGTCTTTCTTTTGGCTTGTATACATATCTACACAAGATATGCTTGTTCTCTTACTTCCTTTTTTCCTTCCCTGTGTTACCCCGAGGCTAGACCTAGAAATGCATCAGGTCCCCAGCCCTTCTCTTTCAGATGCTACCTTTTCTCATTTCCCCTAATGTCACCTACTGGGATAAACAGTCACCTACATATTCTCATTTCAAGGTCAAGCTCCTGATCCAATTCACCCACCCTCTCCCCCTTCCCCCAAATTTCACCAGTTTCATATCTTTGACAGAGGCAGAGTAGCTTTAGACATGCCCAAAAGGAACAGTTGTGAACTGAGTTCCTTCCATTCTCCTCTCTGTCTTCCACACAAGCCCTGATTAGACCTTAGAGAGCACCTAGAACTGAATTTCAGTACTTCCTCCACTCAAGTCATATTGTACAGCCCTTTGTCCCTTTGCTCAGCCAAATAAATAATTGGATTAACAACTCTTTGTGAAAAGAAAGATCCAGAGAGTAGTATCATAGATTGGCACAGAAATTTAGAAAAATGACAGAATTTAGAGCTCAAGGAAACAGAGACCTAGGAAAATGAAGTGACTTGGCAAAGTCTAAAGCTAAAGAAATGATAGAGATGAGATATGAACCAAAGTCCTTGGACCCAAGATGTAAGAGTTCTTGCCATTAAGTTAGTGTGACCCCAATCCCAAATCCCATTAGTTTGGAACTTTCTTCTCACTGGTGGAGAGCAATTCCCTACCTAGATGAGAGGCAGGACGTAGTTGATGAGAGAGGGAGAGTTCAGGTAACCTAAGTCTCTTCAAAATTTCTTGAAGCTGTCTTTGAGTTATTGAGTTTCTTTGGACTTCTGAATACCATTTTCCAGAGTGAAAAAGAACAATCCCAACCCCAATTCTAGTTTCTGAAGGAAAAGACACCAGGCAGAAGCTGACATGAGAGGAGCTGGCATTATGTCCCCATCCCCAGCTCGCTACACTAGTGACTTTGGGAAACTTTCCCTTGGGTGAAATCTAGGACTCTCTCTTGACTAAGCTGAGTTAGTCTCTCTCTCAATGGGAGAGCTTGTATAGTATATTTATGTGTGTGTGTGTGTGTGTGTGTGCGTATATACATATTGTGTGTATATGTGTATATATCTGCACATATATACATATATGTATATGTGTATAATCCTTCTTGTATAGTGTATATATATTCCCCTATTTATACTTTCTCTCATTTGTTTTGCTATGAAATTGGATAAATAAGTTTCTGTGTGTTCATTTTGGAAGTGGTATTTGGTGGGAAAGAGGTCAAATCTTGGTTATAAAGTTTGGAGTCCTGCTCCCCCTCCTTAATGAAATAGTGATCAGAAGTTAACTTAAACTTGAAAACCATGTCCCTTAGACTAACAAAATTCAAAGCAGCAGATAGATAAAATTCTAGACCAGTACAGAGATACCTATTCGGTCTCTTTTGAAGCCACATGACACCCCCATGCTATATGTTGGGAGTAAGGACAGCCTTGGGCCACACCAGATTAGTGACATCAATTTAAACAGTTTGTGTTTGATCTGGAACTGCTGATTGACAGCATGTGATCTCTCTCTCTCTCTCTTTCTCTCTCTCTCTCTCTCTCTCTCTCTCTCTCTCACACACACACACACACACACACACACACACACTCACACACACACACACACACACACACACACACACACACACACACACACACACACACACACCCTACCCCTCCTTCCTATACCTTCTCAACAGAAATACGAACTCTTCTCTTTGGGTTTTAAAGGCCTTTTAATGACTTCTTAATGTAACTTCATGGTTGATCCAGGATTAGAATCTAGGGCTCCTGATTCCAAAGTCTAATGTTCTTTCCCCTAGTCCATATTAGCACTTGTCTTCATTGACCCTTTGTTTATCTCATAACCAGAGGGAAAATGTATTTAGTAATTACTAATTTCTTGCTTTTCCCTCTATCTTCAATCAAAAAAAACAAAACTATCAGTCATTCCTCAATAACTCTTGTTACTTTCACATCAAACTTCCTTACATTGGTGCTTGTTAGTGCAACAGGACTTTTAGAGACAGAAAACAAATATCAGAGCCTTTGCTCTTCGCCATTTTATGGGACATTCTTAATAAAAATATCAAACACCTGACATAGCACTTTAAGGTTTGCAAAATACTTTGCATACAAGATCTCATTTGATTCTCATAACATAATGAGGTAGTGGCCATCATTATCCATATTTTATAAATGAAGAAACTGAGGCAGAAACAATCACTTTGGGCAACTGACTTTTCCAGGGTCACCCAGCTAGTAATTGTCTAATGTAGAATTTGAACTCAGATCTTCTTGACTGCAAGGTCAGCACTCCTACCACTGTCTTAGCTCTTCACTGCCAGAAATTATTATCCTAAAACTACAGTAACTGCAGTATAATATGGTAAGTTTACAAACCAAAAATTTCAAAATGATATCTGGAAATCTTGCCTTCCCCCAAAAACCTCCCTGAATGAAAGAAAAGCAATGCTTTCCTGAACCCATGTCCAAACATGAAATTCCAGCTTCTATGGTCCCTATATTTCCCTCCAAATTGAGTCATCCTTTACTTCAACGTGATATAAATATTTAGTCTTATCTATGTATATATTTGCTCAATCTTTAAACTTTTATCACCCGCTCAATGTTTACCCTGTAGCTGTTTGTACGTTTGGTAAATACTGGTTTGTCATTATTATCTAATCCAAATCATCACTTTTCATATAGGGCAGGACTTGGAAGTTAGTCTGACTAGCCCCTGAGGACCCTCCTCCAAAGGAGCCTCAAATGAAAACATTTGGACTTTTGTTTAAGAAAGTTATCAAATCAAGAAGTTAAGGGGAAAAGACAAAAGAAATGGGGCCGTCATAGTGAAGAGGTATTATCAATAGATTTAGACTCAGAGACAGTTCCTTGTTTGGGCTAGGCCTAAAACAAATGCTTTCCTCTTTCTCTTCTTTCAGAAGGCTGCTGCATTCTATTTCTTTCACTTATCCATTTGTATTCATTCATTTTGATGACTCCAAACTTATTTTCCCAGGGCTAGGAAGGCTACATTTCCCTTCAGGATTCAAAGAATGCTCATGTAAGGTACTGGGGGTATTTTTCTTTACTGTTATCAGCTTAAGCCTCCATTCCACTGTGCTCCCACAATGGTAGCCACTAATTATCAACTAATGGTACCCAGTCCCATTTAAATTGAAAAAATTGAAAAAAATGAAATTAATTGAAATAATTCAATTAATTCAACTAGCTTTTTCAAAGTTGCTGCAAAGATAAAGCAAGAATAGAAGTTATAAACATTTTCCTTAAACATTTAGGTTTAGTCACACTTTCCCCTCTACCAACTTGGTCCCTAGGGAGGGTGGGTTCAGATATTTAGCACAGTTCTAATTAGTATTCACCCCACTAAATTCACTTCCAAATGTGGTATGGCCAATGGATTACTCTGCATCTCTTCTTTTGCTGGAGTGGGTCAGATAGGTTCCTTGGGACCTTCCTTCTCACTCACTATACAGCTTCCCCTAGAGTCAAGCTTCTAGATGTCTGGTGGCTCACTTTCCTCATCTTTTGGAGTTTACAAGGTCACTACCATTTCCAAAATCACCTAAAAACAAAAAGCAACAAGATGCTGATGCCCTCTCAACTTCATACCAGCTCCAAGGGATCCCCAATCCAGAGGCCCTCAGCAGCTTGTCCTCATTTTCCAGGAACCAGCCATGAAGAGCCAGGTCCAAGAGATTCATCCCAACTCACTAGTATCTTTTGTATGTATCCCAGTTCCAGCTATGCACGTGGTTCCAGCTTTATCACATGGTAAACAGAAAAGAACTAGACACAGAATGTTTCAGCACGCTCCAAAGTCCATGTGTGGATTATATCAGCTGGGCACACTATGCTTACTCATAAAGACTGGGCATATTGACCAGTCCTCATTAAATATTCATTCATTTAATAAACTTTTATTAAGCACCTTCTAGATGCAGGGCACTAAGGAAATAAATTTAGTGTCTCTCTTTCTCCTTGGCCCCTCCCCCTAATGTGCAGAAATGCTGAACTTTGTGGATGAGAGAAGAGAGAAGAATGCAACAGGACTTGATAGGATGTAGCAGCAGAAGAGAGGTACTGCAGAATAAAGATCAAATTTACAGGATAGACACTTACACACTAAATTGATGGTCAGCTTCTCTTGCCTGGGCTGCTGATGTAATACACTCCCTCTTGCACCATGGTGAGCTCATCTGTGAGAAGCAGTAAGAGATGCACGCCAGGACCAATACATTGAATTAATGAATGGCAAAGTACCAGTTCTACCATCATTTCATTTTTCACCCAATCTGAATCCTTTGCCCTGTGCTGAGAAGGAAGAACAGCCAAGGAATCAGGTTCAGAATTTTTCACCCAAAGACTAGTGTTATTGTACATATGAATTGAACATTAATTACAAACTGTAAACTGTTGTGTTGTCTATGCTCCTTGACCTATTCACAGTCATGAGGACAAAGCAAATCACTTGTACACTTCCTAAACTTATAGTTTTGAAACAACCAGCTGAGGAGTAGATTCTTTTGTTGTGTTTTTATTGTTTTTATTGATGCTAAGCCAAGAGTAGAATCAAAAATGTTTTGTCTGTTCCTATGGGAAGCAACTCCATTAAGTCAAGACCATGTGACTGCAGCTCAGTGAAATAGAACAAGTTCAGGGAAGAGGTGGAGCTTACCAGTCAGATGGGGACTCAAAAAATGAATTCTGATTTGGAATAACCCACAATAATTCATACTTCCTAGATATTGAGTCATCTTAGCTATCCAGAGCAAGACAGAACTAGGGTTAAGGTCATCTATCCTCTGAGAACCAGAGACACCTTGGCCTTTGTCCAACACCTCCATTCACTGGGGCAAAGCACTACAACTGTTAGAGTGACCATGAGACTCCCAGTTCCTCATTCTTCTAAGCTGGACAGAACCAGAATGGCAGCTAGCAATACTACCTGGTGATCAAAGAAGCAGATGCTGCCCTCAAGAAGATTATGTTCTACTGGAGGAAGGAAGGTTATGACATACAAACCAATGGGCAAATTTAAAGTATATGCAAAGTAATTTCAAAGAAATTGTTAGCAGGATGTGAAAGAGATTGGGGATCAGGAAAGACCTTGTGTTGGAGGTAGCACCTAACCTCCATTATTTAGGAAGTAACAGGAATTCTGGCTTTACCTGTTTGATATGCCCTTGCTTTTTTCCCCAGTTGGAGGAGTGTGGGAGTTAGCTAGCCCAAGAATAGATCAGAATATGTATATTTTGCTCACAAACTAATTTAGGATTCATCCCTTTGGAGCAGTATAATAGATTAATGAGCTGAATTCAGAGTGCCCACATGGACCAATTCAAAACTCAAAAAGTAGAAGGAAGGGTATCTGAGATATGATTCTCCTCTAGTGTACAGAGTGAACACAACATCGGGTCATGACCTAAAATAGGCCAGGGGAACTTTCATTAAAGACTTGGTTAGGGGGCAGCTAGGTGTCACAGTGAATAACGCATCGGCCCTGGAGTCAAGAGGACCTGAGTTCAAATCCAACTTCAGACACCTAAAACTTAATGCTCACTAACCATGTGATCTTGGGCAAGTCACTTAACTCCAATTGTCCTGCCTTCACCCCTCAAAAAAAAAAAAAAGCAAAAAAAACCCCTTAAGAACCATATGATTTGGGTAGTTTTCTTTTGTATAACTTCTAATTTCCTAACTTTGGTGTATCATTTGTGAAAACGTATATTTTGTTTTCCATTGTAAAATCTACCCCCAATAAATCCCATCACTCTTGGGGTCTGGAGTGTGTATCAGAAAATTAGGATGTCTGGTCCCAGGTCCAGCACTCCAAAGTCAAATTCAACAAATACTTATTAAATGCCCACCATGTGTAGTTCATGGATCTAGACATTAAAGGAGTGTAGATTAGGCTTGCATAATGTATGGCCCCAGGGCCGCTTACACTCTGTCCAAGGATTTCAGGTGGCTGTGAAAAATGTAGGGTTGCTACTGAACACTCTCCTGTCTGTTCCGTGACCCATAGCAACCAACCATCATCAGCCTGCCTCTAGTCTAACCTATCTGCACCCAAAGAAGTTTAGCCTATTTTGATTTTGGCCCCTATCTACCGCCAAGTTGTGCAGGTCTGGTTTAGGTAAATCTATGACAGCTACTACAAGGTACGTTTACAAAAATAGATATAGATACAGTATGACATCAAATAGCACTGCTAGCTTTCTAATCAATTATTTCTCCTCTTTCAGCCTCTGTTTCCTAATCTATAAAATGGGAATAATACATGCCTAAACTACTTCCCAAGGCTGTTGTAAGGTTCAAATCCTCACAACAAAATCAAGGTCATGAAAGAAGTCAATTCAGAAAGCAGCTCCTGATGAGGCTGGGAGTAACAGGGAATTACAGATGGTGTCATGTAGGAATAATGTAGAATCATAAGAAGAAGTCAATGAAGGTACATTACTGGCAATACCTACTGGAAACAGCAGGGAAAGAAACCTGTCCATTTAGGATTGTAAATGACTGTGAGTATGTTTCCCCCTCTTAGGAGAATCAGAACCCTGTAAGGACAGGAATTGTTTTTTGTTTGTTTGATTGATTGTTTTTGTCATTCAAATGGTCTAGTATTTGGAGCCAGAATGGACCTCAGAGACCATCTAATCCAACCCTCATTTTACAAATGAGAAAACTGAAGTCCATAGAGGTTAAGTAACTTCTCCAAGGTTATATAGATAGTGGATAAAATTTGAACTCAGGGCCTCTGACTCCAAATTCTGAACTCTCTCCATTATTCTACAGATGCTTCCTATACTTTCTATCCCTGGAATCTAGCACAATGTCTGGCAAATAGTAGGCACTTAATAAATGCTTGACTTGAATTGACTTTGTAAACCTAAAAACATCAGCAAAGAAATATAGACAGTGAGGAGATTGTTCCTTTTCATTCTCTCCAAGAACTGCAAGCCTCAGCATGTATGTCCCTTGAGGGCAGTGGTTTTCTTTTTTGTCTTTGTTGCCTAGAACATAGTAGGTGCTTTATGTGTACTTGTGAAGTGACTAAGCAAACAGCTTTCCTTCACTTGCCACCATTCCCCTTACCCCCACCTTAGTAAGTAAGGCTGGTGAGAGAAAGAACAAAGGGGAAGAGAGAAGAATGAATGGGAACTACAAGAAAAGAAGAAAAAGGAATGCAAGACAAAGGGACAGCCAAAGAGATATGGATTGCACTCATAAACAATTATTCATCACAAACTAAACTGTTCCTAGTCACTACTCTTTCTGCTGAGTGTTAGGAAATACAGTTATCCCCTCCACAACATGATTTTTTTCCATCACAGTTTCTATACATCAAGATTCAGCATAAGAAATTAAATGGGAATATTGGGGGAGTTTTGTGGAAGCAGCAGACCAACACACAAAGACCAGCAGATGACACAGAAAAAGTTTAGAAACTCAGAAAAGTATAAAATATATGTATAGTATTGTATAATATAGGCTATGACCAGATACTTAACCCAAATTTTATAATAAGGTACCATAAACACTTCATAAAAGGAAAAGAAAAAAAATTCAGACTTCTTTTCTGGTACAAAGGGAGGGGCAAAAAAAATTGTACGTGAATTTTCCAGATCACAGGGATGTTCAGCCCCTAACCCGTCACAATGTAGAAGGGATAATAGCTGTAGTGGCCTTTCTTAGTACAGGGCCAGGATCACAACCCCTGTTGGGAGTAAATTTCTCTCTACCTGGGATTATAATCCTGAACTAGTCATATATCTGTCAGTTTCCTTCAAGACTTAGTTAAAAACCTACTTTCAACAGGAGCCTTTTTCTCTCTTACTCTCTTCCAACCCAACTTCTAATGCCTTCTGTTTTCAGAATGGTTTCATATATTTTGTATGTATCTTGCATGCATATATGTACATCTATGTTATCTTTCTTATTAGAATGTATGATTCTTAAAAGAAGGGACTTTTCTTTTCTCTTGTATTTCTTTGTATTCCTTAGGACTTAGCAGAGTACCTGGCACATAGTGATTAATAAGTGTTTATGACTGAATAACTCACAAGAACAAAATTAATACAAACCTAGTCCTTTCAGTCTGTCCTATCAGACTATGAACCTAAAACATTAGCCCATGTAACTCAGGTGCCTAATAGCATGGGGAAGGGAAAGTGAGAGGAAAAAGGAAAGGAAGGAAACCTTGGGGCTCCACAGTGATAGCTCTTCCTTTATAATGCAGAGCAATATTATGCTATGAGGGCAGTGAGGTGGTGGTCAGTGGATAGAGGCTTGGACTTACAATCAGAAAAAAACTGTTTGAACCTGGCTTCAAAGTTGTGTCATCTTGGATAAGACATTTAACCTTTCTCAGCCTCGATTTCCTCATCTGGAAAGTGAGGATAATAGCGTGAACCTTCTAAGTTTGTTGTGAGCATCAACTAAAATGACACTGAAGAAATAAACAGCTCCATAAAGCTTAAAGTGTCAACTCTTATGCATAACCATATTGCTAATATCAATGCTAATATCATGATAATAATAAAAGAAACATGAAGAACTACCTATAAAATGAATTAAGCATCTGAAGACTAGATTCTGTGCATGCTCGTATCTCTTGAGAGGTACAACATGGATTTCTAGGCCCTTTCTGTCTTGGGACTTCAAAGCTCTCTTTCTTTTTTTTTAATGAACACAGTCAGCCAGAAATCAAAGGTATAAGATATGAATGTCTCATTCTCCCTGTGCAGCTGGCTGCGTGTTATTTAAAGAACCAGAAATGAGAATTCATGGGTGGACCTAAGCTGAACATGCCTCAGAGCTGGAGCCTGAAGGGTCCTGAGGGCTTCACCCCAAGCTTTGGAGGCAGGCCCTGAGGCACTAATTTCTAAAGGCCTTTTCCTCCAGCCTTCCCCTGATATGGCAAGGGAGAGAAGATAAAAGTATTGGGGGAAATAATAATAGCTAATAATAAGAATATAAATGTGTGATGCTTTACATATATGCATTTCATTTGATTCTTACAACAACTTTATGAAGTGGGAGGGGGGGGCTATTATCCCTGTTCTGATGATAAGGAAACTTGAGACTGAGAAAAGTTAAATGATTTGAACAGGGTCACATAGCTAGTAAGTATCAGAGGCAGAATCCAAACTCAGATCTTCCTTACTCCAAGTCCAATCCTCTGCACTGGGCCACCTAATAACTGCCAAACATATTAGTTTCTTGTTATGAGAGAAGATAAAAAAAATTAATGCAAAATTTTTAGAACCCTGATTTAATGTGTTTTCAGTAAGAAACATGTCCTTTTCACTTGTGACCATTTTGTAGATGCCATCATGTGTCAAAGCAAAAGTGGACCTTTGAGATCATCTAGTGACTTGCTCAGCCAAAGTTTGGTGGTATTGTTCAGTAAGGTCCAACTCTCTGTGATCCTATTTGAGGTTTGTTTGTTTTTTTATTTGGGCTTTTCTTTGCAAAGACACTGGCCTAGTTTACCATTTCCTTCTCCGGCTCATTTTACAGCTGAGGAAACTGAGTCAAATAGGGTTAAGCGACTTGCCCAAGGTAACATAGTTAATGTCTGTGGTCAGATTTCAACTCAGGTCTTCCTAACTGCAGGACTGGCACTTTATCCACTGCACCACCTAGCTGTCCCCCAACCAAGGTTATGCACTAGTTACTGACAGAGCTGAGATTAGAATCCAGGTTTCTTAATTCCCAAACTAGCACTCGTCCCCCAAACCCCCTCCCCCCATGTAGCACATCAGTTCTGGCAAGATGCCCTGTAAATCGGCTATCCGAATGGTTCTCCAGTTCACTCCCATGAGGCACTGAGGCACATTATGCAAATTAATCACACCCACACACCAAACCAAACCATCACCATGGGTATACTGACATAATAATCAGAAGAAGGACATTGTAATTACACACTTGGGTTTTCAGTGGATGATTTATGTGTTAGTACAATGTACCAAAGTAATGGAGGCATCTCATCTGAAGTTTGAGTGTATGGTCTAGTAAATGCCTTTCAGCCTATAGCATCTGCTGCTCTCTGACTACCTCACTCTCCAGCAGTTCTATTTTCTGTATTCTCTTCTCTTATCTACTACTCTCCTCTCTTTTTATGTCAAGATTAAAGCATTCTCCAGCAAGCAGTTAAAATGACCTGCATTAAGACTATTCTGTTTGGAAGTTAATGTCTCTTTGGTTTTTGTTGTTATTGGGTTTGTTGGGTTTTGTTCTTGTCTTTTTGTGCCTCTGTAAAACACATATACACACATATAGTTGTCTTTCATGTTTAAAGAATAATAATTAGACCACAGTCAGATTTCTAGTCCATTAATATCCAGAGCATTGCATTAATTCTGAGTGACACATTATAGGAAGAACATTAATAAACTGGATCATGTCCATAGGAGGGTGAACCAGATGAAGAGCATCCTGAAGATTATGTCACTTGAGCTGAAGAAAATAGAAATGTTTAGTCTGGAGAAGAGAAGGATGAGAGAGTCTTGAGGATAGACATCAAATGTTTAAAGAGCCGTTATGTGTGAAATGGATTAGATCTGTTTTGGTTGGTCTTCTGTACAGAGCTAGGAACAGTGCGTGAAGGTTGTAGAGAGGAAGACAAGGTCAATGTTAAGAAAATTTTTCTAATACTAGAGCTGTCAAAAAGTTGAATGTGTTACTTTGAAAAAATAATGGGTTTGCTTTTACAGAAGATTTTCAAGCAAAGGTCAGATGATCACTTGTTGAGAATGCTGGAGAGATTCTTGATCAGTGTGAATTGGACTAGATTGTTTCTAAGATTTTGATCAGTTCTTAGAGTCTGAGATTCTGTAGGGCTGTTATCCAAATGCATAAATGAGACTAAATGGACCCAAGCATGACAGTTTTCTCCAAAGTTGCTAATGATGATCATTTTTCAGTCTTCAACTGTAAAGTATCTGCTGCATTTGACATTGTTGACCCCTGATCACCTCCTGAATACTCTCCCTTCTCTACCCTTTCATTATACTACTCTCTACTAGATTTTTTCCCTCAAGTTTCTGACCCCCAACTATCAAAATGGTCAACATGCACAAAGGAAAGGTGAATCAAGACTATATCCTGGATGAACATCTCTTCCCTGTTCTTAATATCTTGCTCCTCCTATAGCTAGGTAAGCCTGCTTTTGTCAACTATTAAATGGACTTTGAGTGACTCATTTTATTTCAGTTTCAGTTTCAACTCTGAGGTACCCAACTGACCTGGTCAGACCTACCTTACAATAGAAATGGAGTATGTCCTTTGTGCAGAATAGTGAGCAGGCCAGTATAGATGGAACAAAGAGCTCACAGGGAGGGGAAATAATGTGTAAGAAGATTGGAAAAGGTAAAAAGGGATCAGTTTTTTAAGAGCTTTAAAGACCAAACAGAGGAGTTTACATTTGACACTAGAGGCAATAGGGAGTCCTGGAGTTTGTTAAGCAAGGAGGTGGCATAATCAGATCTGAGCTTTGGTAGAAGGATAATAGAGTAACCCAAGTACTATAATACCCATTAGTACTCATATTTAGGGGTTCTGAAACAAAGTACTATGTGAGGTCAGAGAAGGAAGGCTGCTGCTAATCAAGAAGTGGGGAAGGAGGTGGCATTTGAGCCAGGATTTAAAGGTTGGGTAGGAATTCAACAGGCTTCCTGTTGGGCAGGTTGGGAGGACATTCTAAGTCTATGGAAAACCAGGAGAAACTGCATATAGGCATGAGAGCTCAGGGAGTATTGGGAAACAAAGAGAGCAGTCCAATTTGACTAGAGTGTAGAAAACACAGAAAGAAGTAAGACAAAACAAGGTTGAAGAAAAAGATGGCTGGCATCAGATGGTGGAGGCCCTAGAATGCCAGACAAAGCATCTCAAACATCACTTGATGGACAATCTTGGGAGTCCTGGAAATTTTTTCAGCTGAAGCATAATCTGACCTAGTCAAAGGATTTTTGAGCTAGAAAAACCTTAGTGGTCCTTTTTAGAGCTGCTTCCTTATTTTACATATCTTTGCATAAGGAAGATGACTTTGGCACTGGTAGGAAGGATGGTTTGGAGGGGGTAGAGAGAGGAGGTGGAAAGATATGCTGGAAATCTCTCATAATAGTCCAGGCAGGTGCTAATGAGGAGGTCTGCGTGAGGGTGGCAGCAGTGAGAATAGAGAGGAGGGGGGTGGAAGTAAAGCCAATGCATAGGGGTATCCAGTGCCTCCTATCCTGGACAGCCCTCCCTGTTTTCACAGCACTTAACCCCCCTTCCCTAGGAAGGAAGCTCACACTCTTTGCCATTCCAAATGTCCCCATGCTAACTGCCCTTTTAGAAGTTAACATTTTAAAATGGCAAGATAAGTTCAGAGTCACTTTTTAAAATTGTATATGGAGAAACCACATTAAAAATGTTCTTTAAACTTCTCACCCTGAAGAGGTAGGGTATTTAAATGTTTCTGTTTTTATTATTTTCTTGGTGAAGTCAATTTTGGCTTAAGTCCCATGATTTTCTCACATGACAGCTCAACTCTCAGACTTACAATGGGGAGAGGGAAGAGGAGAGTGGGAGGGAGGAGGGAGAGCAGTTAGCTTTCCACACACACCCCTCCTTTTCAAGGAAAAAAGCCTAAATCTCACTTGCTTAAACAGATTTACTGGACATAAACCCCATAAGCCCTAAAGGGCCATAAATAGTCATGTGCACAGAAGGCTTCAAAGCACAATTCCATCATGGACACCAAAGCTTCTCTCATGGAGAGCCAAGAGCGGAGCCTTGTATACAGTAGATGCTCAAGAAAGGCTTTACAGATTTTAAATTAATTCCCTCTCACCCAGTTCAAAGACTGGGAATAACAACAGGAGCTAAATGTGAACCTAGGATTCATAATCAAACCTCTCAGCCACAACTTCCCAAACCTTATATATAGGCTTTCAATCACCAAGCATGTAACTTTCTCTCATGGCCAATATACCAGCTCCTCCCTCCATGCTTTTGTACTAGTTGTCCTCCCGTACCTGAAACATCCCCCCTGCCCCCTACCTCCTGTCTATTAGAACTCTTCGTTCCCTTCAAAATTTACTAAGCATCACCTTTTATACATGAGACTTTTCCATGATCCGATCCAATCCAGTCCAATCTCACAAATATTTATCAAGTGTCTGCTACTATGTGCCAGCCACTGTGCTAAGCACTGGGTATACAATTAATAGTTGTTTTTTTTAAAGATAGTATTTGCCCTCAAGGAGTTTACAATCTAAAGGGATAAAGAACACACAAAAGGAGGCAGGAGAGTGGGAGGTGGGGGATGGGGGTGGCATAAAACACCAAAGATGGAGCAGAAACCAGATAGGGAAGGAGATGGAAAAGTGGGGTGAAAAGCTGAGATCCCCTTAGTTGTTGATGTCTTTCCCCCAAAATTACCTTATATCTATTTTGTATATACCTACATCTGTGCATAGTATCTCCCTAGATGCACTATAAGCTGTTTTAGGGTAGGCCCTATTTGACTTTTGTCTTTGGAGCCCAATTTCCTAGCACAGAGCCCAGCATCTGGTGGACACAATAAATATTTGTTCCTTGTTTGATATTAAAAGCCTTCTATTGAGTGGGAAAGTTATGCTAGGATATACAAAGATAAACAAAAAAATGACAGCCTTCCAGGGGCTTATAGAAGTCAAATATGTGCGTGTATACATATATAGTTTCATATACATGTTGACTGACGTTATATATGTATGTGTGTATATATTATATGTATCAGTCATCTAGGGTCACAGTGGATAGAGGACCAGTCCTAGACTGAGGAAGACCCCTTTCCCTGAGTACAAATCTGGCCTCAGACACTTCCTGGCTATGTGACCCTGGACAAGTCATTTAACCCTGTTTGCCTTAGTTTCCTCATCTATCAAATGAGCTGGAAAAGGAAATGGCAAAGCAATCCAGTATCTTTGCCAAGAAAACCCCAAACAGGGATCACGAAGAGTCAGAAAAGACTTACAGTGACCGGAAAACAACATACATAGGGGGGACGTGTCTAGATCTGTGATATAATCTCCATAAGGAAACTTCCATCTGGAAACTTCCTCCACTGAAACAGGTCTACAACCTGTCCATAACTAATCATGCTAGAGAGTTACCTGGGGCACTGAGAGGCTAGGTGACTGGCCCAGTGGCTCACATACAATCCTTCTATGTCAGATGTAGTGTTGAACCAAGCTCTTCCTGACTCTAAGACCACCCCTTTTACTTCTATGTTATGCATTTTTCTTTTATAATTTTTTTATTCTGAATTTAACAAATACCAGATAAAATGAGTGTTTCCATATGCAGCTTTTCCATATATTCCACAGTAGAACAGAAAAGGGGAATTGTGCATAAAAGTGTGAATTTCTATTATGTATGGCTTACTTTTCTTTTTAAATATATAATCAATTAAAAGGATTGCTTTCAAAGCTGTCCTTCTTGTCTGTGATTTCTTCTGGACTTTTTCTATTTTCTTCCATTTATTTGTTAAAATACTTCAATGACTATTTTTTCACTTGTTTCTACCTTTTTTTAACATGCAATGTTTATTGTCCCCACTGTATAGATAAGGAAACTAAAACTCAGAGAGATAAAGTCACTGGCTTATAATAGTTTGAACTTGAACTCTAGTACATGTCATCTGGCTTCAGATCCCAAATTCCTTAATATCATAACATCATAGGACCAAATTCAGAGCTGGAAGGGACCTCAGAGACCATCTATTCCAACCCCATCATTTTACATATGAGGAAACTGAGAGCCAGTAAGCATCATTACTGAGCAGTGCCTCACCAGAAACCAGTGATAACAAATTTGAAAGGTAGTTCCTTCATATTAGAAATAAAAAAAGTTTACGACTTTGGGAAAGCTATGTTAGATAGATATAACATTCCAAGTAAAGAAATAGGTCTTTCACCCCAAGAGGATGAATAGAATGGTTGTTCTCAGAAGGTTCTGATTAACTCCACCCTTTTTAGCAAGAGAAATAAAAGGATAAAAGGGGAGGGGAAAATATAGCAACTAGGAAATAATTAAGGCTGGGTAAACACAGCTGTTGATAAAATGCAGGTAAGGGAATACTTAGAAAAATTAAATGTATACAAATCAACAGTCTGGGAGAAGTAGGTCCCCAGGCATCAAGGAAAGTTAGTGAACTTGCTGAACTATTAGTTACTCTTTGGGAAAAAGAAGTAAGAATGGAGATAAGAAAGGTGGGATGGAGTCCAGCTGAGGCAAAGGAAAAATCACCTCAAGTTTTGCATTGATCTCCTAGCCTAAGTGAATGTTCATTCAGATTGCTATCTAAGGGATTCCTGGATAGGTGCGTGTTGAACTGGATGGCATGTGAGGTCCTTTCCAAGTCTAAATTCTATAATTTGGGAGGTAGTGGGAGAAATACCCACTATAAATGTTCATCTCTCCAGAAGTTCTCAACCTATGGGTCATGACCCCTTTGGGGGTCTAACAACCCTTTCACAGGGATTGCCTAAGGCCATCGGAAAACACATATTTCTGATGGTCTTAGGAACTGAGACACCACTCCCCTATCCATCTCCAGGTGGGTCCGCCCACATGCAGATATGCCCACATACGAGTATTAAAGGGTCACAGCATTAGGAAAGTTGAGAACCACTGATCTAGAACCTGCTTGCACATGTTTTTGACTGGGAACTTACTACTTGAGTTGGGTTAGGAAAGGACATAGAGATGGGATTTCATTAATATATGAAACTCCTAAGTCAAGAAGCCTTCAACCTAATGCAGGTTATGCAGGTTGATACTTTCTCTTCAACTTCCAGTAGAAGACTAAGACACTTGCCCGGGGTCACACAGGTAGTATATGTCAGAGGCAGGACTCTCAGGCTACACTGCTGATTCATTTCCACAGGATTTTCTCCACCATTCCATAAAAACCTCTATATCCTGAAAGCTCACTTCTCGATTACCTCTCACTTTAGAATTGATTGTCTGGTTCCTCTCAAAAGCTCCGGTTTAAGGAGGAGGCCCACACTGTTGGCTCCTCTCCTGGGACTTTGTCTACCTTGTTGCTCTGGGTACCCTTCTCTATCCTCTTTTCAGCTCCCTTTTATGCATTGTCTTACTCCAAAAGAATGTAAGCTCCTTAAGGGCAAGGACTATTTTTCTGCTTGTATTCTGCTTAGTACACTGCTTGGCACAATAATAGGGCAGCTAGGTGGTGCAGTAGATAGAGTGCTGGACCTGGAGCCAGAAAATTAACTAACTAACTGTGTGATCCTGAGCAAGTCACTTAACCTTGTTTGTCTCAGGTTTCTCATCTGGAAAATGAGCTGGGGAAGGACATGGCAAACCACTCCAGCATCTTTGCCAAGAAAACCCCAAATAGAGTCACAAAAAGTCAGACAGCTGAAAATGATTAAACAAAAACAACCACAAATGGCACAATAAATGCTTGCTGACTAGCTGCTGACTGACTTACTTAAACTTAGATTTTCCTAGCTTTGAGACAAGATCTTTATCCACTACACCATGATGGCTCTCCACTACTTACCAAGGCAACTTGTTCATTTAGATTTTTCAAAACAAAATCTGCCTTTAAAAATGTATTTATAAACATTTAATCTGCCACAGGCTTTTACTACCCTATACTGCCATACTATTTACCAAGGCAGATCTAAATGTTAGGAAATTTTTCCTTATGTCAAGTAAAAATCTGTTTCTCTGCAACTTTCTGCCATTATTCTTTGTTCTAGCCTCTGGGGCCAAACACAACAAATGTATTCCTTTTTCCATCCACATGGATGCTCTTTAAGTATTAAAAAAAAAAAAAAGATTCCATCATTCCCTGTCTCTCCATCTACCACCACTAAGTCATTTCTTCCCTAAGCTAAATATCCTTGGCTCAAAATCAACTTATAT
Source organism: Pseudocheirus occidentalis (assembly GCA_028646575.1). NCBI lineage: Eukaryota > Metazoa > Chordata > Mammalia > Diprotodontia > Pseudocheiridae > Pseudocheirus > Pseudocheirus occidentalis. The sequence continues at coordinate 99,657,908 of CM053595.1, forward strand.
GGCATGATCTTCATTCCCTACCCCATCCTGCTCACTCCTATGGGTGTCTTCCAATATGTCAACATTCTTACTAAAATATGTTGTTCTAACTGAACCCACTACTCCAAATGCAATCTGCCTAGAGCAGAGTACATTAGGACCATTATCCACAGAATGAGATTGGAAGATCTGCTATGAGGTCTCAACTTCTCAAAAGTATCTCTGTCATCTGTCTGTTTGCCCTAGTAGCCTAAAGCAGCAGTTCTCAAAGAATGAGCCAAGAACCCCTGGGGGCCCCTAAGACCCTTTGAAGAGTATTGCAAGGTTAAAAATATTTTTATAAAACTAAGATGTTATTTGTCTACTAAAATACTATTCCCTTTTCCAACTACATATCCATGAGGTGGGATTTTCTTCCAACCAAAACAATATATTACATCAGACTGAACACAGAACAGATCTAATTGAGAATCTAGCTGTCTTCTATTAAGGCGGACTTTAAAGAGATTTGCAAAAATGTATAAAACAATGCCACTCTTCCAAGTTTTTTGTTTTGGGAAACAGGTATTTTATACTAATGATATGTATTATATAATTATCATGTAATTATATAATAATATTATTGTAATAATTTTAAAAGTATATTAACATGTAATGGGTCTATTGTTATTTAAAATGAATTAATTAATTTTTTTAAGTTTTAATTTCTAATGAAGTAAATATTGATAGATACAACCCACATATGCAAAAGTTCTTTAGGTTATTCAATAATTTTTCAATAATTTGGGTTATTTACAATAATAACTTATAAAGGGGCATCAAAACCAAAAAGTTTGAACATCATTAACCAAAAGTATCACCATTAGAAAAGTTGCTTTGGTATAGGGCCTTCAATTCACCTAGGACATAGAGTTGGAATTTTGTCCAACCCTGTCATTTTTTTTTTTTATTGCTTTTTGGAGGGGGGAAGGTAGGGCAGTTGGGGTTGTGACTTGCCCAAGGTCACACAGCTAGTTTTTTTGTTAAGTGTCTGAGGCCGGTTTTGAACTCAGGTCCTCCTGACTCTATGGCTGGTGCTCTATTCACTGTGCCACGTAGCTGCCCCTAACCATGCCATTTTCCAAATGAAAAACCTGGAGTCCAAAGTGAGGCGGGGGGTGTTGAGCAATAAGCCAAAGATTCATAGGTAAGCATTAGGAGCAGGATTTTAATCCAGATCTTCTGACTCCTGAATAAATTTGCTCATCCCCTTACCTTACTGATTCTATAATCTGTGTGCTCAGAGTTAATTTGATAGCCATGCTCTTTCAGTCACTCATAGATACACAGAGGTGGGGAACTTGAGACCTCAAGGTTACATGTGGCTCTCTAGGTCCTCAATGAGACCCTGTAATTGAATCCAAACTTCACAAACACTGCACTTGAGGACCTAGATGGTCCCATGTGGCCTTAAAGCTGTAGATTCCCCACCCTCAAAATAAACCTTTTGGTCTTTTCCATCTATAGATCTATATTTCTCTAAGATTCCAAGAAACTCTAATATAAATATCTAATATACAAAATATAAAAAATCTTGACCTGAGCTAGTGATGCATAGTTAATGCATCAGAGAAGGAATCAAGAGACCTGAGTCGTAGTCCCTGATCTACCACTAATTATTTGTGTAATCTTAGTCACTTCCCCTACCTGTGCCTTAGTCACCCCTTCTGTAAAATGAGGAAGTGAGAAAAGAAGGGGTTATTAACCTAAGGTTCAGGATCTCTAAGTGATCCATGAACAAGTTTCACAGGACCCATGAACTCGGATGGGGAAAAAAATTATGTTTTTATTTTCACTGACCTCTCTAACTAAAGCTTCCTTCTAAAAATTATCCTAAGAGGGGATCCATTGGCTTTACCAGACTCTCAGAGGAGTCCATGAGGCAAAAATGGTTAAGAATGGAACAGATGAATCTGGGATGGATGACCTTCGACCTTTGGCATCCTCTAGTTCTCTGGCTGCCATTGTTCTGAAGCTGTGCACAGGGATTGGTGGGAGCCCAGTTCCTGCTTGGTAACTGGCGTGTGACAAATTTCCCTTGTACAATACTTGGTTCCAATTACAAATTCATTAAAGGGCTCCAATGTAGTGCTCATTACAAGTGTGTCACAGGCAGCCTGCTGCACCCCAGGGAAAGAAAAGCAGAGAAAAAAGAGGAGATTGGTTTCCCAACCATCTGAGCTCCTAGGATTCAGGAAAAGAAAAGGCTCAGTTGGACATGAAAGAGAAGAAAATGATGAATGATAGCCAATTACATGATATGCCTCCAAGGACCCAAACCACCTATACTGCCCCTCACCTTTCCACCTAAACTCCAATTGTTTCAGCACTACTTGATCAGAGCCAAGTCAGTGCCCACCAAGAAGACAACCTTACATTGCTGTCGTGTAAGGCCAAAAGCACTGCACCAAGAGCCAAGGGATCAAGAGTCTACATTAACTCTGCCACTAACCTCTGTGTAACATTAAGCAAATCTTGTCACCTCTCCACATCTCAGTTTACTCTCCCATCAAATGGAGGCATATTACCTGACTACATCTCATGAACTAGTCACAAAAGTCAAATGAACTGGGGGAGGGGGAGGGCGGGGAGGAATTCTTTGGCAAAGTGGGTATAAGAGAAAGAGACCTAGATTTGCAGTCACCCAAACCAGGCTTGAATACTAATTCTCTTCTTACTACCTATGTTACCTTGACAAGATGTTTTACCTCTCTAGGATTGAGTTTCTACATCTACAAAATGAGGGAGATAGATTAGGCAATCACAGGACTTAAGACATCCAAAGGCAGCCAAGTGAGGTGGGGCATAGAGCACTGGGCCCAGGGTCAGGAAGAGCTGAGTTTAGATGCTTCTTTAGACACTTTATATCTGTGTGACCCTAGGCAAGTCATGTAACTTCTGTCTGCCTTAACAGCCTCCTTAACTATGCAATGAAGACATCAGCACCTTCCCCCAGAGTTGTGGTGAGGATCAAATGAGATATTTGTCAAGTGCCTGGCAGATAGTAACTTTAATAAATGCTTATTTTCACACACACACTCTCCACTTTAGGATCATATGTTTTTAGCTGGAAGGGACCTTAATGGCCATCTAGATTCCCCTCCCACTCTGAAACCTATGATTTTAAGTATCTAAAGCTCTAAACAAATGCAAGTGTTTATTATTTAGCATTGAGCAGCCTTTGTTCTCACTAACACCCACTCCTCAGCAAAGCTACCTCCTGGAGCTTGCTCTCATCATAATTCCCATTTCTGTAACATTTTCATGGACTTTCTTCACAATATCTCAGTGAGAAAATGAATGCAAAGATGACCTCATCCTTTTTCTACAAATTGGGAAACCAAGGCTCAGAGTTTTGCCCAGCGTCACCCCACTACCAAGGGCAGGAACCAGGATTAAGATTCAGATTTTCTTACACTCAAAGCAGTATTTTTATCATTTCTACCCCAGCATCTTTTGCTCAAAGGAACTCCTAAGAAAAGGTAGGGAGCAGAAGCATAGATGCTCTCCAAGCTTCCTCTTGACTGCAGAGGGAGCTACAAATGGGAGGGGACCCTATAGGTGGAAGATCCATATATTCCAAATACCTCTGAAGAGTAAAATGACTCATTCTAAATGTTTTTATTTAGCTAGGTGGCATGATGGATAGAGCACTGAGGCAGGAGGCAGGGAGACTCATCTTCCTCAATTCAAATCTGGACTCCAATACTCACTAGCTCTGTGACCCTGGACAAGTCCCTTAGCCCTATTTGCCTCAGTTTCCTCATCTGTAAAAATGAACTGGAGAAGGAAATGGCAAACCGCTCCAGTATTTTTGTCAATAAAACCCCAAATGGGGTCACAGAGTCAGATACGACTAAAAACAACTGAATAACAAAATATTTTTGCTTAGGGAGAGAAGAGTTTAATTTGCTCTTTGGCAGTCTGAGCTAGAGTATAATATCAAAGAAAGAAAGCTGAACTTGGAGTCACAACGACTAGATTCTGAATCCAGCTCCTACTTACTGTGTCTCTGTCATAAGAATGAGAGGACTTCGGGGTTTGGGATTGGTTTTGGGTTTTTGTTTGTTTGTTTGCTTGTTTTGGTAGCTTTGTGTATCCAGCACTTAATGCAGGGTCTTACACAAAAACAGTATGGTACAGATTCATGTTGATTGATTGACCAGGAACAAGTCCTTTCACTTCTCAGAGAATCAGTTTACTCCTCTATAAAATAAGGAGAAAAAAATAAAATAATACTTTCACTCATTCCTTCCCAGGGTTGTTTTGAGGAAAGTATAAAGTGAAATACACATAGGAGCTCATTTTAATTTTTTAAATTTTTAAGAAATTATAGTTTTTGTTTTCATTTTCATTTCTAAATATTCTCTTCTCCTTCCTCTATGTAGAAAAGTATCACTTGGAGCAAAGAACAAAATAAAAGTGGGGAGAGGGAAGCAAATAAGCAAAAATAATCAATATTATTTGTCTGACAATATATGTAATGCTCCACATCCTTTGGTCCCTACCTTTTTAAAGGAAGTTATTATACAGGTATGTATCTAAATCAGGGGTGAGGAACCTGCAGACATGTGGCCTTGTAAGTCCTTGGATGCAGTCTTTTGGCTGAGTCCAAGTTTTACAGAACAAATCCTTTTATTAAGGGGATTTGTTCAGTTAAAGGGCTGCTCTCGAGGACATAGAAGGCCTTTGTGGCCTCAAGGCTGCAGGTTCCCCATCCCTGACCTAAATACATATCAATATAATATTTTAAAGCCCTTCACAACCTGACCCTAATCTACTTTTTCAACCTCACTGGACATTATTCCCCATTCTGCATTATGTGATCTAGCCAAACTGGTCCTCTCTCTATACCTCACTCACAGTATTCCATTTTCTGTCTCCGCAGTAGAGACTGTGTTCCAACTCTGGAATGTAATCCTTCCTTATTTCTGCCCCACTGCATCCCTGCCTTCCTTTAAGATGTTTCAACAATGACAACAACAAATACAACAGATAAATCTTCTCTATGAGACCATTCTAGATTCTCCCTACTTTGTGTGTGTGTGTGTGTGTGTGTGTGTGTGATTGATGTATTTATGATGTGTATCTTTGCACCTCTTGTCTCCCCCACAAGAAGGTAAGAATATTTTGAGTTAAGGTTTGTTCCATTCTTTATTCTTATATCCCCAGTGCTCAGCACAGTGCCTGGCACAGAGTAAGTGCTTGATAATTACTTCTTGTTTGGTTGATTGATTGATTATAACTGTTAGTCGAGAGTTCATACTTTTCCAGGACAGAGGAGAGAACTAGCTATCCGTAAGTGAACTGCTTCCTTTTGCCCCTTTCCCTCAAGTGATGTCATATGATACATTCACCAATCCTCAGATGCCCTGCTCCTGAACTCTCTTCCCAATGAACTGGCAAAGTTATCATTTGTCTGCCCTGCTCAATGAAGGCAGAACAATCTCAACTTCTGCTTTTCCTCCTTACATTCAGATCAATAACTCTTTCTGTGGTTTCTACAGAACCATGGAGGATACCAGGAATCCTAAATGACTTAGAGAGTAAGTCTGAATAACATTCAGACTATCAGTAATCTGGCCCACATGGGTAAAAAGAAACTGAACAGATGAGAGAGCTAATAATGATGTTACCCCCCCCCCTCCCATGCCACCAAAAAGCAAAGTAAAAAAGAAGAAAAAACACAAAAGAAAAAAGAAAGAAGTTCAGAGGGAAACACAACCAATGAGGACAGCTTTGAAAGTAACAGGATGAATTTTTATACAAATAATATAGAATTGAAAGCAAGCTGTGCATAATAGAGATTCACAGTTTCACATACAACTCTATTTTTCTGTTCTATTTTGCATGTAGAAATTTTCTTCTTTCTTTGGTGTTCATTAGATTTGAAATAAAAAAAATTAACCAGGAGGCAAAGGAAATATTAGATATTGAAAGTGAGTATGGAAGGCATATAGAAGTCATGCATCCTTTCTCAAAATAGGAGACAAAGGCAGGAAATGAATTTATCAGTTATTTGAGTTTTTCTAACAGCTTATTGTAGGTCATCTAGATGGCACAGCAGATGGAGCGCTGGAACTGGAGTTGTATTTTTGAGTACTAATCTGGCCTCAGATACACACTAGTTTTGTGATCCTATACATCACTTAACCCTGCTCACCTCAGTTCCCTCATCTGTCAAATGAGCCAGAGAAGGAAATGGCAAATCACACCAGTATCTTTACCAAACACAACTGAACAACTTACAGAAACTTGTTGGACAATTTCTGAACATTTTGACTTTTGTACCTAATGTTTGCTGTTGTTCTTATGCTCTTAGAGCTAAAAAGTACTTCCTTCAAAACACTGCCATGGAATGATAGTTAAAAATAGTACTACCTCCATTTTATAAATGAGGAAAGCAAATCTTAGGGAGGTAAGAGATTCCCCCATTGTGACATAGCTATTAAGTATTGAAGGCAAGACTTGAACTTGTCTTCTGATCAGTATTTCTCCTACAGCACCAGGCTTCTTTACAACCTCCTCCATGCCTCAGTTCCTCTTCTGAAAAATGAGGCATTTGGGCCAAGTGATCTAGAAGGAATCTTCCAAGTCAAATAAATATTCTAAGATTTTCTTATTTGTAAGGGTCAGGGCACCTCACTGCCAAGCATTAGAAAGTATTTTACTCACAAAAGAGACCTTCGCTCATCTCCTTTTTACTTTCTTGACACACAATTCTATTGTAGTTGTCTGGTTTCCAAGTCCACAGAAGATTTGAACCAAGAAAAGGGAGAGCCCAGGGTTCGTGCACTGAGAGATGGCCTCCTTGACTACTAAAGTCCCTTTCAACACAGAAATTCAATGACTCTATGACTATGACATTATTTGGCTGATCACAGGAGTGTTTTAACTGGTTTTCCTGGTTCTTTGTAATATTCTGAGATGAACAAGGTTGCCTAGATTGTTGGTGTTTCTGCATTTTTGTCAATGCAGATGAAGATTATGTTCCTCATTTAAGTCTTATATGGCAGAAGAGAGAAGGACAATAAGAAGGAGAATGTAGATGCATACCCCATTAAAAGAGAATTTTCCTGTAAAGAATCAGACACAGGAGTTGACACTAGCCTCCTGCACCAGACCACTACTCTATTCTTCTACTTACTCCCTAGTCTCAGGATACTGTTGTCCCCAGTGTTTCCCCCTGCCTAATTGTGGCTAAGCAACTCTCAATGACAGAGAGGGTAAAACTCCCATCACTGTGCATGCCAGCCACAAATATAGCCCTGTACAGCACTGCCAGCAGAAACAATGAGGGAGGGGGGCAGGGAATAGGGAAAGGAAGGAAGTGGCTAGCAATCCTCTTTACACTAGAAATGGGATTGGAAATGGGGTAATCGTCTAAATGGGCAGGACTGATGAGTTGATAAACATAACTCCCCTTTTTTTTATTACAGAGATGAGGTCAACTCAGCATTATAATCCCCTTCCAACTGCTCAGGGAGATTTCCAGCCAGTCACTACCACCCCACCTCACCCAACCACTGCATTAGTCTGATGGGAAAATCATAAATGAGATCTCATCTGCACTGTTTCATAATGGCCTTTAAGAGCATGGGGCCTGAGGTTATTATGGGGCCCAGGACACCCCTTCTGTACTGTTCTCCTTTGTCTCCCTGCCTATCTCTCCCTCCTCCCTCCCTTTCTCTTCCTTTTTTTCCCGTCCCTCCTCCTCACTATACTCTGTCCTCTCAGAATTTCGTTAAGTGGTCCTGAGTGAACTGTGGCTTTGTTAGTGGAAAGAGCATCAGATTTGGAGTCAGAGGTTTCATAGGTTTGAACATCAGCCTTGTTATTACCTACCAGTATAATCTTAAACAAGTCTCTTCATGTCTCAGTTTCCTTGCCTGTAGAAAGAGAAGCCTAGACTAGTTCAAGGGTCAACAAAGACTCTATTCGTTTTCTTTTTTGTTGTTTAATTTATTTTTATAATTTCAATATAATTTGTTTTCTTGTCATCTTTAGTATTTAAAAAGACTAATCTGAGATGGGGTCCAGAGGTTTCACCAGGCTGCCCCAGGGGTCCATGACATGAATAAAATGGATTTCCTGGATTATATAATCTTTAAGGTCTCTTCTAGCTCTAAACATGATCGATCTTTTGGGTCTGTTTAATGCACAGAGGAGGAAGTCACCTACTGGAATGACTGAAGTGACATTGAGGGCTATGCCCTTCTTCTTCCAAAACATCTCCTTTGTCACCTATCAATAGACCCACAATTCTACCACTAGCTTGTTTCTTTGCAGCATTGAAGGACTTTTGATATTCGAGATTCTCTCCTTGAAAGGCACATAGTCTCAGAAAAGATAAAATCTTAATTTTCTTATCATCTAACACTTCAGAAGAGAGATTAGTTGACATTGAGGTGAGAATAAGGTTCTGAAAGAATAAGACACAGAGTAGGCAACTGAGGGGACCTGGAGAATGAGGAAGTACGACAAACCAAAGTGGCACAAAATGGTGGAAAGGACACTGAATCTGGATTCAGATGTGGATGCAAGTCTCAACTCCAACAATTACTTGCTGTGTGACTATGGACAATTGACTTTACCTCTCTGAGCCTCAGTTCTTTCACCTGTGAAATTAGGATAATAATAGCTTTTTATCTAGACCTACTTCACAGAGGTGCTGTTAAAAAAAATCACCTTGTAAAGCTTATGCCTGTAGAGATTCCACTTCAAATGCCCAAGGTCATACAAGGAATGTGTAACATTTGAAACCCCTATACTACACTCAATAAACATTTATTAAGGACCTGCTATATGCCAGGCACCATGCTAAGTATTGAAGATATAAAGAGAGGCAAAGCTCTAAAGGAGTTCACAGTCTAATGAGAAAGACAACAAACAAACAACTATGTAAAAAAAAAAAAAGTTAAATACAGGATAAATAGGAAATAATGAACAGAAATAATCAACAAATGAAGAGGGATCAGGAAGGCTTCCTGTAGAGAGAGGAATTTTAGCAAAGATTCAAAAGAGATGAGACAGACAGTATTCCAGGAAAAAGACAGAAATGGAGACTATTCAGTGAAGAAATGTGCTCACCAGTATCAGCAGAAGTGGTGTGACCATGAGCAAGTCACACAAGCCGACACATACCCTCCATGGCTCTCACTTAGCTCATGTGTAATTTAAGTAGGTTGGAATAAATGATCTTGATCTACTTTCCCTAGCTCTAATGCACTAGAATTTAGTGCATTTTAGTATTTCCTTAGCTCTAATGTACTAGAATTTAGTGCATTTTAGTGTTTTCCTAACTCTAAAGTACTAAGTTATAGGAGGACCTCAACTCACTTGATATCAGTCATTCAATGTTAGAATGCCTTACATTTGCATAGCTTTTTAAATGAATTTTATTTAAACATTTGTTAAGTAGTTCCTATGTTCACTTTACCACAACAAGGTAGAGAAGGAATGCAGAATTAGATATAGATACTTTCTGCTTCAGACTTGTATGAAGAAGGAATAGCAGAGATAAGTACTTGAGCTGAATAAGAAGAAAGAAATTTTACAGGTGAACTGGAAGGGTTTGATTTTGAGGAGAAGATGGGATTTGGAGAGAAGAAATTGGGGAGTGGGAGAGGAATTAGGAAAATTGAAGGAAAACAATCTTCAGTTCCAGATTCTACTTCTGACTTCTATAAGAAAATGCTAAAGGAGGAGTAGAATTAAGGATAAAGTGGTAAATAGCTCAAGAAGACTTCAGGAAAGGGAAAAGAAGGTAGTTCGCAAGGAAAAGTAAGAAAAGGTGAACAAAGTGAGAGGTAAAACAAATTGGCAGAATGGATTATTAAATGGTACAAATTAGTGAAATATATAGGAGGTTGGTAGGAGGAGGGAGACGAGGTGAAGTGTGGCTATAAAATTGGAGAGTCTGAGGAAAAATAAGTGTGGTATGGCTGTCAAGTCATTAAGAGGTGATAATAGCTTATAAAGGTCCTATATATAAGTATTTAGGGGTATGGTATAAATATTCCCTAACTGTTTTTTTTTTAAAAAAGATATAAAATAAGATCTGAGAATCAAATCCCTTCATAGTCTTTCATTTTGAGGGACAGTATAGTGTAATGAATAGGACACTAGACATGAATTCAGAAAGACCTGGATTGAAATTCAATCTCAGACACTTATTGTATGACCCAGAGCAAGTCACCTAACCTCTCTGAGCTTCAGTTTCCTCATCTGTATAAAGACAGGGTTAGATTCAATGGCATCTAAGGTCCCTTGTCAGATATAAAGCTATGATCCTTCCTTGTCAAGCAGAGAGTTGGCAGCCAAGGACAACACTAGTTTAGAAAACAAAGTCACTTGTAAATGTCATGAGGAGACTGACAAGATTATTAGTATTGCCTTTATAACAGTTTCCTCATCTATAAAATAAAAGGGTTGGATAAAACTCTGGACAACATATATCTCTTTGTTTTTGTTTTTTTAATTTTATTGACTTGTTTGTTTACTTTTAGGTTACAAGATTCAGTTCCAGAGTCCCATGAGTTTCAGATTTTTTTCCCCTTCCTCCCCACCCCCCACCCCCGCCATGGTGGCATACAATCATGTATAGGATCTGCAAATTCCTTCACATTGCACAATAGTCTGGTTGTATAGGTGTTATAGCCAATGTAGTGAACAACGAGAAAAGAGAAACAAAAGCCAAACATCGAAAAGAATGATAGCATGCAGTCTCCTTTTAAACTCTGATCTTTCTGGATCTTTCTCTGAATGTAGACATCTCCTTCCATCCTGAGACTTGTAGAGCTGGCTTTTAACTGTGCGATGCTGAGAAGCATCCAGTTTTTCAAAATTGGTCGTCACACATATGATGTATCTGTGACTATGTACAAATTTTTCCTGGTTCTGCTCTTCTCACTTAGCATCAATTCATATAAGCCTCTCCAGGTAAGTATGAAGCCCATCTCCTTTCCATTTCTTATGGCACAATAATATTCCATCACATTCATATACCATAACTTGTTCAGCCATTCCCCAATTGATGGGCATCCCTTAAATTTCCAGTTTTTTGCCACCACAAAGA
>CM053595.1:99669502-99743395 GCA_028646575.1 Pseudocheirus occidentalis
GGAAAGGGCGGGGACGAGGGCGGGGAGAGGAGAAAGAGTGCTACATAAGCTTTTGAAGTGGGGGAGGGGAAACCTGACCCTTGTCAGAAGGTTGTAGAGTACAAGAATGTCAAACTAAGGAAAAAAAAATTAAATAAAATTGCAACTGTATAGATAGAGCACTTTTTTAATTGAGGCTCTTTTTGAAGGGGACAGGACTAGATGCTCCAAGGAAGAAGTAGTAGTTTATTCTCCAAGTTATAATATAATAGAGCTAAAGAAACAAGCAGATATCAACCAGTAAGGTTTGGAGCAAGAAGCAAAAGGAATGGTAGTCAGTGATTCTCTGCTTGTGAGGTAGCAAGGCAGCTATTTGGTAATAACAAAAGAGAGGACTGTTGTCTTCCTGGGGCACATATCCAGGACTCAATAGAAGAAAACTTCCCAAGATTTATCAGGATATGTGACTACTAACTACTTCTGGTAATTCATGAAGTCAAAAATGACACAACCAGGAAGAATATAAAAAGCATTGCCAAAGAATATGAAGTTGTGGGGGCAAGATATTTAAGGCAAGGAATATAGAAAAGAAAAATGTATTTGGGAAGTGGGTTGCTGACTCAGAAGTTGATATCTTGGAAATGGATTTAGATTTCTGGACCCCAACTTAATATAAATGTATGACAGACTCTTGGCCAGGGATGGAGTACACCTAACAAAAGTTCTAGTAAGAATGTATCTGCTGGAATTGGCAAAGATAATAAAATATGTTAATGTTAAAGGGGTTATAGAAAGATAGGCACGCATTGTTGGTGGAGCTATGAAACAGTACAACTATTCTGGAAAGTAATTTGGAGTTATGTAAATAAAGTGACCAAACTGGTTATATCCTTTGAACCACAGATGCCCACTCAAAGGCATATATCTATCAGATTCCATTAACAAAATAAAGGCTCCATAGACACCAAAATATTCATACCAGCATTTTTGTGGTAAATAACCAGAAAGAACACAGATGCCCATTAATTAGGTAATCATGAAGAAAAAAAAAACTTTGCTACATAAACACAATGGAATACTACTGTGCTGTAAGAAATGACTGACATGATGTATACAGAGAAAACTGGAGGGGAAAAAAGATTCATGGAAAACATGGTGGCTATCTTCAGGTGTGTGAAAAGCTAGCAAGTAAAAGACAGATTAGTATTCTTCTGTTTGGCTCCAAAGGACATAACCAGAAGCAATGATTGGAGTTATACAGAGGCAAATCTAGGCTTGACATCAAGGAAAGACTTGCTAACATTTCGAGTAATCCAGAAATTGAATGAGCTGTTTTAGCAGGTGGTTGAAATTCCCTTCACTGAAGGTCTTCAAGCACAGTCCAGATAGCCACTTGCCTATGTTGTAGTGGGGTATGAATTAGACTAGTGATATACTGATTCTACATTGGACAAGGTACTTGCCCTCATTAAGCTTGTAGTTTAGGAGAGAGATAGAGGACGTATATCTAAGTATAATACATAGTAAAAATAATGCTATATGAATAAGAGAACTATAAGCAAAGTACAATTAAAAGCAAAATGTCATAATTTCTGGTATTCAACTTTGTTCCTATGAAATCTCTGGGAGGTATTTATTAGTATGTTCATTTTATAGGAAGAGGAGATTAAGGTTCAGAAATATAAAAGGACTCCACCTCAGGATCCTACAGAAAAAGAAAAGTCAGCTGCTAAGCCAAGAGTAGGAATCAGGACCGATCTCTCAGGTCATAAGATCTCCCTGATTGCCTTCAGTAGCTTCTTCCCTAGTTCTTGGACAGGGATATGACTTCCACCCTCTACTGCACTATCATCTTCACTACTACATGTAGTAGCTCTCTGTTCTACCCAACAGAATGCAAATATTCCATATCAAAGGAAATGATGCCAATTGTTCCACATTATTAAGAAAAAGGCTCTAGATTGTTTTGTAAATGTGAGCAAGTGAGCTCAGCAATGCAAAGGAGCAGTGATAGGGAGCAATGTCCTACATAGGTGTTTGCTGGCTCATCTTCTCCAGTCTCAAATGTCAAAAGCAAAGTCCTTTGCCTGGATTCTTCTAATTTCCATAGCTTCTTTAAAATAAACTGGAGGGAGGAGGGATATTACAAAATATTACAGATTTTTTTTTCTTAAATTGGAGAATGCCTATCACAGAATCACAGTATTTTAGAACTGTAAGAGACTTTCAAGGTCTCTAGTCCAATCTCCTCATTTTACAGATGAGGAAAACTAGACCCAGAGATAGACGTTAGGTGCCCAAAGTCATTTAGAGTAAAGGGTGGAAGAGCCAGGACTAGAATCTAGGTCCCTTTCCTACTAAGTACAGTGCCCTTTCTACCACACAATATAACCGTCTTTGAATTTCCAGTGGCATCACTCAGCCTAAAACATTCTCACATTTTTTACTAATTTCACAATATAGTAGTTTCTCCAGCTATCAGGAGGGGGAAAAAATCCTTCTTTTTCCCTCCAAGGAAGAACACAAAAGCTATTTTAGTCACCACATTATAAGATATATGACCAAAGCATACAAACTAAGGAAATTGGAAGTCCTGCCAATGTCTCAGAAAAGGCATTGACAGGCAGGCTGTTCAGAAGCTAATTTTCTTTCTACTATGGGAGGGGGGGATTGTGGGAGGGAGAGCAGGAAAGAGAATGAGGGAAAGGGGAGGAAAACAGAGGAGAGAAGAGAAAAAGACACACATTTGCATGTGCTATATACTCTCTTGTTACTAGGGAATTTGGCGTGAAAGAAGATTCTTTGCTTCAGCACTTAACAGCTCCAACACTTACTAGCTATGTGACTGTGGGCAAATTATTCAACCTTCTTGAGACTCAGAATCTTCATTTATAATAGGGGGATAAGAATTCTTGTACAATTTACCTCACCAGGGGTGTTTTGAGCAAAGTGCTTTGTAATCCTTAAATATGACACTCATTCAACGGGAAGGGAAACATTTAAGTGTCTATGTGGAAGGCACTGTACAAGGGCATACAAAGACTAAAAAAAATTTTAAATGAATGGTCCTTACCTTCAAAGAGCTTACAGCTTCCTAGAGGGAGTGAGATATAGCATAAATATAGATAAGTACTGATAGTACTAGGGCAGAGGAATGACAGAGGCAAAGGAGGAGGGATCCAGACAACAATGAGCAATGAAACAATTAATTACAACAACCTGAAGAGAGGGAGAACATTTAGGGGAAGGGGGAAGAATGCAGAGAGAAAAGGGGCCTTAGCAAGGAAATCTTCCCAAGCAGGCCACACCTGAAGTGGGCCCTGAAAGAAGATAATTATTCTAAAGTGCTGGTTGGGGAGGTTGTGCATTCCAGTCATCAGAGACAGCTGGAACAAGTACAAGGAGGCAGAAGATGACAGCTCAGCTTGAGTACCAAAAACAAGTTGTCCAGTTGGACTGGAAGGTGGAATTTGATGGGAAACGTACATATTACAAAAAAAAAACCTAACAAGGTAACTTTAGAGCCAGATTGTTGAAGGTCTCAAATGTTATCACCATTATTATTATTCTTTCTCAAAGATCCTACTATATTCTCCTCACCTGAACTCACTAATCCCTAGGTAGTGACAGTCATCTCCATGGTAACCATTCATGACATCATAAGCACAATAAGGACACCATAAGGGGGAGCAACAAAGAGGAGCCCACACCCTGTTTCAAGACAAACACCAGACATGACTCTAGATGCTGCCTTGAGGTGCTGATTAAGAGATAGCTCTCCAAACATATGCTCTGGAGTAGCCAGTGTTTATTAAAAGGCTCCAGTTTCCCAGGAATCCGTGAGTGTGGACAAAAGCCTCTGAAATTTCCAAAATCACACAGCAACCCCTTCACAGGAAAGTAGGCCAGCTGAATTGACAAATGACAACCTAAAGATTAAAATCATTAAACACTGTTGTTTTTTGCAGGTGTTCCCGAAGGGTCAACAAAAAAAGGGGGGGGAAGGAGTAGAAGAGGGATCTTGAAATGGTTCCATAAATATTTTCTAGAAAACTGCCAAGGGGGATGGGGGGAAATGAAATAAGGGAGAGTGGGGGTGGGTGATCACAGCATATTCCTAGAGAGTCCATCTTTTCCTTCTACCTTTCTTTACCAAAATCAAGTTCATTGCTTGAAGTCCTAAAGGCTATTAATAACTGCCAAAATCAGCCAACAGCCCATAGGTTATCAAGCCACTATGCTAACTGTGTCCCCACTCAGAAGAATGGCAGGATTATAGAGGAAAACAGAACCCAGAGACAGGAGATGAATGCCAATTTCTACTTCTTTATCTGTTTTCTGTTTTGCATACAGATCTAGCCATAAGCTCTAAAATTCCATTACTTTGAGATACATCAGACCTTCCTCAAATCTGCACTTATAATCAAGGATAGGAAAAGGTATTATTTGAAAAAAATACATTGTGTTCCCCAAGCTACCCTAGCCATCACCACCATGCACACATCTGTTTTTTAGAAAGATGTTACCATGAATACAGGTCACTTTAATTTCTGTTATTTATAACACACTTTTTAAAAAAGCATGGGAAATATAAATTGAAGAGGACTAGAACTAACAATCTTAGAGCTGGAGAGTAAACATTATCCAGTGAAACTACCAGTTTAATTACTAATGGTGGAATTTCAATTTATATGTGTTTTAATTAACCACAGAAGGGCTCACCTATTATTATTCCCTGAACACGAAAGAAATGACTAAATAGAGGAGAAAACATCTTTAGGGAAAATCTTTGTCTTTGCTCTCAATCTCATCCAAGACACAAAGAATTTGGAGTGAAGAGATACTGTGCTATTTGACTTCTTGAATGCAAACAAAATATGGATGTTGTTTCAATAAATAATGTTCTTGGATGAATGTCATAACCAGAAAGTTATGAAAAATTGCAAAAATATCATTTGATAGTCACTGAAACAGCACTTCGGAGGAATCAAACCAAAAAATTATAAACTTTTCACCTTTAATTCCCCAACCCCTCAAACTGCTGCCTTTCCTGACCTTCCTGTTTCTGTCTGAGTCATTATTGAATCTCCCAGGCTTGAAATCTCATGGCTCATCTCTCTACCTCATGGTCCCCCAATCCTCCACCTCCATCCAATCAGAGAGGGAAGGAGGAGAATGGGTAGGAAGAGGTATCAGAAGATGAAAAGGAGCAGGAGAAGAGGACAAGGAGGGAAGGAGGAAGAGGAAAAGGAGAAGAAAGAGGAGGAGAAGGATTGAATCTAGGACAGTGGTATACTTTGGGGATGGCAAATATATTAGTTTGGCTAAAACATAGGGCTTAAATACTACGTTTTCAAAACCTTCCTCCCTCCTGCCTGCTTTTCCAATCTTCTTACCCCTTACTGTCCTCCTACAAACTCTTCAATCCAGTAACCCAGGACTTCTTGCTATTCCTCAAACAAGACATCCATCTCTAGACTTTAGGCTGTCCCCCATGCAAGGAATGTTCTCCCTCATCATGTTTACTTTCTGGCTTCCCTGGCTCCCTTCAAGTCCCACTTAAAACCCTACCTTCTATAGAAGAACCTTCCCCATTCCTATTAATCATTTCCTATTCATTCTGCATGTAGTCTGTTTGTGTTTAGTTATTTGTGGGTCATCTCCTGCCCCCACCTTAGACTTTGAGCTCCTCAAGGACCTGCACTGTCTTGCTTTTCTTTGTATCTCCAGTTTAGCATGGTGTCTGACACATAGTAGACATTTAATAATGCTTATTGACTAAAGTCAGAAAGCTGACAAGTAACAGAGCCAAATTAGAATCCAGGTCTTAGGGCAGCTAGCTGGCACAGAGAATAGAGTACCAGCCCTGGAATCAGGAGGACCTGAGTTCAAATCCAGCCTCAGACACTTAACACTTACTAGCCGCGTGACCTTGGGCAAGTCACTAAACCCCAACTGCCCTGCCTTCCCCCCTCCAAAAA
Source organism: Pseudocheirus occidentalis (assembly GCA_028646575.1). NCBI lineage: Eukaryota > Metazoa > Chordata > Mammalia > Diprotodontia > Pseudocheiridae > Pseudocheirus > Pseudocheirus occidentalis. Next base: position 99,675,463 of record CM053595.1, read on the forward strand.
GCAAAAAAAAAAAAAAAAGCCACGAACCCGGGTCTCCTGATTCCCAGTGTATGATAGCAGCACTTTACCTCTCTCAGTTCCAAGAAACTATAGAAAACAAATGTGCTAAGTACTTGTGAGTAATCTAAAGCTACTACCTCGGGATATTTAGCATGAAATGTTGCAATAAGAATTCTCTGCATTATAAAATGTCAGTGAGAAGGTAATATGACATGGAGGGTAATGTACTAGATTTAAAATTAGGATAATCTGAGTTCAAATCATACCTCTAACATTTAATCAGTTGTGTGACCCTGTATAGGTCATTTAACATCTCTTAGCTAACTCTCAAAGACTCTAAACTTTAGGCAGATTAAAATCTAAATTCAGTGGAGGGAATCCCACATCAGTAGAATCACAGATCCCTGATATATTGACATTTGAAATGTCACTCAACTTTTATTTCTTCTATCATCTGTTAATGTCCCTGATCTTCATTAGTAGGAAGTGCCATCCTCTTGACCTTTGTTAGGAAACAAAAAGGAAAGAAAGCAAGTCAAGCTAAGTAAACTGGCACAGTACAACTTGCCCAAGGGCAGGTTAGTGCAAAACCCAAGAATGTAAGATCCTTGTTGTATAGTTTGCTCTCAAATAATGTATCCTTTTTTTCATGTCAACTAGCGTGGAAGTTCCTTATGGTCAGAGTCTTGATTTTATCTTTCTTTTGTGCCCCTCCTAGCAGTAGGGTAGCATTTTGCTTCTCAGGATTCCCGAAGACCAAAGAGTGAGCCCCCAACTAGGTCATAAGTAATTAGTTGCCTTGCCTACAGATATCAAAACTAGGGACATGGGGCCATCTCTAGTCATCCTGATCTATATCTTGCCCCTGGGCCCAGATGCCTTCAGAGGAGAAAGTAAAGCTAGTGACCTTGCCCAGCCCTCCCTCACTTAAATCCAATTCACTTGCAAGTCATGGCATCATCTTCCTAATGTCATGTTACTCTTTGAAAACAAAGAATATACAACAAATAAACTAGTGGTATGGGGCAAGGTCTCTCTACCAAGTCCACCTTCAAAACATATTTTTATTATATAAATAAAAATTATCATGTCTCAAGTCCTCCTAGGACTCTCTATGACCTCTGCTGATCACTCCCAGACCACAGGGTTGGTTCAGAAGGAAGTGCTGGATTTGAGTCAATTAAACAAGTTAAAATCTCACTTCTCTCATTTATTATGTATGACTATAGATAACTCTATTCATCTCTCTGAGCTTCAATCTCAGTTTCCCCATCTGAAAAATGAAAATAATACTACTTGAGAGAATAAACTAATTCAAATCAATCAACAATCATTAAATGAAGTAATGTTTTGCACAACCTAAAGTACTATATGTTAGTTATCATAATCATCATTATTATTATTAATAAAGATAGAAAAATCTATATGCCCAAGTGCCAGAGCTCCCTGTGAGCTATCTAGTTTAATTGCTGACTTTGGAATTTCAATTTATGTGTGTTTTAATTAACCACAGAAGAACTCACTCATTATTCCCTAAATACAAAAGAAAAACTGAATATGGGAGAGGGAAAAATATTTTCCTCAAGACAGTCATAGGCCGGGGCTACTCTAAGAAGCACGGACTTGTTATTTCTTCTAAATTCTCAAAACAATCATTAGTATAACTGTGTTAACCATCTAACCGTTGCTATATCAGAAATGCAAACAAAAGCTTCTCAGAAACTTTCTCACAGACTCAGTCCTGAACCTTCCTTTGCTATTTAAGGATAGGACCAAGCATTACCACAAGAAACCAAAACCCTGAGGAAATTATACACAAATATACACATTCTCCTCTGCCACTTGTATGCACAGTGGGGAAGAAAACAAGAACACACCCATGTCAGGGAAGTATCTCCAAGGAAACAAGGAAAATTCATCTGCTTTTATCTCATGTGTTATTCAGAAAGTCCCCTGGGTCTTACTCTTAGCCTATTAAAAATCCACACCAGTTGTGTCAAACTCAAATATAAACCACATATTGAATTGGAAAACCACAAATGAACATTATCTATGTTGCCTTGCATTTTTATTTATTTTATTAAACATTTCCCAGTTACATTTTAATCTGGTTCAGGCAGCACTCAGGAATTTTGCAGCTTGTCCCTCTGACCCAGACCACTAAGGGGCACAAAAGTAGACCAGCCTAACCACATCTAGGGAACTCAGTAACAACCCTTCTTCCACTTTAAATATCTTGGGAGATCCAAGCATAGTAATGCACACTTATAATCATTAATACTGGGGGAGGCAAGAGCTGATGGATTCATTAAATTCAGGAGTTCTGATTTTAGCCTTGTAGTATGGCAAAAAAAAAAAAAAGGGTTACCACTAACACTACTATCAAGAGCCATAATCCCTCCCCCAAATCCCACTCCCAGGCCACTTTCTCACTCCTGCTTCCACCAGACTGCCTAAATATCAAACATGAGCAAGTCAAAGCCTCTGTGCTAATCAGAAGTAGAATTTGGCCTATGAGTGACCTCTGTACTTGCAGCCTAAGCAAGATAGGGAGACCTAGTCTCAAAGGAAAAAAAAAACAGCATAGAAATAGAGACACAGATGGAGCTATAGATAAGATATAGATCCTGAGATTTATCATGGGAGAAGTTACCCTTCCCCTCCCCACTCCGAACAACTCTCAAGCTGCCTAATGCTCCTTAGCAGAGAATAGTTCCCTAGTCTCTATTATCCCAGTGTTAAATTAATCAGCTACCCTCATCTTTGCCATACCTACTGACCAAGGAGCTAACAACCTGCCTTCCTTCCTCTTAAAGTGAGCCCAGCCAGCAAAGGTGTTCTTACTTGATACTCAGCAGGGACATACTCACCTAGGTACATGCAGAAACCAACACATTATAAGGAATATAAATGGATGCTCAATAAATAATTATTGATTTGTACCCACTCATCCCATCCTCCCAAAATGCGCAGCCAAGGACAGGCCATGATTTGTACCTCTCTGGTATTAAAAAAAAAAAAAAAGCTATCCCTGCTTGAATCAGCAAAAAAAATTCATAGCAAGAAAGCAATCTGTGTTCTGATCCATCTGAGTTCTGCTTCCCAGTCCCCGGCTGAATGGAATAAATATTTGTCTTTCTTACTCTGTGTTTGAAGTCTGTACTAAGTTTGGTGCCAGCTGTTCTGAGATGGAAGAACAGCTTGACTCAAATGCCAACAATGAAAAAGAGGGATTATAATCAAGTGCTAGCTGTTCAAGAAAACTTAGAATCATAGAGCCTCGGGACCAGAAAGAGACCTCAAAAGTTATTTAATTCAGCCCTTATCCCAGCAGGAATCTCCTCTACAATATACTCAATCAATGGTCATCCAGCCTCTGCTTAAAGAATTCCAGTGATGAAGAATGCATTTCTTCTGCAGGCAGCCAATCCCACTTTTCCACAGATCTAATAGTGAGGAATTTTTCTTTACGTTGAGCCAATATCTGTCATCTTTGTCTTCCAGCCATTTCTCCTTTTCTTACTATCCAGCACCAACTAAGCAAAACAAATCTTCCACACAACCCTTTAGATATTTGAAGTCAACAATAATGCTCTTAGCATCATGCCTAATATGTGGTAGGTGCTTAATAAATGCTTGCTGCTTGATTGATTACTGTTTTCCCTCCTCTAGGTTAAACATTACCTTTTTTCTCTGAAGAATAGGACTATGGTTTTCTTTGGCCACCTCTGCAGTTGCCATCTCTCCTGATACATTTAGAATCAGGAAGGATTTTGAAAACCCTCAAATTCTACAACTCAGTTAAAGAAACCAGAGATTGTTTGTACCAGAAGTAAAAATGTGATACGTTCAACATCTCTTGTGACTATGAATATATGGGACTTGTGAAACCTATGGAAACAATGAAGTCCCTAAACAAAAACTCAGATTCATGGAATGTTGAAGCTGGAAAGGCCCTTAGAACACAACTTGCTGGAGCTACAGTGAACTTAGAATGCAGAACATCAGAACTAGAAAGATACCTCAGGACATAGCATGCCAGAGGACCTCAGAATACAGATTATCAAAGCTGAAAGGAACTTTGGAAACTATATGATCTTATCATTGGATATTTCACAAATAAGAAAACTGAGGCTCAGAGAAGAGAAGCAAATTGTCCAGTGTCACTGGGCATGATCAGGAGGAGAACTCATATCTCCTGACACCCACTTTAGTGCAACTAAATCTTAATGCATGGATGTGTGGGCAAGTCAGAATTGGGGGTGGGGAAGTAAGGTGAGTTAAGACAAGGCTTAAGCCAGATAATCCCTTTCCAAGCAATTCCTACTAGAAAGAACACTCTTCAGTAGCCCACACTGGTTTTAAAGGTTAGAACATAAGCTTTCCAGAGGAAATAATTTAGCAACTTGAACCTGAGGCTACAGTCTGCACTTCTCTGCAATGCATCTTCACATTTGCCACCACCAGGTGTCCAGGAGAACAGTGCCCCTAGGCAATGCTGGTTTTAATGAGGTCAGGATTAGAGTCACCTAGAAAGCAGGACACAATGACCTTATGACTGATGCCTTCAAGTCACATGAACTAGAGTCACTAAGAGAACTAAAACAATCATTAATAACTTTTTTAAATAATATTTTATTTTTCCCATTTGCATGTAAAACCAATTTCAAATGTTTGCTTTTTTTAAATTTTGAGTTTCAAATTCTCTCCCTCCTTTCCCTTCCCCCTCCTTGAGACAGTAAGCAATTTGATATAGGTTATATATATGTGCAATCATGTAAAACGTATTTCCATATTGTGTCACTGATAACTTTGACCACAAAGCAAAGCCCTAGAGGAAGTAGTCTCTTAATAGTTTTAGCTCTGCCTGGCTCTTCAAAATCCACAATACTCTCTAAGTATACAAAGAGAGAGAGACAGAGAGACAGAGAGACAGAGAGAGAGAGAGAGAGACACACACACAGAGACAGAGACAGAGACAGAGACAGAGAGAGACAGAGAGACAGAAAGAGAGAAAGAGACAGAGAGACAGAGGGAGAGACAGAGAGACACAGAGAGAGAGACAGAGAGAGAGAGAGAGAAGAGAGAGAGAAGAGAGAGAAGTGGGATGTTTTTCACAAGCTAGATAAATTAAGTTAAGCAAGGTATATATTTAAAATTTGATAGAAAACAAAACCAAAAAAAAAACCCCAGGACCAGGCTCAACTTAAACTGAAAAGGTTCAACCAGATGGTCAAGAATGTACATCAGTCTCTGGCAAAAACAATGGATTTGGAGTCAGTGGGTCCAGGATTGAATCTTAGCTCTGATATTCATTATCTGCACAGTAAGTGTGTGGCAAGTCACTTTCTTTCTATGGATCTCAATTTCCCTGTCTTTAAAGTAAGCAGCTTCCAGTCCTACAATTCTAGATCTGTCTTGAAAGTTAGGAGTACATGGTATATCAGATAAAGTCAAATCAAGTAAATAACCACTTGTTAAGCCTGGGGAGGCAAAAAAATGTCCCTGTTCTCAAGGGGCTCACAGTCTAATGGGGGAGATAACACACAAACAGCTACATGCAAGCAAGATATATACAGACTAAATAAGAGATAATCAACAGAGGTAAAGCACCACTAGTAACAAGGGGAATCACAAAAGATTCTGCAAAAAAAGGTTGGGGGGGGGGGGTTGAAGGAAGCCAGAAAAGGCATGAGATAGAGATGAGAAAGGAAAGCATTCTAGGAATGGGGGACAAATAGTGAAAATGTCCAAAGTCTAGAGATGGAATTTCTAGCACTAAGAATAGCAATGAGGCCAGTGCCACCAGATTAGAATATGTAGAAGGATAAGGAGTAGGGTGTTAAAAGACTGGCAAGGTAGGAAGAGGTCAAATTATGAAGGGCTTTAAAAGTCAAACATAGGATTTTCTATTCAATCCTGGAATTAACAGGGTGCACAGAAGTTTACTGAAAAAGAGAGGGGGGGGGAGTGACTTAGTCAGACCTGGACTTTAGGAAGATCAATTTGACAACTGAGTAGAAGATGGAGTAGAGTGGAAAGTGACCTGAGAGAGGGAGGCTGTTGCCATAGTCTAGTCATAAAGTGATGAGAACTAGCACCAAGATACTGGCAATTTCAAAGGAGAAAAGGGGATAATAGAAGTAATAGAAACTTGATAACCAATTGGATATGGGGGAGGGGGTCAAAAGAGAATAAGAAATTAAGGATGTCACCTAGATTTAGAGCTGGGGTGATTGGGAGGATGGTTTTGCCCTGAAGTAACTTTAAAAGATGGGGGAACTGAGCAAATTGTAACCTACAGATATTAAATTCATTTTGAAGTCTGCATCCTTCTCTTTAGGGTGCATGAAAAGTTGAATCTCCATCTAATTTGAACCTGGATTCATGCTGACTTCACTGCCTCCTGTGGCTGAAGTCTCAGGGGCCTCAGGATCTGCATTGGAGAGTGAAGTCTCCTTCCCTAGAGGGGCTGTTTGCATGAAGCAAAGCATTGCAATCTTCAGTGACCTCTCTAGAGGGGAGGGTGACTTCGAGGTTCTCCTCAGGATATGGACAGTGGAGTAAAAAGGGGAATGAGTCAGACACATCATCTGTGCTCTAAGGCTTCCTAGCACAGAAGCAAGTAAGCAGCTGGGAGACTTGGGGTGGGGAGGAAGAAAAAAATAAATACTGAAGGCTGAGAGCTCTCTGGACTTCCCCAAGTCCACATCAGGACTGTTTCTAATGTCTCTGACTATAACTGCTCTCCTTTGTCATTTGGTCCCTTCAAGTTGTGAGCTGCCTGACTTATTTCCCCTCCCCTCCATCTGCCACACACCACGTTGGTTTCTGAGCTGTTGTATTTTCCCCACAGTTCTACAGCTGGGTCCTGTCCTTGGGAATTATATTTCAGTAAACCCATAAGGCATTTTCAGAGCTATCATATGGAAATGGGATTAGACTCATTCTACTTAGCCCCAGAGGGTAGAACTAGGACCAAATTGGTAGAAGTGACAGGAGGCAAATTTCAAATTAATATAAGGAAGAACTTTCTAATCATAAGAGCTGTCCAAGAATGGATATTTGATCCCAGACATGATCATATCCAACTGAACTTTTCCCTCACTTTAAGCCAGTAATAAATGTAATAAATAATTATTAAATACCTGAGAATTCATGATACATACTCTGCTAGGTTGTGGGGGTACAAAGATCTATAAAATTTATACCCTGTGCTAAGAAAGTTTACAGTCTACTAAGAGAAAGGTGGGGTGGGAAGACAAGCATATAAAAAATTATGACACACATTAAAGTATATGACAATCCAGGTAAAATGTCAAACATCAGGAGGGAAAGATTACTCTCAATAAGAGAGAGGGAGATGACTAGGAAAGACTTCATGGAGCTGAGTTGGGGCTTAAGGGAAGACTGGGACACCAAAAGGTACAGAAAGCTGAGGAAATCCATTCTAAGAAGGGCAGATAACATGAACAAAAGCAGAGAGTGGTGGGAGGGCAAGAAAGAAATAAGGAATAGAAGGGTTGGCTAGGTGGCACAACAAATACAGAACCTGCTCTGGAGTCAGGAGGACCTGAGTTCAAATCCAATCTCAGATACTTAATACAGAAACCAGTTGTGTGACCTTGGACAAGTCACTTAACCTCCAACTGCCCTCCAAAAAGCAAAAAAAAAAAAAATAGGGAATAGAGAACGAATAATCCAATATGACTAGAACTTAAAATATGGGGAATTTTTTTTAAAGCATAGTTAGGGATAAAGCTAGAGAGATCAACTGGGGCTAGTTTGACAAAGGATTTGAATTACATATTCAGATTTTATACTTTATTGAGTAAGTAAAAGTTATGAGCCTAGGTAACTGATGATGCTGTTTGATGCAGCAGAAAGATTTCTAAATTTGGAGGATTGAACTCAGAATCATAGGACCTAAGTTCAAATTCCGGATCTACCTTGTGACCTTGGGAAAGTCATTTCCCTTCCACTCCTTTTTTTCCCTTATTTATAAAATGAGTTGCCTGGACTAGATATTCTTGAAGAATTCTTCCAGCTCTAGAATTATGACCTTATAATCCTATGATTTAGGAGGGAGGGAGGGAGAGAGGGAAGGAGGCAGGGAGGGAAGGAAGGAAAGAAGGAAGGAAGGAAGGAAGGAAGGAAGGAAGGAAGGAAGGAAGGAAGGAAGGAAGGAAGGAAGGAAGAAAGGAAGGAAGGAAGGAAGGAAAAGGCACGCACAATATGTTTAACTCAGAAAACATAAAACAAGCAAAGAAAGGGAAATGTGATCAAAGAGGGCCTACACAAAAGGGACTCCCAAACCTCTCACAAAAGATCAAGAGATTTCAGATACTCATTCCTCTTGGCTGTGAGAAAATTCCCAAAGCATATGATTTCTTGCTTTATGGGTATAGTTGAACCTTATCCTCTGCCCTAAGAAACTGCATTGAGCTTGCTTTCTTTATTAAACACACGGGGCAAAGAGGGAGAGTTGATAATTATTTTGAAGAGCAGAGAATTCTGAGATGAGACTCTCAGGGATAATTTAGTTCAAGTGAAAGATACTACTAAGAAACACTACTTATACTAAACAATAGGTATCATCAAGGAAGAGAAGTTTTGAGAGGTGAGTTAGCTTTTCTGCAAAGATGAATACAGAAATCTGTTATTTTTCAGTGCAATCACAGTAATGACAGAAAGACTTTTAATTCTGTAATAATATTTTCTTAAACTGAACTCAGGATGATGCCCTAACATTTAGATGTAAGTTACAACTCAGTATTCCACAAGGACTGAATATCACTCTTCAAAGATCTAACAGGCAACCTGCCCACCTATCTCATCTCCCTCTCATTTGGCTGGCATGTGATTTATCTGCAAGTTACAACTATCCACCCAGTCCTGACTGCATAATTTGCAGTTGAGATAAATTAAGAAAGATCAAAGGTTTGGGTTCATCATGAACAGCATCTTACAGTTAGTTATCTATTAATTCCAACAAAAGTTCCTAGTAACATTGAAGTTGAACACAGAGTCCTGGATAAAGAAGAAATAAGAGCTTGCTTCCTTTAAGACATAGATTTTTTTGTGGCAAAATGCAGTAATCAAAAGAGTGATAGATCTGGAGTCAGCAAACACAGATTTAAATTCTAGCTATGCCATAAAATATCATTGTAACCTAGGACAAGTCAGTTCACCTACTTGGGTATTGGTTCCCACATCTGTAAAATGAGAGATTTTGACTAGATGACTCCAGAAACCAATCCCAGTTCTAAATTTATCATTCAAAAATTATGAGTCAAAATGAGAAGGTGTCACTTCTAGTCCCAAGGATCAGGAACCCTGAGAAACATTATTGTTTCCAGTCCCAGGGGATCAGGGATTCTTTCTGAATAAAGACCAGAATGCAGACCATCTTGGAAGCACAAAAAAACTTCCAAACACCCAGAACTAGCTCTGAAAACAGCACAGTTAAAAAGCATGAAAGTTGAGACAACCCCTCTACCCCTCAACGCCATGCCAGGAATTAAGCACAATAATAACATAAAGTTCCTAATCAACAAATAGGATGAAAAACATGAGAAAACAACCAAAAAAGAACCTGACCAATAAAAAGGTATTATTGTGACAGTGACAGTCAAGACATAAACTCAGAAGACAATGAAGTCAAAACACCCACAAAGCAAAGCCACAAAAGAAAACAAATTTAAATTAAATACAAGCCCAATTAGAATTCCTAGAAGAGCTAAAAAATTGTTATCAAAGTCAAATAAGAGTAGTAGAAGAAAAATTAAGTAAAAAACTGAAAGCAAAGGAAGAAATATGAGAAAAGATAATTAACAACTTGGTAAAAAGAGGAATAAAAAATGAAGAAAATAACACCTTAAAAATAGATTTGACCAAATGGAAAAAGAGATACAAAATGGAGGATGGAGCTAAGATAGTAGAGTAGAAACAGGACTTCCATGCAGTTCCAGCTTCCACCTCCTCCAATGCATGTAAAAAATGACTCTAAACAAACTTTTGAGCTACAGAACCCAAAAGTGACAGAGAGAAAAAAAATCTCCCACTGAAGGAAGCCTGGCAGGCTGGCAGGAAGGGTCCATTGTACCATGCTGGGAACTGAGCACAGTTCTGAGGGAGCTGTGGTCTTAGCCCCAGGGTGGCCCCAACCAGCTATGGCTAGAGTGGACTTCACAAGAGTAAATCATCAGAAGCTATAGTGGTTTCCAGACTTCTCACTCCACAAATACCAAAGACAAAGTAAAACATCAGCATAGAACTTTGTTGGAAGGGAGGGAGTCGATGTAACAGCAATCAATTTAGCAGATACTTAGCACTTAGTAACTTAGGGCTAAGTACAAAAGGTGTGAGTTCTTCTCCTGTCCTGATGTGGCAGGAGGGCATTGGCTGAGACAGGAGGACAGTGTGTGTATACAAGAAGAGTTCTAGAGACAGAGAGACAGAATTGGGAATCTTCCTTCTGATGGCTCTGTTATGCAGAGAATAAGAGCAAGCCAAGACCTGGGTTCAAGATAAATTTAGGTGTGGATTTATTAAGCAAGCACATGACTACTGGAGTGTTCATTCAAATCAGCAGTCCTCTTTTGGGGTACAGACTTTGATTATAAAGGCTAAAACCACAAATATCACAATAGGGAGGGGAGCTAGCAGAAGCTATGAAGTACAGAAGCAAAGAACAGCCATTGGTTAAATCTATGACTCAGTGGAGTATGGTGCAAGGGTATAAGGGTGCAGACTTCCTGTGAAGTGGGGGTCTTTCCTAGAACTGGGTGGAGGACACAGGGTAGAGGGCTGTACTCAGCTTTTCACAGCAGGGTGGAGGGTCATGGGATGAGGGGGACTGGAATTCCCCAGAGCAGGCCAGGATCATGTTCTGGGTGAAGAGGGTGGAGGCCCTGCTTGATCAGCAGGGCAGGACATGATGGTACCTAGATGAGATCCTTGCACCGTAATGAATCTGGTACACTATAATGAGACAAAGTCAGGGAATGCCTTGAGCAATATGCCCAGACATGCCTTAACCAGTTTCAAGCTATGATAAAATATAAAACAGGGACAAAGACAGATTTGGGTTTGGATATAACAGCTCCTGTTGGAGGAAGCAGGATTGTCCCAGCATCTGGGAGCTGGGCTGCTGGACTGAAGAACTGAATTGGAGTTTTCTTGAGAGGTAGGGGGAGAGAGAGAGAGAAAGACAGAGACAGAGACAGAGACAGAGAGAGACATAGAGAGAAAGAGAGAGAGAGAGAGAGAGAGAGAGAGAGAGTATAAAGCCAAGCAACAGTAGATTCCCAAAAGAATGCTACTGTGAACAGCTTTTAAGATTTGAATTACACAGTAGTAGTGAACACTCTGTTTATTCCATTAAAAATCAAGATTCAGTACAATATTCACAGTATAATATCTTATTACAGAAAGTCACAATATTTAGAACAAGGAACAAAAGAAAAATCACCTGGTTTCCCTAAGGGGGAAACCAGCTTAACACTTAAAGATTCAACCAATCAATTAACAAAAGAATCACCTAGTTTCCCTAAGGGGGGAACCCTTCTCACTTAAAGATTCAATCAACAATTCACAATATGCTGATCTTCCACTCTTGTGTCAACCATTAACTTTAGTCTCCAATACAATCCTTAGAAAACCACATAAACTTTCTACCCCTTGATTTCCAACAAACCTCAGTTTAGTCCAAGGGGAGGCCTTCTCTTAGTTTTGACTCTGGGTGGTCTCTCTGATTCCCTGGATCCTCTTCCCTGGTCCCAGCTCCCTCCTGAATCTGCCAAACAATCACCTGGATTCAGGAGCTGACAGCTGCCAGGTTCTCACCCAGTCCTCAGAGATAAACAGCTCCCAGGTCCTTGTCCAGTCCTCAGGGCAATCCCCAGCACACACTGAAGTTCAGAGGGTTCAGCACACCTCAAATCCTTCATTACTTCTCTTGCCTGGAACTCAAAGATGAACCAGGCTACAAACAAATAAAGTCCCATCCTGTTCATGTTTCAGTCAGCTTCCAGATACTGGGAGAGGAACTCTCTCTCTCCCTTCTTTCTCAGCTGACTTCAGTCTCCATGAATCTTCCTTTACTGATGAGGCAAATCCAATTCTCTCCTCTCTCTCTAAAATTCTTCTTTATACACAGAACTGGCCTCCTGTCTCAGCCAATAGCCTTCTTCCAAGTCAACAGGGGAATTCATACCTTCTCAACAATGGACAGAACTCATACCTTCTATACTTAGCCCTAAGTTGCTCCTCAGCCCTAAATATCTGATAAACTGATTACTATTACAGAGAGAGAGAGAAAGAGAGAGAGAGAGAGAGAGAGAGAGAGAGAGAGAGAGAGAGAGAGAGAGAGAGAGAGAGAGAGAGTCTCTCCCAGCATCTGGAAGCTGACTGAGAACTGAACTGGAGTTTTCCTGAGCCCAGAATCTGGTGAATGCTTGCCTGGAAGGCATCCTGGAAGGCTAAGTTTTATATTGTGTCCTAGGGCCAGCTTAACTGCTGGAGAACTAAAGAAGCATGACCAGGACAAGACTTCATTCATGGCCTGGTTGATCCTTGAGTTCCCGGCAACAGAAGTGATGAAGGGTTTGAGACGTGCTGGACTCTGTGAACTTTGGTGTGTGCTAGGGACTGCACAGAGGACTAGACAAGGACCTGGGAGCTGTCTACCTCTGAATCCTTTTGACTGTTTGGTGGATTCAGGAAGGAGCTGGGACCATGGAAGGGGATCCAGGGAATCTGAGAGACCACCCTGAGTCAAGATGAACAAAAGGCCTCTCCTTGGTTATTGAATGAGTTTACTACACACTGAGGGGTGGAGGGTTTCTATAATTTTCTAATGACTATATCTTGTGACTAATGATACTTAGTGACTGATTGCTAGATGAGTGATTGATTAAGTTAAGACTGCCCCATGAGTGGAAGATTGATTGTGAATTGTGAATTGATTGAATGATTAAGTGAGGAGATTATTATTCTTTTGTACTTTGTTCTAAATATTGTGGCCACTGTAGTGAAAACTGTGTGGCCATTCTAATGTTAAGCTGTTATGAACATTATATTGTGATTTTCTGTGATAAGATGTAATGTTGTGAATATTATATTATGATTTGTTGTGAATGTTTGCCTTGATTTGTAATGGAATAAATGGAGTGTTCACTATACTGCATGACCCCAACCTTAAAAACTCTTCACAGTAGCATTCTTTTGGGAATCTGCTTGTGCATGATGTTACAAGGTATATATACATAGACAGAGTGCACAGAATCAATTGAATAGGAAGGGAGGATATTTTTAAAATAAAATTAAGAGTTAGACAGAGGAATATAATGAGAGGAGATAGGGAGAGACAGAATAGGGTAAATTTTCTCATATAAAACAGGCAAGAGAAAACTGTTGCAATGGAGGGGAAGAACAGAAAGGCAAAAGGGAATGGGTCAACCTTATTCCCATTGAATTTGGATTAAGTAGGGAATAACATACACACTAAATTGGGTATCTTAACCTACAGGAAAGTAGTGGGGAAAGGGGATAAGAGTGGAGATGATAGAAGGGAGGGCAGATTGGGGGGGAGGGTAGTTAGAAGCATACACATTTGAAAAAGGACAGGGTCAAAGTAGAAAATAGAACAAGTAGGGGGTGGGATAGGATGGAGGGAAATATAGTCAATCTTTCACAATATATCCACTATGGAAATGTTTTGCATAACTACACATGTACAACCTATGTTGAATTGCTTATCTTCCCAGTAAGGTGGGTGATGAGGGAAGAAGGGAAAGAATCTCAAATTCAAAGTTTTAAAATCAAATGTTTAAAAAAAATTTTTTTTACATGCAACTGTGAAATAAGATATACAGGCACTAGGATATGGAGATACATGTTGCCCTACTAGAAAGTCAAAGGATGAATGGGGGAGGATATAGGAGAGAGCAGATTGGGGGAGGGGGTATTCAGTGGGATTGCTGTTTTGGGATTGTGGGTAAGGGACAGATGGGGAGAAATTTTGAAACTCAAAATCTTGTGGAAAGGAATGTTGTAAACTAAAAATAAACATAAAATTTATTAAAAATTTAAAAAAACAAGGATAACCCACTCAACAAAATTAAGTATAATCCTTCAAAGAAAAAATGGATATTTAATGAAATAGAATACTTTCAAGCACTCCTGATAAGAAGACTAAGCTGAATGGAATCTTTGACTTTAAAGTACAAGACTCAAGAATAAAGACTCAAAAATAAAAGAATAAACAAAAGGGTAAACAGAAAAGAGAAAGCATAAAAGACTCAATAAGGTTAAACTGTTTACCTTTCTATCTGGGAATATGATACATTTATCTTCCAAGAACTTTATCATTATTATGGTGATAGGATTCCACATATAAAGAAGATGTGGGAGTGAGTCAATTATATTGATCTGATATTAAAAAATTAATAGGCAAGCAAGAGGATGCCCAGGGAGAAGGAGCAAAGGAATGGAAAAATGTGGGAAATTATCTCACATTCAAGAGGAGCACAAGAAAGAGTTTTTACAGAGCAGGGGAAAATTAGGGGGAGTGAACAATCCTTGAACCTTACTCACATCTAAATTGGTTCAATACACATAAACACATATCATACATATGAGTGTATATGTATATACATCAATATATACATTAACACATATATGTGTATATGTACATATACATATATATATATATATATATATAATTAGCTGGTAATAGAAATTTATATAAACCAACAGGGAAACAGGAAAGGGATAAGAAAAGGGTCTGGGGGGCAGAAGGGAGTGATAAAATGGAGGAAAGATGGAAGGCAGTGGTCAGAAGCAAAACAGATTTCAGAGAGACACGAGAGAGAGAGAGAGAGAAACAGAGAGAGAGAGAGAGAGAGGATAAACAAGATAGAGGGAAATGCACTGTTGGTAATCATAACTGTGAATGGAATAAACTCACCCATAAAATGTAAGCAGATCGCAGATTGAATTAGAAACCTGAATGCAACAATATGTTGTTTACAAGAAATATACTTGAAGCAGAGAAACAATACAAAGAGTTAAAATAAGGGGCTGGAGCAGGAACTCTTATGCTTCAACTGAAGTAAAAAAAAGTAGAAGTAACAATCATTATCTCAAACAAAGCAAAACTATATCTAATTAAAAGGGGCAAGCAGGGAAACTACAACCTGCTAAAAAGGAACCATGGACAACAAATTTATATCAATACTCAGTATATATGCACCAAATTTCATAGCAGCTAGACTCTTAAAGGAAGAGTTAAATGAATTAGAGAAGAAATAAGCAATAAAACTATACTGGTAGGAGACCTCAACCTTCCCACATCAGAGCTGAATAAATCTAACCATAAAATAAATAAGAAAGAAGTCAATGAGTAGACTCAGAAAAGTGATGTATTATAGTCCTCTAGAGAAAACTTAATGGAAATAGAAAGTAGTAAACCTTTTTCTCAGCTATACATGACATCGTCACAAAAACTTACCATGTATTAAGGCATTAAAAACCTCACAAGCAAATGAAGAAAAGAAGAAATACTAAATGTGCTCTTTTCAGACTACAACAAAACAAAAATTATATTCAAAAAAGAGCCATGGAAGCACAGATTAAAAGTTAATTGGAAATCAAATAGTCTAATCCTAAAGAATGAGTGAGTCAAAGAATAAATCATCAAAACAATAACTTCATTAAAAAGAATGACAATGACACAGCATTCCAAAATTTGTGAAATGCAGACAAAGAAGTAATTGGCAGGGAAATTTATATCTCTAAATGTGTATGTCAATATAAGAGAGAAAAAGCAGAACAATTAATTTAGCATGCAACTAAAAACACCTAGAAAAAAAAGAACAAATAAAAATCCCCAATTAAACACCAATGTAAAAAGCAAAAAAATTTAAAAAGAGATTAAAAAATTGAACCAATAAACAAAACCAGAAGCTGATTTAATGGAAAAAACAATAAAATATATAAACCATTGGTTAATTTTATTTAAAAAGAAAACTGAATTACCAGTATCAAAAATTTAAAGGGTGAATATACCCCCAATAAAAATAAAAATTAAAGTAATTATTGGGAGTTATTTTGACCAACTGTATGCCAGTAAAATTGACAATCTAGGTAAAATGGATGAATATTTACAAAAATATAAACTGCCCAAATTCACAGAAGAAATAGAATACTTAACTTTATCTTAGAAAAAGCAGTTGAACAAGCCATCAAGGAGCTGCCTAAAAAAAATCCTCAGAGCCATATGGATTTACAAGTTCATTTTACCAAACATTTAAAGAACAATCCAAATAGTATATAAATTGTTTGAAAAACAGGTAGAAAAGACATTTCTTTTATAACACCAAACTCCTTTTATGACACAAATACATTTTGATAACTAAACCAGGGAGAGCAAAAACAGAGAAAAAAACTGTAGACCAATTTCCTTAATGAATATTGATGTGAAAATTTGAAATAAAATGACATCAAGGAGAGTACAGCAATATATCATAAGGACCATACACTATAATCTGGTAGGATTTATGCTAGGAATGTAGCACTATCAGCCTATTAGGAAAATTATCAGCATAATTGACCGTCTCAATAGCAAAAACAGCAAAAATTGTATGTTTATATCAATAGATGAAGAAACCACCTCTGATGAAATATAGCAAACATTACAATTTAAAACACAAGAAAGCACAGGAATCAATGGAACTTTTCTTAAAATGATAAGTAGTATCTATCTAAAACCAAAAGTAAACATTATTTGTAATGGGGATAAACTTTAAGTCTTCCTAATAAGATCAGAGAAGAAGCAAGGATGCCCATTATCACCACTATTATTTAATAGTGTACTAGAAGTGCTAGCTACAGCAAAAAGACAAGAGAAAGAAAATGAAGGAATAGGTGATGAGAAAACAAAACTATCACTCTTTGAAGACAATATGATGATATACTTAGAGAATCAAGTAAAAAACTAGTTGAAACAATTAACAACTTCAATGAAGTTGCAAGATATAAAGCACACCCACATCAGCAATTCTATATACTACCAGCAAAACTCAGAAGAAATAGATAGAAAGAGAAATTTCATTTAAAATAATGGCAGACAATATAATACTTGAGAGTCTATCTGCCAAGATAAATCCGGGAATTATATGAACACAATAACAAAATACTTTTTACACAAATAGAGATCTAAACAACTGGAATATTGATTGTTTATGGGTAGCCCAAGTCAATATAATAAAAATGACAGTTCTACCTATTAATTTACTTATTCCATGCCATATCAATTGAATTACCAAAGAATTATTTTATTGTAGCAGCAAGAACCCTAGCATACCCAGGACAGCTGCTAGTACAGGTTCTTTGATCTGCTTTTCTAAGGAAAGCCACTCAAAAAGGGGTTAACAATCTTATTTTAATCAAACATCTCTCATTTACTTAGTTCAGGGGGAAAAAAAACAGCACCCTGAACTTCAGAGACTGACAAGTAGACAAAAAATACAGAGAAAACAACACAATTCAGCAGACCAACAGACAGGGCTTCTAGCTGTCTGACCATTACACACATATAGTGTTAATTATCAGAGACAGAAGCAACAACATCTGGGTTTTCAAAGCTGGGGGTCTCAATGGCTACCCAGAGTCTCATCTGGCCAAATCACACAACTCTTCCCATAAGCGAGCCTCAAAGTAAAACCTCACCTCAGAGGTATATATAGACTTTTTCAGGCTCAGAGAACATCACAACCCTCGTGACCCACTGCCCAATCACAAAGTAACAAGGTATGGAAATTCCTGAAAAACAAACATCCCACCACAGGCTCTGTGTGACCACATTCAGCCTATTAGGGAGCTGAGTATATTTTCAGATCAGGGAAAGTCCTCAAATTAACTTAAGCTTATCAAAGGGTAGGGAAGATCTTCAAATAACCATTAGCATTACATTTATAAAGTAGAAAAATAGTAACA
Organism: Pseudocheirus occidentalis; assembly: GCA_028646575.1. Classification (NCBI taxonomy): domain Eukaryota; kingdom Metazoa; phylum Chordata; class Mammalia; order Diprotodontia; family Pseudocheiridae; genus Pseudocheirus; species Pseudocheirus occidentalis. Next base: position 99,693,463 of record CM053595.1, read on the forward strand.
AAATTCATCTGGAAGAACAAAAGGTCAAAAATATCAAAAGAATCAATGGGAAAAAAAATATAAAGAAAGGCAGTCTAGCAATTCCAGATTTCCAACTATACTGCAAAACAGTAATCATCTAAACAATCTGATACTAGCTAAGAAATAGAATGGTGGATCAATGGAGTAGATTAGGTACATAATATACAGTAGGGGTGGCTAGGTGGCACAGTGAATAGAGCATTTACTGTAGTAAATGAGCACACAGATCTAGCGTCTGATAAACCCAAAGATCTAAGCTTTTAGGGTAAGAATTTAATATATGATAAAAATTACTGGGAAAACTGGAAAGCAGTTTAGCAGACATTAGGCATAGACCAAAATCTCCCACTGTACCAAGATAAAATCAAAATAGATAAATTATTTAGACATTAAGTGTGATGGCATAAGAAAATTAGGCAAACATGGAAAAATGTACCTGTCAGATCTATGAAAAGGGAAGAGTTTATGACCATACAAGAGATAGAGAAGACTACTGGAAGTAAAATAAATCATTTTAGTTGCATGAAATTAAAAGGGTTTTGCACAAACAAAACTAATGCAGTCTAAATTAGAATTAAAATGAGAAATGGGGAGAGGAATTTAGTACAACTTTCTCTGATAAAGGTCTTATTTCTCAAATATATAGGGAACTGAGTCAAATGTCTACTATAAGTCATCCCCCAATTGATAAATTCCCAAAGAATATGAAGTGGCAGTTTTCAGAAGAAGAAACCAAAGCCATCTATAGTCATATAAAAATGCTCTAAATCACTATTGATTAGAGAAATATAAACTAAAACAATTCTGAGGTACCACCTCATACCTTTCAGATTGTCAGAAAAGGAAAATGACAAAGGTTGGAAGGAACGTGGAAAAACTGGTACACTAATACACTGTTGATGGAGTTGTGAACTGATACAACCATTCTGGAGAGCAATTTTGAACTATGCCCAACAGGCTATAAAAAACTGTTCATATCCTTTAATCCAGAAATACCACTACTAAGTCTATACCCCCAAAGAGAAGAAAGAAAAGAGAAAAGGAACTCTTTGTATGCAAATATTTATAGCAGTTCTTTTTGTGGCAGCAAAGTATTGGAAACTGAGATAATACCCATTGATTAGAAGACTTATACAAACTCAAAGTGAAATGAGCAGAACCAGGAAAACATTGTACACAGCAACAGCAGTATTGTAGATCAATTGTGAAAGACTTAGTTACTCTAATCAAGACAATGATCCAAGACAATTCTAAAGGTCCCATGATGAAGAATACTATCTACTCCCAGAGAGAGAACTGATAAACTCTGAATATAGAATGAAGCATACTTTTTTAAAATTTTCTTTTTTTGTTTTGTTTTTTGTTTTCTTTTTCAAAATGGTTAATATGGAAATATGTTTTGCATGACTTCACATGTATAATCAATATCAAATTGTTTGCCTCATCAAGGTGGGGAGGGGCAGGAGAGAGAAACAGAATTTGGAACTCAAAATTTTTTAATGATCATTAAATTTTTTAATGTAATCAGGAAATATTTAACAAAATAAATAAAAATAATTACAAAAAATTACATGGTCACTTTCAAATCCTGGATCCAGAGGTCTTCTGCAATATCCTCAGACCACTGACAAGAAGTGCTTTTTAGGCATTTACTAAGTGCCAGACACTGTGGTAAATGTTGGGCAATGGGAGAGAAGCATGACATGTATTATGCTTTAAACTCTTATTTTTATTCCCACTGTCCCCTTCATTCCTACCTGACAAGTATCTTCTCAGACAGGTTCTAAGAAAATTGACCCTTCAGAACAGAGATCTTTCATTTCCCTAAACTTCCCTTTAGGATCCCATAAATAAATATGCAACTCGTAAGGCAGAAGAAGGAGAGTTAAAGCTGTAACAAGAAGAACAGAAACTATGGCACCTTTGGAGGAATCTCAATAGTTGCCAGCTTCTCATAAGGGCTTGGAGGGGCTATAATATTGCTACTGTTGCTGTGGCAACCATGCATGACTAAGTGAACAGCAAAATAAATAGTCCTAACAGGCTTCCAAAGCATCAAAAGGACGAAAACTTCCCCTTTTGGGGGAACTTGTACACTGAACAACAGCCCCAGAAGACACAACTCACATGCAAAGGATGATAGTATTCAATAATGGCAAACAAACATAATATCCATCATGCCCTTGTCACACAAGCTCTTCCCCATGCCAAAGGCAAGGGTGGTACTCTTTGGCTTCCCTGCTGTAAGATAAGAGTCACCTTTCAAACTCAAAAAACAACGTGACATTCTATTTAATTTTAACACTGTTCTGCTCATCTCCCATTGAGCTTTTGTTGTAAGCAGATAGGCTACGGGAAAATTGAGGGGAAGGAAAATGATATACAAAGAGGAGAAAGGCAAAATTAACTGTAGACCATAATTGGACTTTGGCCTTAGGAAAGGCACAATATATGCTAATTAAGTAGATTGATACGTTGCTTATTGAAAGGGTTATACAAGACAGCAAGAACCAATTTTAAAAGAGGTAGAAACTATGTATGTGCATATTTTTTCCTTACAAAGTTAACTAAGCTATAGATCTGAATAATTAGCTCAGCATTGTCCCCACAAAAACATCACCATAATTTTAGATGTTATTAAAATTAGTTTGGTCAAGCACCTTTCACAATCATGAAAGCTTTTCAAGAAATCACTCAGTTAAAACTCTTTTAATTGAACTATACAACGACATTTTTCAGGCAATGAGGTTGGTCTTTCAACCAGTGCAATTTTCTAATCCAATTATATGCAGAAGATTAGGGTAAAAATCACTGTTCAAATCTCCAACAGGAGCCTGCCTAACCCTAATTTCAGTGCCAAGAGTTAGAATGGAAAAAGCAACTGAGATTCAGTGATTTATTCATATCCTTGAACAAATCTCATTAGGGAACCAAGCAGCATTTCCACAAGTCATGCCTATATTTTCCTATAGACTAGTTAGCTCAACAATCTGGTCTACTGTACAGAAGGCCAAGATTAATCCAGACTCACAACCATCACTTCCTTCAAACCCCACATGGTCAGTTCACCTGGTACAAACAAAGGCTTCATTTCTTGGTCAGGAACTATATGACTCTAACCCTAATCACTCACCTTCTAAATAAATCCTAGGTCATAAGGAAAACTCAGCTGCCACCTCACCCCCTAAAAACAATACAGTCATTTCAATAAAAACTCATGTTTCTACTAGAAAAAAAATGTTTGGAAAATATACTAAAATATATCTTCCATGCTTAATGTGTGGTATAGGAGTGTGGAAAGGGGGTGAATCTGAGGTCAGAGAACATAGGTTCAAATCCTACTGCCATTTGTATAACCTTTGGCAAATCAGTTGGCCTAATTTTCCTCATCTGTAAAGTAAAGGTTCAACTAGACATTATTTTAGGTTCTGCACTCCACATTTCAGAAAACATATCTATAAGCATGTGATTTTTCAGAGCAAAGCAACCAGAATGTGAAAGTACCTCAAGTTCATGACAATGAAGAAAGATTAAAGGAACTTGGGATATTTATCTTGAGGAAGAGGAAACTTGGGGAAAGTGGGAAGGGATCATGGCCTTCAAGTGTTTAAAGAATATGATTGAAAAGTACTAGACTTTTTCTTTTATGTCCCCATGCCTGGAATATTCTCCCTCTCGCCTCCACCAGCTGGCTTTACCGGCTTCCTTCAGGTCCCAGCTAAAATCCCACCTTCTCCAGGAAGCCTTTTCAAATCTTCCTTTATTCTAATGCCTTCCCTCTGTTGATTATTTCAAATTTATCCTGTCCCTAATACTATCTGTGTGACCTTGGGCAAGGTTACTTCACCTCCATCAACCTCCATTTCCTCATCTGTAAAATGAGAAATTTAGCACAGATGGCCTCTTGAAGTCCCTTCCAGAACTAAAGTTATGGTCACGTGACCTACTGAAGGCTGTCATTAGGATTTAAGGGACTTCCCAGAAGAATTAGAGGAGTTAGTCCATGCCCAAAACAATGGGTCCTTTTATCAGACACATTTTGATGTGTCTTGAGACAACCAAGGCATCATAGAAGGGAAGGAAAAGGCAACAAGGGAAGTGTCCTATGCAGTATCCAACCCATCATAATGGAATAGAGATTGACACCTCCAAAGTAAGAGTAGTCTCTCCTTCCCAACACACATACACACTGAATCTGTCTGACAGTTCCAAAGCAGAACAGAGGAAAGGCAAGGCCTGATGGTCCTCAGGTCATGGCCACAAGATCACATAATAAGGAATCTACAATAGTCTTCTGGGAGACTTATCCCAGCCCTGATAAAACCAAAGACTCCTGAAGCCATTTTCACTTCATACATTATGGCAGCTTAGGCAACTCTCTGGGGCAAAGGCATCGTAGGTATCTTAGAGAGAAGGGTGGGCTACTGTAAGTCCTTGGTTTGAACTCCACATCAAATACTTGCCAGCTATGTGTCTAACCTCTCTGAGTCTCCACTTTTTTATCTGTAAAACAAGGAGGTTGGGCTTGATGGCCTCTAAGGTCTCAAGCTTTAAAGCTATGCTCCTGTGAAACTACTGACAATCTATAGAATGTAAGCTCCCTGAAGGTACTATTTTTCACTTTTTCTTTGTAACCCCAGTCCTTCACACAGTTCCTTGTACACAGCTGGTAGTTAATAAATGCTTACTAAATTGAATATATGCACCTATAGCTTTAGTCAACCTTTGTAGTTTAGTAGGACTCACCCACGCTGGTATCTTGTTGGCACAGCCTTTGAGTATTCAAGGTCACCACCACACCACAATGCAGAGTCAGAGGAGGAATTGAATAAGTGAAATAAATACACAGATTAAATGAGCATGGTATTAGACTGCACATAAACAACAGGTCATATTCATTAAAAACACAACTTAATTCCTACTTCTGCTTATATATAACACAATTAGATGACAGCATCCTATAGAAATAATCATCTAGTCTTCCATTGGTTCTGCACTGGTGATTTCATAAGAAACATAGAGTTTGGGTATATCTTGCCTCATACCTTTATGACCTTCAGCAAATCGCATAGCCTCAGTTTCCTCTTCTATAAAATAAAGGGATTTTAGTAGGTTTCCTCAGAAATTAATGACCTTATGATTCTCTTCTTTACATGTCTTGTGTGAATAAAAATTTTATGAACTTATCATATTTTAAATACATTAAATAAATTGTTTAAAGAAATCCTATAGTAAAGCAGCAACTCCTAATTTATCTTGGGGTGAGACATGCAGTTAAATATTAATTTATTATTTATATATTATATATAAATATATTATATTAATGAATTAAATATTAATTTACACATTCATTCACATATTATATTTACATTATATTATATATTTATTCACCTATAATAAATTTCACCTATTATATGAAGTGCACAACTATTAGCAAATCACTCAATGATGGAGTGAAAGTCATTCCCTTTGACCAAGCCCCTGGCCACTAAAAAGACCTTAGTTGCATGATCCCAAACTCCTAAGAAAAGGAAGGGGGAATTTTAATCATTCCTTGTATTGAAGATTGGAAATTATATGCCTGGAGTCAGTCTTTTTCTGCAGAAATAGTCATTTCTGCAGAACTTTTATTGTTGCTGAATTTAATCACAGTAATCTTTGTTCTCCAAACTTATCAGCACAAGAAAAGTGCCTTGTGTGGACTAGAAAAGCTCCTGCTTTGCTAGTACCATGTTAAAAACTATTTAGAAGTTGCCTACTTCCCTCTGTAGGATGTGGGTCCTTTTGGAATGCAAGAAGCAAAACACATGTGCCCACATGCATATGCACACACACACACACACACACACACATGATCCCTTTAAAGAGAAATGTGTGCAGTGTAGTGCTGCACACAAACTCTGATAATTCAAGAGAGATGTTCCCAAAATAAGGTATTCCAGCCAAAGAGGCACAGTTCAGGAAATTAATGTAGTATATCTTTTCATAAGCCCTGAACTGCAACAGACAGCAAATCTCTCCTGAGTCATAAAACTTGCTCTATTCGATTACAGAAAACTCTCAGCCCTGCAACTCTGGTCTGGCTGAAGCCAGTAGAGCCCCAGTTGCCTTATTCCTGACAGAGGAAGAGCAGCAATGACTTAAAGGAAAAGAGCCTTTGCCAATGTGAAATGCCAAAGATATATGTCTTCTCCCCAAGCTACTCCTCACCCCCAACTGTTTTGAACAGATCCCAATTCTGAACTCTTCAACATGCTATAGTCAAGATAAATGGGTAGCACATCTCTGGATAGATATTAATAGTGATGTCTACGCATGGCAGTTGTGCTGGGGGTGGGATCTTTTAACACTCACTAATTATCTGGGAGAAGAAGCATGAGACAGTAGAAAGAGCATTAACTCTGGATTCCAAAAACTTCAGTTCAAGTTCAAGTTCTGCCAAGTCAATCCCAGTGACCTTGGGCAAGGTCACTTTCTGGATCTGTTTCCTCGTCTGTAAAGAGAAGGATGAAATACACAGTCTCTGCTGTTCCTTTCAGCTCTAGCTCTATGACCCCAAATACAATTATAAATTTCAGGGCAAAAGGGGGGAAATGGCTATACAAATTGCACGTTATATGCAGTGAGAAATGATAAGCATGGATGAATACAGAAACGCAGGGAAAGACTGACATGAACTTCACTGCAAGAGAAGTCAACACAGCCAGGAATGCAGTATACACAATGACAACTCTGTAAATAGAAAGAATAACCACAAAACAATTGAAACTGGATATTGGGAAATGATGAAGGACAAACTTTGTCCTAAAGAAGAGACAAAAGAAGATTCAGTCCTATTCCTTTGTAGAGATCGGAGTCCATGAATGTGGTCTGTAGAATAGAACATCAGACATTTTTTGGAATGTTGGTCTGTTTTGTTGACTTTTTTCTGCTTTCTCCTTATTTTAAAATTTGTTGTAAGGGGTGGTTTTGTGGGAAAGATTATATGAAGAATCTGGGGGAATCTAGGTAATGTAAAAACAAAAGGGATCAAGAAAAAGGTATTTTAAAAGTTTCTGAGCAGATAACACAGAGTTTCTGGACAATAGAAGACCAAGCTAACATGAATAACTGTGTTAAGGTTCTCCTGAGTCTAGGTAAACAGATTAAAAAGGGAAAGGGCTTTCAACACAGACTAGAGCAAGGTGCTACATTTAAGGGAAAACAATCCAAAGCATGGAACAGACTCTTATGGAATGCATATGTATTGCAGCATACATAGACATAAATCTTTTGCCTATATGTATCTATATCTACATCTATCTATCTATCCATCTACATATATATATATATATATATATATACACATGCAAACACGTAAATCCCTTAGTTGAGGGTTGAATTGTATACAGTCCAACACTTCAAAGTTTCTTGATTTTGTCATGCAGCTACTCCCTCTACCACTGGAATTTTCTATCCCTCCCTGACTTCAAAATGTTCTTCCAAAATTGCTGAGCCAAAAAAGTTTCAAATGACAGATTGATAGGGGGAGAGAGAAACAACATAGAGACAAACATATACAATCTTACCTAGGCAGACATCTAGTTATATATGTCATTCATCTGCCAGTAGTTTATGTATTATTCACTCAAATTGTTATAAATATGAATATTAAATATGAGTAAAAAAGGTCAAAGGTGACATGTATGTAAAGCAAGATGAACTGGGGTAAACACACATACACACCAAGTTTGTGGACCCCATGTATATGTATATCTGTGTTTTTATGTATGTGTGTATATGAATGTGATGTATATGTGTATATATGTGTATATGTGTATATGCATATTAAGACCTGTATTTCAATACAAATTCTTTGGTAATCATAAGCATTTTATTTTATGTATTCAAAAACATTACTCTGAGGAGGAGTCCATAGGTTTCACCAAACTGTCGAAAGTATTCATGGTACAAAAAAGGTCAAGAACCTCTGATCTAAAATATGCATTATTACCATATTAATAAGTAATGAGTATCAAAATACTTATTATTATTACACTCAAACTCTGACCTGGCCTGTGAGAGACAAGTTGATGGTCTTTATGATTTCTATTGACTGCCTCCAGCCCACAACTCCATTAGGACCATGACACTGCAGCTGATATTGATCAGCAGCTCAGGATCCGGGAGGTGGGAAGCTGGGCAATTTCTGAATGGGGCTGGACTCCAGGGAAATGTGAATGGGGGGAGATTAAGTAGATGGCCAACTGTTTTCTGATTGGTTGGCTCAGATGGGGTGGAAGCTTTTACTGTAGCTGTTGCTGTTGCTGCTGCTAGTGCTGAAGCTGCTACTGCGGATGCTGCAGATCCTTCGTCCTAGAGAGCGGTGGAGCGGGTACTACTAACCAGCCCTGCAGTGCTCAGAAGTCCACGCCCTGGAACAGAATGTCGTGGGCTCCAGCTCACTCAGCTGCCAGCTGCCATCCTCTCTCCCCTTGCTTTCCACTAACAGAATCCAGTTACTATATTAATAATGATAACACCCCCCTCCCCAAGGCACACACTGGATTTAGGAGATTAATTCTGCATGTAGAAATGTCAGCTCTCCCTACACCCCCACAGTTAGATATCAAGAGGCAAGTAGGGAAGCAGGGATCATAGAATTAGTGCAAACAACCACTCCAACACCTTCATTTTATAAATGAGGAAACTGAGATGCAGGAAGTTGAAGTGACTTACCATAGGTCACCTAAGTATTAAATGGCAGAGCTGGGATTTTAATCCAGGGCCACTGACTCAAAATCCAGTTCAATTTCTACTGTGCCACACTGGATATAAATTGGGGCATGAGACTCCTATGGCCAATTTGCAAGCTTAAGAAAAGGCCTTGAAAAAGGGACTCTGTGGTTGTATCTGATTACAGACACGCTCATCAGCTTTACTATTGTTCCTAAATTCCTCTAACTCCACAATATCACCCTTTTGGAAAAAAAAGGCCATCTTCCATTACTCTAGTCCTTCAAGGCAGGTGCATTGGCACTCCACAATATCTATTTCCATTATGAACCCCATCTTGATTAAATCAAACAATGTAGAGATTCATTCCCATCAATTGCACTACTGTATCACCTGTTACCTGTGTATTGGTGTGTCTTGGCTCACAGACTCCACCCAAAAATCTAAAGGAAATATATGCATGGTTATATGCATGGTACCCTCAAGTTTATAGAAACAATTCACTTGCAAGCATGAATTAGACAACCTCACTGAAGAGAATTTTATGAATAAAAGAAAGAAAACAACAGTGAGTAGTCACACTTGACTGAGTGCCTATTAGTCTTATATGTGCTTGCATGTTTCTTAAGTAATTTATAATCCCAACTATCAGAGCTTCTTTGGAAGAACCTGGTCCTAGTCATGTCTTGACCTTAGCTCCCTGCTATTCAAACATGGTAGATGGGCTCTAGGGATGAAAAGAATATTTTTTAATCCCTCTTCTCCTCCTCTCTCTAAAGTTCTGGTGTTCTTACATTTCTAGTTTCAAGCATGGTGACTCAGCCCACCAGTCTCTCAGGTAGGGCAAGTTAAATTAAGGGAGACTGGTATGTGTAAAAACAGCTTCTGATTGATTTTTTGCTATGTGGAAGAGGCTATGATGTCTATTTCTGGGACAGTTGTGATGATGCAAAAGAGAAATGCCTTGGAGAGACTTCAACATGTGTGGACATTCTATAACTAATTCCAGTCTGTTAACCACATGGTTAGGAGAAATCTTTTCAATGGGCTAGGAAGCTAGAAACAAGAATCTTAGCAGTATTAGCTAAACAGTATCACAATAAGAGTTTTACCTATTTCATTTTTTTTCTCTCTCACCCTCTCTCTCCCTCTCTTTTTCAATCCCTCCCTCCTTTGATGATGGCATTCAGCAAAAGAGAATACTATAAGGGGAAAGGAATTGGATCTTCTCCCCCCCAAGGCCTGTGTTCTCTGACCCCCATTGCAATTTATGCTTCTGTTTTAAATGAAGGAATGAAAGGGAAAGGGAAAATATACCAATACTTGCTAGTTACAGACAGATAGATTTTATATATATATATATATGTGTGTGTGTGTGTGTGTGTGTGTGGTATGTGTATGTATATATGTGTAAATATACACATATAAATAAGCATACATATACATACATATATATTCACATATATGTCTGTGCCCATAACTTATTACCTTATATTTTATTTTGCATATTTTAAATATATTAAGCATAAGCTTAATATATTAAAAGTCAAAAGACATGAGTTGAAATCCTGTCTCTGACCCTTGGGTAAGTCACTTAATTACCCTGGGGATTGGGGAAATTTTAGAGCAAAAAAAAATAGCATAAGTTAAGCCTGTATTTCTGCCCCCAAATTCTTATACATAACGAATTTTAATGTACATGAATCCATGTTTAATATTTAAAAAAATAAAAAACACTAAGAATTGGGCTTTTCTCACAGAACCCCTGTACACATATTGTGGGACACCAGAGTTCTACAGACCACAGTTTTGGAATTATTAGCAAAGGATGTCTTTTCAGGAAGGAAGAAGAGTGAGAGCAAAGACACAGAAGCAAGAAAGCCAAAGATGCCTACATCTGAGGTGGGACTTGAACCCAGTTCTTCTTGCTCCAGAGACGTTATTCCTACTGCTCCCTATTGAATTCTGACTTCAAGTTCTGAGTTCTTTTCAACCACATTAGGCTCTCCTTTTTTTTTTTGTCAGAAAAAAGCATCTGCTTTATTTCAGGCCCCCAGCCCCCAAACTGACGGCTCCACAAAGTCCTTTCCCTGACACCCCCCACCCCTCCCAGAGCTGAGGCTGTCACCAGAAGCTTAAGTCCCCAAAGCCCCAGATGGCCTTTTTGACAGCTTTGGCCCTGCTGGTCAAGGGCTCCTGCTCTATTGTTCTTTTCATCACTTTCTGGGAGATGTATTTGCCCACTCCCTGACAATAAGCTACAGGCCCTGAGCTCTCCAATTTTGCCAGGGTTACATTGGCCTTCACCTTGGGGGCCTCCTCCAGTCTACTCTTCTCCTCCTTTTTAGCAACCTGAGCATCAGCCTTATCATACGGATACACAAAGACCATGGCAGATTCAATTCAAATCTCCTCCTTGGGCCAGTTAGTTTTGGGATCACTCTCCACGTTCTCCAAGGCAATGAGGGTGTCAAAGGCACCAACAACTCTGCCAAAGACAGTGTGTTTCTTGTCCAGGTAAGCACATGACTGGAAAGTGATAAAGAACTGGGATTTTTTGCAGTTGGGTCCAGAGTTGGCCATGCTGAGGATGCCTCGGCCCGTGTGCAACAGGTTGGGCCGAAACTCATCTCTGAAGGGCTTTCCCCGGTAGGACTCACCCCCTGTCCCTGTGCCAGTTGGATCCCCGCCCTGGATCACAAAGTTCTGAATGGACCTGTGGAAGATGGTCCCGTTGTAGTAATTCTTCTTGCAGAGTTTGATGAAGTTTTCACAAGTTTTGGGAATCATGTCACAGTGCAGCTCCAGGTTGAGGTCTCCCTTGTTGGTGTGTAGCTGGACACAACCCTTCTTCTTCACAAACCAAGAGCAGACATCATCATCAATGACAGCTGTTTCATGGGTTGTTTCGGGCACCAGGGCTGTGGAGGTGAAGGAGGCACTGACCTTCCCAGTGGAATAATGGGCCACGTTCAGCTTGTCCACCTTCTTCTTCTCTGGGGCCCTCACCATGGCAACCAGGATCTCATCCCCTCTAAAGTCTTTCTTTGTAAAGTTCCTACAGGGTCTCATGGGTCTAGGCATTGGAGTTCTTCAGATAGTAAGTTGGGTCCTGTCAGGCTTTCTCTTCATCTGGATCGAGGACTCTCAGATTGTTCCTAACATGATAGAAGTTGGTCACATTAAAGTTGGCCACATTAAACTTGTCCAAGTTGATGGGATCCTGCAGTGTCAGGATGGCCCTGGGGGAAAAGGCCTCCTCCGTCAGCAGGTCTTTGAAGTTCTTGGTTCTGATGTTCAGCTGCTCTACGGTCTCATAAGTGTACACATTGCCGGTTGACTTGATCACCACAGTGTGGGAGTTGTTGGTGAAAACGGTGAACAGCACTGGGCAGTGTTATTTACCTTCATTATTCTTTGTGAAGTTCAGTTTGATCAGAGACTTGGCGTCCAGCTTCTCTCCGCTGCCGGGGTTGGTCCCATACTTCTTTATCCAAGGCACAATGTTCAGTAAGTCAAAGACAACTCCGTCGGGGGTGCACACCGGGTACTCAAACGGCTCCAGTCACTGGCTGCAGTGATCAAAGGCAGGCTGCGAAAATTTGCTTGTGGGAGATCCGGATTCTTGCCCCACGTACTCGGCGCACGTGACGTACATCTTATCCTTCTGGTGCTGCCGCTTCCCCCTGGCATCGGCGGCGGTGAGTGGAACCCAGGTTCCCAGGATCTCCCCTGGCGCCTCCTGTGCTCGGACCCTCACGGACAGCCGGAAGGCTGCAGGCACAGCCCCAGTTAAGGGATGCCTCCGGAACTTTCAGCTTTCTCTTCTTGAGAGCCTTTGTATGAAGGTAGCTGTGGAAAATAAGACTTGAATAACAATAACAACAAAAACGAACTTTATCCTGGGGGCAATAGGGAGCCATTGTGTAGGCAGAAGAAATGAAGAAAGTTCTATTTTTAGCAAGCTTACACTGAGAGCAGTATAAGATATGTACTGAAGGAGGCAAAGATGATCATAACATTAACAATAATCTGTTATATTCAGATTCAACCACAAAATAAAGGTTCTGAAAGGGAAAACATACAGAAATACTGTCTGCCTCACTTTTACTTACATACTCTTTGCAGTTTAAAGGTGACAATCTTTAGACCTTTAGCATTTTCTCCAACAATTTTAGATTCCATTAGCACTAACTTAGTAATTGTCTCACACCTTTTGTGCCTTTCTAACCACCTAACTTCTGACTTCTTTGCCAACGCTGCAGAGTGGTAATAGTGCAGAGCTTGTTACAACATGCCCCTTTGGCAAAGGGAGGGATCATGAAAGAAAGATTGGTGTGAAAGGCTTAAATCATGCTCCATCTGATATCTGCTGTGACCAGTAGTCTGGCCACATGATAATGCCAGTCAATGAGTATATTTTGCCTGTGTGTAGCCTTCTAAGCTCTACCTAATGAGTTAGGAGACAAGAACCCCAGGTTCTGGCAGCAATAGGGATATAACAACCAAAACAAGGCCAGGAACTTCCAGTCACGTAAATTAAGGGATGCCCATTCTCAATGAATGAATAAATGAAAAAGTATTTATTAAGTAGTGTGAGCCAGGTATTCTTCCAAGTGTTAGGGAAACATATACCAAGAAAGATGGCTCTTTGACCTCAAGGAGTTCAAATTCTAATAGCCTGACATGATACAATTAAAGGATCATGGTAAGGGAGAAGTGTTTTGGTCTGGGAAGTCACAGGGATAGTGAGTAGAGGAATATGGCAGTTTATTGATACACCCTTTCCAGAAAGAATAGAATGTATTTGATTACCGTTTTAAGAATAAAATATCAGTATGGCACAGATGGATGATTGGCCAGAATATGTCTGAGGTAAAGCATCATTAAGTCTAGGGCCAAATAGATATGGTCAAGTCAACATGTCAACAAACATTTATCAAGGGCCTACTATGTGCTAGACATAAATATAATGGGCTCTGCCCAACGTGGACACAGGACAAGAGTTCTGCAGTTGAGAGCTTAGCTTCTCTAAGGCACAGTTTCTAGAGGTCCCTTCAAAAAGGACTGTAGTGGCAGAGAAAATGGCAAGAGGATGACCTCATCTCTGACATCAAGGGGTTGGACTGAATAACCAATGACCCATTCAGTTCTAAATCTATGATCTTCCTCTGTAAAATGAGAGATGTAGAGTAGATAACCCTTAAAGTCTAATGGCATGTTAGTTTAAGATGTTCTTTAGCTGAATAGAGTATTCTGGAAGGGATGATACGAGGAGTTAGTGTGAGGTAGTTTAAAAAAAAGTCGTAGTCAAGAAATATGGGTTCAAATCCTTTCTTCAGCATGTCTTAGCTGGACCCAGATGGCTCCAAAGGAGAGACTGAGGCTGATAACTTTGCACAGCCCTCCCTCACTTAAATCCAATTTAGCTGCAATTCATGGAAGCACCTTCCTAATGTCATGGCCCTTTTCAGTGAAGGACAAACAACAACAACTGGAGGAATGTGGGTATGTCAATCTCTCTGAGCCTCAGTTTTCTCATGTTTGAAATGGGGATGGTAATACCAATAGCATCTACTTCAAAGAGCAGTCGTGAGGATCAAATGAAATGATACAGGTAATATATGTATATGCATATATATATATATATATATATATGTATACACACATATACACATCTATATATGTGTATATGTATGTATTGTGAGCCATAAAATACCTTAATAAATATCAGCTATGATGATGACGATGGCAAAGATGATGGTGGTGATGATGATGATGATGATGATGATGGATGTTTAATTAATATAGAGCCCTGGAGCAGTTCAAACAAAATAAAAAGCTACTCCATTCACCCAACCAAGTTAGTGAACTTTCCAGTTTCAGTTTTACATGGAATATCTTTGGACCTCTAATGCAGCTAGTGAGTAGAGTGCTGAAGTCAGAGTCAGAAAAACCTGAAATCAAATGTGGCCTCAAGAACTTGCTTGCTGTGTGACTGTGGGCAGGTCATTTAACCTCTGTTTGCCTCAGTTTCCTTATCTGCAAAAACTGGCATAATAATAACATCTACTTCACAGGGTTATTGTGAGGATCAAATGAAATAATAGTTGCGAGACACTATAAAAATGCTAACTATTATTACTATTAAGGCTCTCTCCCTTTCTGTATGACATACTATTTATCCTTCAAAGTACTGGCTGCAAGAGACCTACAAAAATTCAAATTAAAAAAATTTGAATCAAAACAGCAGGAACAGAAAAGGAATATTCAGAGTAATAGCAAGGGATTTCTGTTGTTGCTTTAAATTGGTTCTAGCACATGGTGAATTTTAAACAAGTCATTTGGCTGATTTCTTTCTTTATTTTTTAAATATACATGAAAACTGCAGTCTTAAATGTGTGGTAAGCATCCAGATAATTGCTTTTCCTTTTGTACTTGGGATTCAGCTGTGTCTCATAACAGAATGGCTATGCCCAATGTCATTGCTTTGGTGGAGACACTGCATGAGTTTAAACAATGACTGGGAGATTTCATTTGTCAGACAACTGTCTTGTCTCCCCAGAAGCTGTGGCCATGGCATCAGTGTTGCCAGGTTTCCACATTCAAATTCTCAAATATCTGGGCCAAGATACAGTGTCATTTCTACGTCAATATACATGTTTTAAAAATGAAGTTGAAACATGTCACTCACTCACAGGAGGTAATGAACTTAATCAGACAGTCAATGTGGAAATTTGTTTTGGCAGTTATGGATTGAAGGCCTTTTTTTCTTTTTAAATTTGCCTTTTTGGGTAGGAGAGTACTGGGAGGACAAATTAATCATTTTTAAAAGTATATTTATACTATGAATTATTTGAATATAATTTACTTTTGTGTTTATTCTGAATTAAAACACAGGCACTAAACCACACTTTTGAAGCAAAATGGTAAAAACACATTACATCATTTTGCTACTAAAAAAGTATTTTAATGACCTCCTTTAATGGGACAGGATTCTTATTGGGAATGGGAATTATTTATTGGAAAAAAATGTATTAAGTGCACAGGATTTAGAGCAGGCAGCATTTATATATTTAAATCATTACATTGCTTAAGACATATACTGTGTAATAAAATTTAATTTAATTTTTAAAATAAATTCAGATGATACTTTAAAAAAAAGAAAATCCGGTTACATCTTAGATATTTGATTCCACTAAACATCTTACTTCTTACCTTCTTATAATCCTAAGGAGTTGGTTGTCAACTGTCTTTTTTGTAAACTGAGACATTTTAGATACATTGAGGACATAGTAAGCTTCTAGAGTACATGTTTCTTGAAGACAAATAAGGACTATATCTTATTTATCTTTGAATCTCCCTTATTGTTTAACACAGGGCCTTACACAAAGGCTTTTACTAGAATGAACCTTAGAGAATATTTAATGCATAAATTCTTAACCTGGAGTCTCTGAACTTTTTAAAAAAATATTTTCAAAAGTGCATTTCAATACGATTGATTTTCTTTACAGTCTTATGTAATCTGTTTTATGCTTTTAAAAACATCATTCCAAGAAAAGGTTCATAGGCTTCACTAAATTGCTAAAAAGGTCTTTGACACATAAAAATGTTAAGAATCACTGATCTAGTACAAATCCCTCATTTTACAAATGGGGAATGACCCAAAGTGTGACTTGTCTTATGGCCCACAGCTAGTAAATAGCAGGACCAGGACTTGAAAATAAGTCTTCTCACTCCAAATACAGTGTCATTTCTATGCCATAAAATGTTTCTTAAATGTTTGATGAATGAATATTGAACAAGTAAAAATGTAGCCATAATTCTCACACAAATGATATTTGTCATTGCCCAACCAAGAATCAAGGCAAACAAAATTTCTTTGTTCAATGATGATTCAGAAGGTACTTCAGGATTTGATATTCACTATGAATATCAATCACATGAATCCATGAATGGAAAGAAGTACCAGATAATGAAGGATGTCTTTATTTCACAAAATGGTAGATGCTTATTTTTTTAAACTACAGTATTAATCTATTTCATTGTAGTTTTGGAAAGAATATATTGTAATATATACTATGGGAATATAATAACGATAGCAACTGAGATGTCAACTCTGCTTTTGTGTTGCTTTTCTCAAAATAATTTTTTTAAGGTAGGGGTTCTCAGACTTTTTCAGTGTCTGTATCACTTGGCTTTCAGCAAATCTACCCATGTCCTTTTTTCAGTGTGAAAAGAAATAAATTCTATAGTTTGCCATTCATATCAAATAAGTTAGTGAGACCCTGGACTTTGTTTCTTGTCAGCCAACTCTTTCATCCTCACTATAGTTTTTAAGAGAGATCACCACATATTATGTTTAGCCTCCAATTTGTGACTGGCATTTGGTCTGACTGATAATATGACTGAGAATCCTGATTCACAGAAATAAGTTGTTATAACAACAGAATCAAAAGTTTATGGTCATGTCATTAAGAAAGAGATATGCTTCTCTAAGAGCATACCAAAAATTTTAGAACTTCATTGACTGAAAATCAGTGCAGAGTTTCTGATCATTTGCAGAGATGCATTAATTCATCTTTCATTTGCTGTTGACACTGATTTCTTCTAGCTCAATATTAAAACAGTTTTGTATCCAAACTTTAATGCATTTGGTTTTGGTCAGCAGTAATTACTTCTTCAATTGTTGCTTTCAGATGCATTTGTAACACTTCCTTTCTTTCCCACTTTGACTTTGTCTCTTTAATGTTATCTCTCCAATCCACAATTTTTTCCCCTAACACAGTTACTTTTGGTATATTTCAATAGAAAAGTATGAATTATCAAAATGCATTCCCTCTCAAAAAGCATCTTATACTCTTGGACTATGCATACTCTGGGTTAGGAACCCATGCTTTAAGGTCAGTATTATAACTTTTAGAGACGCTGCATGACATGGTATATAGAGACCTGACCTCAAAGTCACAAAGATCTAGGTTCAAGCCCTATCTCCGACACATACTGTCTTTGTGGTCCTGACCAATCACTTAATCTCTCAGTGTTCTAGAGTCTAGACAACTCTCTTAAGACTATAAATTGCATTAAAGATACTGACTTGTTTTGGTAGACAGAGTTTCCTCATCTGGTAGTTCTTTATAGTTAATGAACTCACAGGTCCAATCCTTATCCATCCCAGTGTAACTATTATTATCTGCATTTGGGAGATGAGTAAACTGAAGCTTAGAAAGGTTCAATGATTTAAACTAGATCATGTGACTAATAAATGTCAAAGCAACCAAGCCACTAAACCCAAGTCTTCTGCCAAGAACAATATTCTTTCCATTACATTACACTGTCCTGGATAGGACTTGCTCCTAAACGTCTAAAACACTGATCTTGAATTTGGAATATAAAATCCATTTACTAGGAGACCCAAAGATAAGGGTCTTGTTATATTCTGACTTGCATTTAAGAGGTCCCAAATTTCAGAATTATGAGAAAACTGATATAACAGTGGATGTAGAAGCTCTAGCCCTGAAGACTGAGAGAAGGATTGGATTATTTTTTCTAACTATCCAGGGGTAGGAGAGAAATCCCATTTATATAGCTTGACTGAATTTCTTAACAAATTTTCTTTAACTAATTTGTATCTGATACTTCTCATTTCTCTGTGTCACATTAAAAAAATAGTTCTCTTCTGAATCCTTTAAGGGATCCAATTCATGTGGTCCATTAAATTCTGTCTTTTTTTATAAGAAAAATAATTCATGTATTTGGACTAGACACTCTATAAAATGGAAGATGACAGAAACTACTCCCACAAAACATAAGAGAGGCACTGCAAGGACAACCAATTGCAGCTCAGGGATCTATTTTCTTTTTAAAAGCATGAAGTTTTTCTCCATAATATGGCTCAATCATAACTCATTCCTATGTTGTTTTCCCTTCATTTTTGAAGAAAACCATGATGTCAGGGAGGTGATGCCATGACACCCAAGTGAATTGGATTGAAGTAAAAGAGGTCTGTGCAAAGTCACCAGTATCACTTTCTCCTCTGCGGCCATTTGGGTCCAGCGGCCAGATATAGATCAGAATGACTGGAGATGACCCAGGATGCAGTGGGAGATCTTGGCCTTTTTAAGCTAGTCTTGAACAGGTCTCAGTTTGACTGAGATAACACCCATTCAGTGACTAAGGCTATGTAAGAAAAGAGGCAGAGAATGGCTTCTTTACCTAGCCAAAAAGAAAAAAAAATCAGTCTGGAAGGGGAAGCCCTCAGGGTTTCTGGCCAAAACAGAAACAATCACTACTTACATTCACTCTGAGTTGATCCAGGCCCAAACTAAGTGGGCTTATTCTAGGTACCTATTATTGGCCAATCAATGAGAGCCAGAGTGATTTGGGTTTAAGGTTTGGTCCAGGAATGAGCAATCTCTGCCTCAAGGTCACATGTGGTCCTCTAGGACCTCAAATGCATCCCTTTGACTGAATCTAAACTTCACAGAACAAATGGTCAAGATTCCACAGATATCTCTGAGGCTTGGAGATACCTCCTAGTTGCCATCAGAGGTTGGGCCCACCCTGACCATGAGTTGGATGAACTCTGATAGTTCCTAGATTCATGAAGAGTGGCCCAGGTTGGGATCATGAGGCTAGAGTCTAGTGATTTCTGAGCCCCTGTCTTTCCAGGACTATTCCCAAATTAAATACTATTAGGGGTCCTGGGAGAACTTTTACATCAGATTGATTGGTTTGTTCACTCCCAATTTAATTAGATTACAGATCCTAAAAGCCTGGCTTTCTCTGAAGTTGGGGCAATGCTGATCCTGTCTCCCAGAGTAGCCCAGGTTAACCTCTCTGCTACATTCAGTATAGATGCTCTGGGGCTGTTGAGTCACTTGTAAGCTTTTCCCATCATCATTCCCCAATCTCTATATTTGTTTTGATTGATGTTAATGGATTAACCCACTTTGGAAGAAAAATGTGGTACCCTTCCCATGGGGGTCTACTGCTCCTTCTGCCCCTACAGTATTGAAAGGAACAGAATCAAGGAGTCAGGAGGCCAAGTTCCTAGTCAGCGGTGAGGAATCTATGGCCTCAAGGTAAGGTCATATGTGACCCTGTAGGTTCTCAAGTGTGGCCTTTTGACTAAATCCAAATTTCACAGAACAAATTCCAATAAAAAGATGTTCTATAAAGTTTGGATTCAGTCAAAGGGTCACAACTGGGGACCTAGAGGGCCACATGTGGCCTCTAAACCACAGATTCCTCACTCCTGGCTTGGTCCTTAAGAAAAAAAGGTTTCAGCTATCAAAATTTACATTCCTTTGGGTACAGCACCAACAGGTAAGGGTATGATACCCTATGTGGACAGAGAGGAAGGAAGGAAGGAAGGAAGGAAGGAAGGAAGGAAGGAAGGAAGGAAGGAAGGAAGGACTGTGTTGCCCAACTGACCAGTTCTAGTGGGTCCCCAGTAGGGCAATTCCAATTTTCTAGTAACAGAGGTTGTTGTTTGTTCTTTGTTCTCAAAGAGGACCATGACATCAGGGAGGTGATGCCATGACATGCAAATGAATTAGATTGAAGTGAGGGAGGACTGTGCAAAGTCACCAGCCTCACTGTCTCCTCCAGAGCCATCTGGATCCAGTGGCAAGACATAAATCAGGATGACTAGAGATGGCCTTAAACTCATTCCTACATACGGAATGAAAGGTAGAAGAATGGCCATCACCAGTTTTCAACGGACCAGCCGCTCTGCCATGTAATATGGTGGTGAGGATTCTATTAGTAGGACTTACAGAAGTGAGAAGGATCCTACAAATATATGCGTGTATGTGTATGTATCTAAGTATGTGTGTATACCTATATATGTATATATAATATGTGTGTTATAAGTATATGTGCCATGTATATATGTACATATAATACACCTATATGTTTATATTCACATATATGCATACAGACACATATGTTCACAGAAAAGGCATTGGGAATATATTTTAACTAGCATCTGGGTAAGTGGGAATTGAAGCAAAATGAGATTGTAGAATCCATTCTCTTCTTTGCTTTTTCGAAGTGCTAAAACCCTACATTTCAAACATGCCAAGAGCACTGGTACAAATCTTAAAGGACATAAATTTGAGATGTCATTATTACTATTACCATTGTTATTATTATTACTAGAAATCCTGAACCACTAGAATTCTTTATTCATACCTGATATTAAAGGTTCTAAATCTCAGAATTTTTTCCTCAGTGACTCCTACTCCTGAGCCCTTCTTGGTCTAGCTCCAACCTAGCATACCTTTCTACACTTATTTCATATTAATGCCTTCCATACACTCTTCTTTCCAGCTAAACTGGCCTATCTGCCCTTCTCCCAGCTGGCATTCCATCTCCCAGCTCAGTGATTTTTAAATAGGCCACTCCTCAGGCCTAGAATTCACTTCTTCCTTGTGTCCATCTCATAGATGAACCACAGCTTCCTTCAGGGTTCAAAACCTGTGCCTCTTCCTATGTGAAGCCTTTCTTTATTCCCTTAGTTGCATTTGTTGTTTATTCACTTATCTGTTCACTTGTTTGTATCTCTCAGTAGAATGCAAACTCCTTGAGGACAATGGAAAGGCATATCGAGGATGTGCATGGGCACATGGGCACACATTACAAATAAGGAATTGCAAAGAAGAAGCTATATAAAGGATTCCCATCAAAGGATGTGGGGGTGGGGGGCTGGGGGGAAGAAGATGGCTTAAGCATGTGATAATATTGAGGGTTAATCAATTTCAAAGCCTTAAATGCTGCACTGGTGATATCCTTACAATGTCCTCACAATGTCAAAAGAAATTGAGAAATGCAAAGAGCAACGACAACAACAACAAATTATGTCTCCATAATTTTAATAGTCAATCTTGCCCCTGGAGTAGAGCTGAGAAAATGTACTTCCCTCCCCTCTGCACAAATGGAGGATCATGGCCTCCTTTAAGACTGAGTTCAAGTGCCACCCTTCCATTAGGTTGTTCTCAGTCCCCTCAGCTGCTGATGCCCTCTAAGGTTCCTTTCCATTTGCTCTGTATTAGCTTGTGTGTCCTGATTTATATATGCTGCCTCCCCCACTAGAATATAAAGTCCTTGAAGGTAGGGGCTGTTTTTGCCTTCTCTTTGTATTCCCCCTCCCTCAGTACCTACTATGTGCCAGACTCTGAGCTAAGAAGGTTAGCAGAACACCTGGCATATAATAAACACTTAATAAATGTTATTTGAGTGATTTATTAATCAACCATAAGACAAAGTTGAAGTGTTGATTTCACTGTCTTTTTAAAAATTTTTTTACAAGGAATGTCCCTCTTAATATGGGGGAGAGGGACATACTCAGTAAGTTGATGTAAAAACAAAAGATACCAATAAAAAAAAAGACTGAGAAGAGAAATGGATATGTTCCCAAACATGCTGAATGGCCTTCCCTGAAGCTAATTTGTGGGAAGCTGTGCACAAGAGGTACACAAGTCAATTGGGGTCCCTGAATGTCATATTGGAAGGACTTCCTAAATCAATCAGATTGCAGATCCAGGGGAGCCAGTAAATCTTCTCATCACCTATCAGAGTTTGCTGTACATAACAGATGTTTAATTGATGCTTGTGGAATTGAAATCTAATTGAATTTTGGATGTACACACACATGCACATACTTCTTGGAAATTCTTACAAACAAGGATGTCCTAAATAAAAGCAAGCTCTTTCCCTTACTCTGCATCTAAGTATTTTCTGAGTTTCACAATGTTGTTTCCTTCTTCCTAATGCACTTTATAGCATTCAACAGTGTTTTTCCATTTGTCATCCATAGATCATTCACTTCTTAGACAAAATAATATTTTCTGCTCCACAGCTGGTGGCCCTCTGAGGAAAACCAGATGTGTGAAGCTACTGGTCCCCAAGATGAATATAAAAGGAGACATGGCATTATATTCTCTAAATAGCTGCTGTTGATCCTGTGTGTTTCTAAAGAATACATAAATTATTTTTCATCTGAAATGATAACCCTATTCGTAAGGTTAGTGGAAGCAATGGAAGACTGTTGCTTAGCACATAATCCAGTAGGAAGAAAAAGTTGGCATGTGTGCCAACTCTGCCACTAATTCATTTTCCATGTAACCTGGGGAAATATGTTCAGTTTCACTGCACTCCAATTTCTGACTGTAAAAAAAAAAGGAGGGGAGTCACTCTTACAAATTCTATAGGTGATTATCTGTGAATAAGACATAAGTTTAGCAACTGAAGTTAAAGTCACAGTTATCATTTAAAAATTACTCCTGGCAATTGGACTTATTGGAGTATGGAGTGACCACCCTTTCCACCCTTGGGAGACTCTCTCTTGGATCATTGCACCCTGACCAGAGAATCAGTTCACTAACTGAGTTAGACCTTGGCCTATTGTCTTCAGCTCAGTATATTGATCCGAGGGCTTCTTTCCCCTTTTAAGGTTTGGCAGACATCCAGAACCATGAATCCGATCCCCTTATATTTCTAAATGAAACACATGCCTGTTCATTGGGTGTTCCAAAGTCCTCCATCTCTAGAAAATCCTTCTGAATATGTGCTGTTACCATCTACTGCCCATACACGCTAACTTCCCTGAGTCAATTATATTCAATTCACCAAACATTTATTAAGCACCTACTATTTGCAAGTACCCTGCAAGGTAAATGGCATATGAATATAAAAAAGGAAATAGGAAGGGTCCTCAAGGATTTTGCTGGAGACACACTGCAAGTGCACAGAAAATACAAAAGAGTATAAATGTATTTCAAGAAGAAGAAAGTACTAATGATTGGGGGGGGAGTGTGGGAGGGAAAGGAATAAGAAAAAAGCTTCATGCAGAAGGTAGCACCTGAACTATGTTTCAAAGAAGGTTAGAAATCCTATAAAGTAGAGGTGAAGAGAGAATACATTTAGAAGGAGGGAGTCAATCAGCTCTCTTCCAAGACTGTCAGTCAATCAAATAACAAACATTTATTATGTACTTACAAATACAAAGCACTGTGCTAAGTACTGGGAGCAAAGACAAAATGAACCAACCTCTGTTCCCAAAGAATTTACATTCTAAAAGGAAGGCAATGTGAACATTAGTGACTGTAGCACCTCTTCTGGGGCTTAGTCTCCAGCTCTCCAACATGTTATTGGCTGAGGATCCCAGAGGATGGCTAATTATTCCTTCCCTCAGGATTCCAAACATGACCACAAGGAGTTGTACTTTTTACCCTAGGGCTATCACTCATGAGTCCCCACACATCTGATTCACTTTTAGAAAGGGATGATTTCTGAAATGATGATAATAAGAACAATTGGCACAAAAACATTTCCACAAAAGTCAGAGCCCAGACAAGTTCTCTGGGGAAAATGCACTCTCACTCACCGGAGGGTTAACTCATGTTGTTTTATTCAAACTATAAAAGGAATGACTGATTCTTTTCAACCAACCAAGAGACATTTCCTATATAGTATTATTTGCTTCCCTTTATTTCCATATATATTTAAACCACTGATGTCAAATTAAAATAGAATCCTACTGCTACATATTGACTTAGAAAACCACAAATTAACATTTTATGTTGTATTATATTTTGTTTGTTTTGTTAAACCTTTCTCAATCACATTTTAATCTGGTTCTGACCACACTTAGGAATTCTGTGGCTATTTGGGCCAGTCAGCAAGTTCAACATCCCTGGTTTACACCTTTGATTGATGGATGAATTGAGCAGAGATGTCTGAGAATGATTCACATCTAGTTTACAGCTTTGATGAATTGAGTCTATAATTCAATCAAAGAAATTCTCTCACCTGATAAAAGAACTGGGGCTTAGAACATCTCATTAGTCACTTTATTTGGAGTTAATGGATGTGGTACATTTCTCTTACATAAATATAGACAGAATGTATATAAAATGAATATAGAAGTAGTTTGGCGAGGGAGGGCACTAATAACTACAGAGATCTGGAAAATCTTAATGTAGAAGGGAACGTTTGCTTGATCTGAGTTTTGAAGGAAACCAGAGATCTCAAGAGATAGAGGTGAAGAGGGAGACCATTCCATTCATGGAAGGAAGTCACCCTGACAGTCATCTAACTTAGTTTTTATTTCCCCTTAACACGTGGAATATATTTTCCCTAAATTTAAAGAATGAAGGAATATAATGGGTAGAGCCCTAGATCTGGAGTCAGAGGACTTTTTGTTAAAATCCAAGGTCTGATACTTAACCACTTGTATGATTAAAGGTAAGAACCTTTATCTCTTTTTCTTAATTTGTAAAATAAAGAAGTTGACACGGATGATTTCTAACATATTTTCTGGCTTTAGGCTATATGATAACCTGGACTTGGGGTCAGGATATGTGTGAACTTGGGTTCAGCTTCCTGATACATATAATGAGGGATTTGGGTTAAATAATCTCTAAGATTCCCATTTCTATTTATATATCTATAAATCTTGGGAACAGTCTCATAATGGTTTGAGTGCTAGACTTGGATTGATCATCCTTGGGTTCAAATCTCACCTTTGATACTTAACTAACTGTATGACCATGGGCAAATCACTTAAATTTACTGAGACTCAGTTTCCTTCTTTGAAAATCAAGGTAAAAATGTCTATGGCACCTATTTACTTCACAGGTTTGTTATGAGGATCAAACAAGATAATATATATAAAAAGTTTTTTGAATTCTGAAAGTGTTTCCAAAACGTCATTTATTATTATCCTACGAACTCAAATACTTGGCAATCAAAAGAAAAATGACAGGGGTATATTGTATTACACACTAAAAGAAAACAACAAAAACAATTTTATAATTGCTATAGAAAGTATGTATTGCAAAAGTAAATATTCAACGTAAATTGGAATAATGAATGAATTAAGCAAAGGTTCACAACTGGCAAACAATCAGCAAATCCAAAATGGAATCTACATCTTGATCAGCTTAGACTTGCTCCAAAAAGATAATGAGAAGCATTTAGAATCTCTTCCTTTCACTATTTGTTGGATATCCGTAGACCATCTGCATGCACATTTAGATCATTTCTACAGTAGCAATATGGAATACGGTTAATTGCAAAAATCTCCAAGGACAAGTTACTTCCTATCAGAAGATCTCAGATATTCTGCTGATGATACTATAATATCTAATTACTCAGTTAACCATCTGAACTCACAAAGCACTTTGTTCCATTATTATTGAATTTTCACATTTTACTTTAGGAAGCAGTATAGTGTACTAGAAAAACAACAACATTGGTTTTACATTTAGGAAGCCTGAGGTCAGTTCGTGGCTTTGTCACTCATTGCCTAAGCAACCCTGAGGAGATCATTTAGTCTCTTGCTTGCCTCGATATTCTCCCCTGTAAAATGGGGATATTAATATTTGTACTTCTCCATTAAAGTCCTCTTCTGATATTCCTCTTGGCAAGAAGATAGCCTCAGACCACTGAAGAACCCAACACCAGAATAACACAATTCCTGGTAGGTCCTATCAAGCTGAAAAGGTTTTGTGTAGATACATGGCATTTCTATCATCTGAGATCCAGCCTCACCAAGTGACTCAGAGGAGTTCAGTTTTTGAATCATAGTAACTCATGAAAAGCATCTCCTAGGGTATAGAGGGGATGCAAACTGCATCAGTGGATGCACATGCACACAAACACACACACACACACACACACACAGCCGAAATAATGTCACAGAATGATAGCTCTAAAGGGATTTCAGAGGCAAGCTAATCCAATTTCTTCAGTTTACAGATGAGGAATCTGAGGCCCCAGAAAGTTAAGTGACTTAGCTGAAGTCACATATGTAGTAAATATTAGAGACAGAATTTGAACCTAAGTCCTCTGACACCAAATGTGTTACCTATAAGGCACTGCACTTTCCTTGAAAAATTGAATTAAAGGCCCCAGGATCTAGTTTAAATGATAAGGATTGGTTATATGCTCTTCAAGTTCTTTCAGTTTTAAAACTATAATGCCACCTGATAGGTAGGAAAGCACTCTCAAAGTTTCAAAAATACTCATATAAATGTGAGTTATTAGAATTTTTTGAAGTTATTCATATTGCTGCTACTGAGTTATAAACTCCTAAACGTTCTATAACCCTGAATCTTTCCTAACACTCAGACTTGCATACAATATGTGCTCAATAGATGGTTATTGAATGAAATAGTCAAGGACCCTGGATAACAAAATTTTATTTGTGTGGGATGACTGTCTATGACACACGAGATTTAGGTTATATGATAGAGATGTCTCAGAATGATTCCCATCTAGTTTACAGCTTGTGTGTCTGTTCTTGTGTGTCTTGTGTGTCCAGAGGAAGTAGGTTTTATCTTTGTACTACAAACTCCTTTAGACAAAGATTGTTACTCTATAGTAAAACCTTTGGATTTTCACTCAGTCACTGGCAACTTGGGGAATTTGGGCAGCAGCTGGGCTAAGGTTTGCCTTGTCAATAACCAAGAAAAAAGAACAAGTTTACTAAAAATATCTGATGCTGGTCTAGTACCTGCAGTTACAGAACACTTTACATCAATGATCTCATTTGATCATAGACCAGAGAAGCAGTGCAGTGGATGGAGTGCTATGCCTGGTGTCAGGAAGCCTTATCTTCCTAAGTTCAAATCTGGCCTCAGACACTTACTAGTTGTGTGACCCTGGGGAAGTTACTTAACCCTGTTTGCTTCAATTTTCTCATCTGCAAACTGAGTTTAAGAAAGAAATGACAAACTGCTCTAGTATCATTGTAAAGAAAACTCCAAACTAAAAACAAAAACACCACAATTTTTTTAAAACCCAAGTTAAGAAAAATAATATTTAAGTTTATAATGTTTCTTTTTCTTATTGTATATTTAAGTTTTAGTATTTAAGTCTAACATAAAGAGATTTTTAAAGTTAAAAAAAAGAAAGAAAGAAAATCCCAGATAGGGTCATGAAGAATTGGATATGACTGAACAACGACTGAACAACAAAGGCTAGATATGATTAGCCCTATTTTACAGATGAGGACACTGAGGTTCACAAAAGTGACTTTCCCAAGATGTCCCAAAGCTACAACTTGACCCTAGGTCTTTTGGCTACA
Organism: Pseudocheirus occidentalis; assembly: GCA_028646575.1. NCBI lineage: Eukaryota > Metazoa > Chordata > Mammalia > Diprotodontia > Pseudocheiridae > Pseudocheirus > Pseudocheirus occidentalis. The sequence continues at coordinate 99,721,295 of CM053595.1, forward strand.
GGTTAAGGGCTCTTTCTCTACCACATTGCCTCTATGCTAATTAATAGCATAGGTAATGGAAATGTTCAGAGGGAAGGCCAACAAAATGTTTTCAAGCTATTTTTGTGCAAATGCTGCTGCTGCAAATAAACCGCAGAATTACTCTCAAGCACTCACTAAAGCAGATATGATTAAAGTAGATCAAATTGTAAGATTATCATATGGCCCACCAAGCTCCTCCCCATCCCCATCAGCAGTTCAATTTAAAGAGATACTCACCAATAATAATAACTCACATTTACATACGCTTTAAGGTCAGCAAATAACTTTTGCCCTGACAATCCTATAATATACAGAGGATAAGTGTTATTGTCCCCATTTTAGGCATGGAATGTTTGCTGAAGGAATGATGGATGCAGTAAGATTGCACTTGTTTTAAAATTTTTTTAAGTTTAAATTTCCTAAGTCAGTTTGATGTTGTTTGCCTGTTCTGAGACAAGGCAAGAAGCATTTATTAAGAACTTAATATGTGCCTGGAACTTTGCTACATTCCGGAAATACAAACACGCGCAAAAAGAAAGAAAACGAAAAAAAGATAATCCTTGTTCTCAAAGAGTTACCTGTTCTAATGGTGGAAGACAACATACAAAAGAGAGCTGAAAAGGCAGAGGGAGACAGAAGGGGAAGGGAGAGAAGATACCTAAGCAAAGTGGTGGTATTGAGGTCTAGTTAGTCAGAAGTACAGCTAGAAAGGAAAGGCAGTAAGGCCCTCCTGAGCCAGTACCCAATAAACCATCTCCCTACACCACCCCTCAAGGAACACACCAATGGGGAACAGGCCATGGAGAGGAAGTTTTTGAGGAATGGTGGCAAAATCCAGAGAGTCAAAAGTATAGCTGGGAATGGACTTTATAATATCACATATATGCTTTATCAATGACTTGGGGGCACCAAGGTTCAAGTACAAGTTCTGCCATTTGGACTATATGACCTTGGTCAAGTCACTTCATTCTCAAAGCTTTACTTTTCTTATCTATAAAATGGAGATAATAATGTCTGCTCTTCTAAACCATAAAGGATAATTTTAAGGATCAGTCATAAGGATCAGTGATGTATAGAAAATCTTTTTCAATCTATAAAATGTGATAGAAATATTGTAATTATTGTTATAGTTCTAAATAACTCAGCTGTGATCTGCTGGAACTCCTAACTCCCTTCAAGACTTAGTTCAAAAGTTGTCTACTTGAAGAGGCTTTTCTTGATATCTTCAATTGTTAGTCCCCTTTCCCCCTAAATCATTTTTTTTATTTTTTTATTGATTTGTTTATTTACTTTTAGTTTACAAGATTCAGTTCCACAATCCCTTGAGTTTCAAATTTTCTCCCCTCCCCAACCCCACCCCCATGAACGCATGCAATCAAGTACTGCATGCAAATACTTTCACGTTGGACGTTAGTCTGGTTATTTAGAAGGGTTGTAACCAACGGAGTGAACAATGGGAAAGAGGAAACCATTTTATTTTTCTATACATACATGTGTATCCTGTATTTTCTGTGAACATGTTGTATTCCCCCAGTAGAATGTAAGCTCTTTAAGGTCAAGAACTGTATCCTATCTGTATTGGCAAAGATGGGGCTTTCTACATAGTAGATGCTCAATGCTTGTTAATTGAGAGTCTTGTTCTTGACAGCTTTGTGAATCAGAGATCTTGGAACCTCAGAAACCATCTAGTCTAAATCCTAGGGTCACAGATCTAGAACTGCAAGGGACCTCAAAACTAGAGGCCATCTAACCCAACCCATTCATATTACAGATGAAGAAACTGAAGACCAGAGAAGTGACATGACTTACCCAAGGTCACACAGATAATGTCCAAGGAAAGATTTGAATCCAAATCCTTTGACTCCAGAGTGAATGCTATCTTCATCCTACCACCTTGCTTCCTTGTACAGAGATCACAACAGGTAAATTGATTACATATTCTGGTGATGCAGAGTAAAGAGAAGGAATGAAATGAGAATCTTGGTTTGGAGTCTTCTACAAGAGAGTCTTCAGAATTTGTGACTCAGGGCTGCAGAAAGGAAGGGCTTGCTGAGAATTAAGCCCCAAGTCCAGCTGACTATCCTGGCTGTGTCCCAGAATGATCTGCAGAGTTGCTAACTTCAACATCTGAGCCAGGGCCTGGATGCAGCTTCTGGCTAGGGTGGGCATAGTCGATGAGCCACTTCAGAGTATCTGCTGGTGGCCAAGTGAAGCATTTACACAGCTGGCATGGAGTAGGAATGCTCTCTTGTACATCCTCAATCATTCGAATCCTGAGCCAGTTGGGGCAGTGCACAACTGCAGAGTTGCTATTAATTTCCCACTGGATTTGAATATCTAAACATGCCTCTGCCCCAGTTCCTCTGCCTGGGCTTCCAGATACTGGGACGCTGACTCCCCTGCTTTAGCCTCCCTTTAATCAGATCTCATATCCTTGCCTAGGATGAAAATAGCCCCAGATAGCATTTGAGATTCTTTAGATAGCATTTAGTGTTTGGTCTACAATTGTCACCATTTTGTAAAGATTCTGAGGGAAAGAAAGTAAAATTCCATGAAAGCCCATTGAATTTAAATAGGGCATTGATGATGAAACATGCTATCCATTACAGAGAGGTGATGGACTGAGGGTATGAAATGAGACAGACAGTCTTTGAAGGAATTTGTTTTGTTTGACTTATGCATATTTGTTACAAGGAATTTTGTTTTGTTTTGGTTTTTTGTTTCCCAGTGTGGTAAGGCATGTTGTCAGGAGAGAAATGGACTTCTGTTCATTTTTTTTAAGCAGAGAATTGTAGGGGGTGGTACAATAGGAATGTTGCATGCACTTTCAAATGAGGTCACTACTATTAGTTTTACTTAACTTTTAATTTGCTAGAAGAAATGTCTCATGAAGTGAGAATAATTTGCAAATGTTTATCATGTAAAGACAAAAAAATATTAATACATTTTTTTAAATAGGACATTAGGTTGCTTGGAATAGTCCAGCAATCTATTAGAACACATAGAAACCCTTAAATATGCATAAACAACAGTAGTAGTTTGTGTAGTCTATACAATATGATCCATAGACCCTGACCTACCACAGTAGATAAAAATCCTATCATTTGAGTCATTCATTTCAGTTAAAATTGTCCTCTGTTGATCTACAAAATCCCATGGAAATAAGAATACTAAGACTTCAAGTATCTGGGATTTTGTCAGTGGTGTGGGCACTCCCCTTGATGCCTAGTCCAACCCTGTTTGCAAGAGAATAGTTGTCTGGGACCTGTGATTTCATCAGTTTATGGAGCTCCCAAAAAGGAATGCCCCCTACTAATAGAGATGTCCCAGAACTGGTAGTCTTGGAAAGTAACCTGCAGTACTGAGAGGCTAAGGGAGCTGTCCCGGTCAAACAGCTATTGTATGGCAAGGGTGAGACTGGAACCCATGTTTTCTTGACTGCAAGGTCAATTCTCTGTGCATTTCACAATAAATTATTAGTGTTTGTAATAATTATTATTCTATCTCTATAGCTATTTAGGGTCTACAAAGTACTTTATATATGTATTATCTCATTAGAGTCTCACAACAACCCAGTAAACAAAATCATTATGGGCATTGTTCTCCCCTTTTAATGGATGAGGAAAATGAAGCCCAGAGAAGTTAAGTGACTTGTCTATGGTCACACAACTAATTAGTGTTAGAGAAGAAATTTAAGCTAAAGAATTCTTGAGTTCAAATTCAACACTATGCTTGGTTTTTGTTTGTTTTGCTTTTTGGAGGGGGAAGGCAGGGCAGTTGTGGTTAAGTGATTTGCCCAAGGTCACACAGCTAATAAGTGCTAAGTGTCTGAGGCCAGATTTGAACTCAGGTCCTCCTGACTTTAACACCAGTGCCACCCCTTATGCTTGGTTTTTGAGAATTGTTTTGGCTGAAAAATTAACTTTTGTCCAATCCAGTGATTCAACTCTGCAAACTTATCAAAGCTAGTTTTAGGACAAAAACATGCAGTCTGTCGTTAGACCCACCCTCAACCTTAGTAAAACCTGCCAAAACTTGTTCTTCATTGGTGTGGCTTCCTTTAAGCATTGTAGATCACACCCATGCCATGGTGAAGCCCCAGAGTAGGACTTTTGAGGATTGAGAGAAACATTGATAATAATAGCTGACTTTGAAGTTTGCAAAGCATTTTGCATGTTATCTTTGTAAACTGCTTGTCAGTTGGACATAGCTCCTGACACTATGGATCTAGGTATGATATGGAAGGGGTATTACGCAATCTCTTTGACTTCTACACTCATGCAGGAAGAGCTGTGTTTGGCTTGGGTTTATCTAATGACTTACAACTCTCCAGAAATCATTCAGGCTAACAAGAAATCAGATACAGGACAAGTTTTATTTAACCTGAGCAGAAAACATGGAATAAGCACACCCTTAAATCTCTTAACAGTCAGGAAAATTTTCTTTCCCTTCATCGAGGCCCTTTGGAGTCGTATAATACATATGACTCATGTTACCAGAATCAGTCTCAGTTAGGTCTGAGTGGGACTGGCATTTCCATCTCTTCTCTCATCTTCTCTCATTAAGGCTATAAACAATTCTCTCTCTCTCTCTCTCTCTCTCTCTCTCTCTCTGTCTCTCTGTCTCTCTGTCTCTCTGTCTCTGTCTCTCTCTCTCTCTCTCTCTCTCTCTCTCTGTCTCTCTCTCTCTTTGAATCTTCCCCCCCCCCCATCTTTTGCCTCTTTTTGTATCCTCAGCAATTAGCATCATGCCTGGCACATAGTAGCCACTTAATAAATGTTCATTGACTGTCTCACTGACCAGTCAGCCTTATGTTGAAAGACAGCCAAAGACTAGAAAGCATTCTCCACACCTGTTATTTTCCACCATCACCTTGGTTGCACTTTTTTTCACTTCTTCAATCCCAAACCCAGATATTCTCTGGCACACTCTCCACAGTCTGCAGCTGCTTTGTCAGCTGTTCCCAGTCCTTTAACTAGAAGAGGTGCTGGTAGTAACAGCAGTAAAGGGCAGCTATAAGAATATTTTTTTAAACTGCCAAACAGACCATGATAATATAAAAGACTTGCAGAATCTGGCCTCCTCAGTCTCCATCCCTGGTTTATACATCCTACAACATCCACCTTCAGATTACAGTATCTGTGCAAATAGATCCTTGGGCAGTAGGTTTGGCTAAATAAACAAAGACCTTTACCCCCTGGTCTCCTGGCAGAGAGCACAGCTGAATACTGCACAGTCCCTGTCCCCAAGGACAATGTGATAGCCCAGGGGAGGTTCAGCTCAATATCTCAGCTCACAAGATCCTAGATTTCACCTGGGAAGGAACCTTAATCAGCATCTAGCACCAGCCTTCTTAATCTAGAGTCCATGAATAGATTTCAAGATGTCCATGAAATTGGATGGGAAATAGTAACATCCTTATTTTCACTAACCCTTAACTGAACATAAGCATTTCCTTTAATAATGAATGTAGGCTTCACCCAACTGCCAGAGGAGACCATGACACACAAAAAATTTAAGAAAGTTTAATTCTAGTGAGATTAAGTGATTTGTCCAAGGACATAGAGGTAGTCATTCAATCAATAAAGATTTATTTGATGCCTACTATATGCCAGACACTTTACTAAGTGCTGGGAATACAAAGAAAGGTAGAAGACAGTCCCTGCTCTCAAGGAACTCACAGTCTAATAGGAGAGACAACATGCAAATAGCTATGTACTAACAAGCCACATACAGAATATATTAGAAATAATCAACAGTAGAAAACCACTAGAATTAGGGGGGAATCAGAAAAAGCTTCTAGTCAAAGGCAGGATTTTGGATGAAAGCTACGAATTTGGAAGGCAGAGATAAAGATATGGGGATGTAATGGTAATTAATTTAAATTTGAAGACCTCTTTTTGTTATGTCAAGTAAGCAAGTACTTAACCCTTAGTAACTAATCAAACCTTTGTGGCTAAGAAAGGGTGTGAACTCTGTCTCCTGTTGCTGATATAATAGTAAGGGTTTGGCTGAAACAGGAAGTCAGTGTGTGTGTGTGTGTGTGTGTGTGTGTGTGTGTGTGTGTGTATAAGAACAACCCCAGAGAGAGGCAGACAGAATCAAGAATTTTCCTCCTGGTGGGCTCCTGGTAGAGGAAGCAGAATTTTCCCAGCATCTGGAAGCTGGACTGCTGCTTGCTGGACTGAGAACTGAGTTGGAGTGTTCTTGAGACTAGAATCTGATAAAGGCTAAAGTTGCTGCCGAGAAGGCCACCTGGAAGGCTTAGGTTACTTCTGGGGCCTAAGGCCAGCCAAACTGGTGGAGGACTGAAGAAGTATGACCAGGATAAGACTTTGTCTGTGGCTTGGTTGATCCTTGAGTTCCCGGGAACAGGAATTGTAAAGGTTTTGAGATGTGCTGGACCCTGTGAACTTCAGTGTGTAGCAAGAACTGTATGGAGGACTGGACAAGAACCTGGGAGCTGACTGCCTCTGAATCCAGGTGACTTTTTGGTGGATTCAGGTAGGAGCTGGGACCATGGAAGGGGATCCAGGGAATCTGAGAGACCACCCTGAGTCAAGCTGAAGAAAAGCCCTCTCCTTGGATATTGAATGCATGATGAAATTGAAGTTTACTAGACACCAAGGGGTGGAGGTTTCATGTAATTTTCTAATGATCATATTTAGTGATTAACCATACTTGGTGATTGATTGCTAGATAAGTGACTGATTAAGTTAACCTATGATTGCCCCATGAGTGGAAGACTGACTTGTATTGGGAAACGATTGAATAATTAAGTAAGGAGACAAACCTCCTTAGGGATACTAGATGATTATTCTTTTGTTCTTTGTTCTAAATAATGTGACCACTTTGGTGTAAACTATGTGGCAATTTTAATGTTAAGCTGTTGTAAACACTATATTGTGATTTTCTGTGATAAGATGCGATGTTGTGAATATAATATTGTGATTTGTTGTGAATGTTTGCCTTGATTTGTTATGGAATAAATGGAGTGTTCACTATACTGTGTAATCAGAACCGTAAAAGCTGTTCACAGTAGCATTCTTTTGGGAAGCTTCTCGAGAAGGCTGTTACAGGGGGGAAAACAGCAAAACTGCCTGGAGTCAGAAGATGGAGTGTGTTGTTTGAGGAGAGTAAGGCTTGGACCAGTGTCACTGTACTGAAGAGTATGTAGAGAAGTATAAGGTATAAGAAGACAGGAAAGGTGTTGAGCATGGGGAGAGAAGTGGGAAAACAAGTTATGAAGGAGTAATGTTCTAAGAAGTAGAGCCAGAGTTTGAACTTATGTCTTTGGATGCTAAATACAACAAGCTTCCTATCACAGCATAAACATTTGGAGGGCCTTGAACACTATGGCAGGTCAGTAGCATTTGTCATAAGTGATGGTAATGGTGATGATTTAAGCAACTGCTATGTTCAGGAAACTGTGCCATATTCTATGGGAGACACAAAGATTAGAGAGATACTTCATTCAAATCCTAGCAGAGAAACCCAGATCCACAAGCACAGAAGAAACTTTCATCTCAAGTATGAATTGATGTCACATGAGGATAAAAAAAGTACGTCCAGGTAAAACCTCACAACTCTGAGACTCTCTGAGTATGTGAAAGACTAATTTTTAATCACTCCCAAAGAAGATTATTTAGGCATATGGTACATATGAACGAGATAAATATATCCAATGTGAAATTAAATTTAATGCAAGTTTTACCAATTATTAGTAATGTCTACAACCTTGGGAAAAAACTCTGCCTTCCATAAGTCTACTTCTGTCTGCTTTCTCACAATAAAATGTAGGAAATAACAAGTCAAATCCTACAAAACATAAAACTGGCTATTATTCAGTTTCCTAATTTGGGTGGGGAGTGGGTTGAAAGATCAGGAATCACTCTAGGAAAAGAAAAAAGTGGTTGGAAAATAAGTTGACCTTTGCCTTTGATAAATTTGAAAGCTCTTTTTTCATCCACAGAGTTTTTAGTAGACCCTTCCAACAAAACATTACAGTTTCCATTTCAAGGACTTACTGGCAGTCTCAAGAGTCACACAATGACATTACAGAGGCATAATTGAGAGATATAGGATGTGTATTAATCAGCTAAGTGAATGCATGGACTTTAGGTATACTTCTTTGTATTCAGCTAAATACTTGATCCCTTGGAATCTGTGTCAACCATCGTCTCAGAAAAGACAATACATAACAACAAAAAGAAGATAAAAGACATCAACAATATTTATACAGGTGTAGTTCTCCTTATATGACAGACATGAGCTGAGAGCCCTCAAATGAGGACACAGGTGATAAATTCCTGATGCGTTTCAGTTCCATAAAAAAGTTTGTTTCTGAAGACAAATGCATACACTTTATTAATTTTAATAGAAACTATGCAACCCTTAATGTTTCTCTTTTTGTAATAACCAAATGAAAACTTGGAACCAAATTCAGTGGCCAAATGACATATGCAGTGCCTCTTAGACACCTGATAGTCTAAGCTTCCTCTGCTTCCTGTAGCCCCTGTTCTGTTTTAACCTTAATTATCCCATTTTCTAAAATGTTTAACTTGTAATATAACTTCAATCCTGTTGGAATTGGTCACCCAAAGTAAATAAAATTGTATAGCATATATGATTCTGGAAAAAAAAGTTTCGGTCCAAGTTTTTGTAAACACAATATTAAAATACTTAAAATACACATATATACTCACTATTCTAAAGAGTCTTGTGTCAAATCCTTTTGTAAAGAGAATACTAATTTTTTCCACATGAATAATGGAACCTAAACTTAATTATGGTATGTTGGTAAGAACACTAGACCTGTGGTCAAGAGACACCTGAGATTGAGTCTTCACTCAGAAACTCAGTTTCCTCTTCCATAAATACCAAAAAGCACTTTCTAATAATACCAAAACCACACTGGTCTTGTAGTCAAGAGAGACCTGGGTTTTCCTCCTAGCTTTGACACTTACAAACCTTAAAATACTATGTAAATATCAATTATTATTATTATTATTATTATTAAATGGTTCCTTGTCCAAAATATTCAACTCATAACTAGTTCCCTCTTTCCTTCCAAGGATTCTCTACAGGAGTTGTGATCTATTGCTACCTATCCACACATTTTTATCTTGTCTAATTCTTGTCTTTGTCTTACCTTAATACTCCTTCAAAAGTAGTCTACACAATTCTACTGGTGGCCTTTCTCTAAGTCTGTTAATATTTCATGGGTTCCAGATAGGTGGCACAGTGAATGCTCCTGAAGACAGGAAGACTCCTTTCAAAGTTTAACGTGAGACCCTGGGCAAGTCACTTAACCCTGTTTGCCCTCATCTGTAAAATGAGCTAGAAAAGGAAATGGCAAACCACTTCAATCTTTGCCAAGAAAATTCCAACTAGGGTCATGAAGAGTCAGACACAACCGAAAATGACTGAAAAGACAGATGTACCAGAAGTATGCATTCATCTTGGCTTTTTAGATTGCCTAGCTTCCTTCAAGAAAAACTCGAAAACTACCTTCTGTAGGAGGTTTTTCCTAGTCCCTTCAACTGATAGATAGAGCCTTCCTTTCTAAGGTTACTTTCTAACTACTTTGTAAATACCTTGCATATTCCTATTTATTTATGTATTGCTCCCCCCCCCCATTAGAATATAAGCTCCATGGAGGCAGACACTATTTTTTCCTTTCTCTATATAGTCAGCACTTACCCTACTACCTTGAACAACATATTAATAAATAAATGTTTGTTGATTGATTAACTGTATGTATTGTGTATAATACATCATTAATAATACATTGCAGCCTATCTAAATGTCTCACCATTGCTTTTTGAGTTATCTGAAATTTGAATTCTGAAATTGTGGTTTCCCACTGGTATTAAAAAATGAATTTTGATATCATGGAGGATTTTGAAATCACTGAAAACACTGAAATACAATCTGAGTCATTCTTTCCCTCTACTCAGTTCTGGGGTGAGCTCATTTTCCATCTCCAGTGCCTGTCCAAAATACCAAGTACCTGTTAACTCTATTTTCTTACCTCTTACTCACTCTGAACTCCTTACAACCTGGTTTTCCTCCCTACCATTCAACTGAAACTGCCTTTTTCGAAGACATCAATCATTTCTTTATTTTTAATTCCATTAATTCTTCCTCAGGCCCTATGCTTCTTGATCTCTTGGGGACCCACCTTTTTTCCTGACTCTGTCACTCCCTGAACTTTCCTAGTTTTTCTCCCACTTGTCTGATTACCTCTCTCCTGGTTTTCATCCTTACCTGTCTAACTACTTCTCAGTCCCCTGCTAGAGCATCATCCTTCTCCCTCCTAGTATGTGTATCCCAGGGCTTTGTCTTGGGGTCTCTTCTCTAGCTGTATTTTTTTTCTTTGTGATCTAATCAGCTTCCAATGATCCAATTATTATTCTGTCAGTGATATCCCAAATCTATACAAATAGTCTTAGTGTATCCCCTGAATTCGGGTCCTACTTCACCACTTAGATGGGTTAAGTTTAATTTTGGCATCTCAAACTCAATGTTTTCAAACTAGATTCACTGCCTTCCACACCTCACCCCCGAGTCCACCCTTCATCCTAACTTTGCTATTTTTCTCTGCAGTACCTCCATATTTGCAGTCACCTAGACTTAACTCAAGTGATTTAGTAATAATAAGTTTTTCTTGATACCCTAGTTGTGCTCCCACCACCACCACAAAAATACTCCAAGTTTCTCTGCATATATTTTGTACTTATCTGTCCCCATGTTTTTCCCCAGTATAATATAAACTCCTTGAAGGCAGGGACTACTTTTATTTTTATCTTTGCACCCCAGTGCTTATCAAAGCATTTGACACATAGTAAGTGATACACTAAATCTTTTTTTAAAATTTAATTCATTGTAATTCAGTTGGCTGCCCATCCACTGACACATCATAATGTGAGCAATATTCATTCTTCATCAACTTGCTTTTTTCTGAGTGGACCATAAAGTTTTATCTCTTGAAATGGAGACTAAACCCTAAAATGTAGAGAATCTGAGAAAACCCAGCTTGCTGGATGCTTATTTTCAGAAACACACTAAGGTTAAACACAGCTATGATCTGCAGACTGTAAGATCCCATGTACAGGAACTAGACCTCGTTCAGGTAGGCATCCAGTAACTACCTAATGATTGTCTCAGTGATTGATTGATCACCTTGATCCTAAAAAGTGGAGAGAATTGTACATGCTGAACAGGGAGTTCAGCTCCCTACATTCTAATTTTTTTGGAATAGCTATACCCCCACTTGACTGGAATGTCCTTTTCTGGACAGAAAAAAAAAACAAGTCTTAAGGCTTTGACTAGTTTAAGAGATCTGTGGACTCTGTCTTGCAGACCTTTCAGCCAGGCTCTGTTTGGCTCCCTTGCAGCACTCTCTCCATTATTCTGGGCCATGCTTCAGATCTGTCCTTCTGAGGTAGGCCTCCCTCCCCTTGCCTGACACTTCATTGTTGCTAAAAATAGACAGTGTCCCTTCTGAACAAAAACACTTGGCAAATCAGTTAGTTATTACAGATGCAGCTTTATACTAGTCTCCGTGCAACTGGGAAAGGAGAGAATGGAGGGAGAAATGCTGCAACACACACTCGCCATCTTTTTCCCTCCCTCCCCGATTTCTGAAATTATCTTCCATGATTCATTTTAAAATATCAGTGCATAACTGCTCAAGAATGGGTAGGCTAAAAGAGCATTGTGAACAAGAATCTTGATATACTACTAGAAAGCAGTGTCAACAGAGCCAGTTCAAGAGACCACTGGAAAACACCTTCAGGAAGCCCCCTGTCTACAATCACATCTAACATTACAACTAGGGGCAAGTTCCGGGACTATCATAAAAAAAGTTTCTAATTAACAAAATGCCTCCTCCAAGAAACACTGGAAAATTAATATGCCCAGTTTGCTTTAGGCCGCAATGAACATTTTGCAGTGATGGAGACAGACAGGGAAAGGGAGAGGGAGGGAAAGAGGGAGAAGAAGAGAGACGGGGAGGGGGAAGGGGAGGGAAAGAGAGGGATGAGGAAATGATATATGAGGAAGTAAGAGAAGAGAGGGGAAGAAAAAAGGAGGGCAAAGAGAGAGAGGGAGGAAAACAGAGGAGGCGAGAAGGAAGAAAAGAAGAATAGGGAAGGAGGAAAGAGAGAGAAAGAGAGAGAGAGAGAGAGAAATTGTTGGGTTTTATAAATTAAAGCCCCTTTTAGACCCTGGATTCCAATATACACAGCTTCACAAAAGCCAGACAGGCGTTATTATTCCTCTTGGAATTTTCCAAGTAGATACTATTTAATCCTCAGAGGCAGCAAATTGATCTGTGCCAATGTATGGGTACTTTTCAATCAATGCAATTTGGGAAACATTTGTTAAATGCCTATTCTGAACAAGACGTTATGCTGGGCACTGGGGATACGAAGGCAAGAAGCCAAAAAAGACTTGTTCTCCAACACCTGATGCTGTGCGCCCAGATAAATTAATACAAACTAATTGACAAGGGAGAGAGCACTCACAACTGAGGCAAGAAAGTACACTGACAATTCGAGGGAAAAGAGGCTTCAATAAAGTGTCACCAGAGCATATGGAAAATAAGAATCCTGAAAGGTTAAGATGAGAAAAAGACATGAGCGATAGCTTGTGGGAATGCACAGAGTCAAGGGAGTAGAATGATGAGGTTGGGGAATAGTTTGATTGAAACATATAATAAATGAAAGAGGGGACAGTCAAGTAAAATAAGTGTAGAGAGGTAGGTTGGAGCCAGTGTAGGAGTCATTGAATGCCAAACTATGGAGTTTATATTTTGTTCTGTAGGTGAAAGGGAGCCACTGAAGGTTTTTTGAGCAAGAGAGTCACATGGTTCCCTTTGAAGATGATTTTGGCAGCTTTGTTCAGGTAGAAGCAAAAAAGGTAGGGATTGGGTACAGGGATACAAATTAGTAAGAAACTGGTGGGTCTGCAGGCCAGAGATGCCTAGGTTGAATCCTCTGGGCAAAGAGGTATGTTTGTGACTTAATGGGGCCAAATTCAGGAGTCACGCCTCACATTCTGCATACATGAAAACACTAGCAGCTCTGTGATTATTCTTTGAATGGACTATGTGATTCTGGCACTAGCAATAACTTCCCAGAGGTTTAGACTTCAAGGCAACTAGCCTAATGGACTATAAGCTTCTATTTGGTTTCCTATCTGGCACTGTCATTCCCTGCTCACTGGACTTCACAAGGCTTTTTTTTTTCCTCAAGAAAACCCCAGGATTCTCTAGAGTTGAGCAGTGATAAGCTGATCTGTGTTAGAGACTCAAAGAGCACCCAAAGCTCCTGTGGGTTACCTGGAGTCACCAAGCACAAGTTCACTCCTCTGCCTACCTTTCAGTGTTTTGCCTGGAGCCTTCAGAGCAAAGCCTCTGAAAGCACAATCTGTAGACAATCAGTAATTTGTCAAGGTCCTTCAGATGTTCAATAAACTGCTCCAAAATGCAAGTCTTGCAAGAATGTGGGTTGGCACATTCATACAGAAAGATAGGGCAGTGCTGTTAACTGTATTTTTCCTCTGTAGGTTTTTTCCTTTTTGTGTTTTAGACCTGTGATTCCCTCATTGCAGGTATGGAAAAGCTTTTCACAGATATAGATTGCAATTCACATGCAATTCACAAGTATAGGCTTAGAGAGATCCCTAGGAGAACTGATTGATTAAGTGACTTGCTCACAGTCACATAACCAACCAGTAGGTGGTATTTTTGTTTTTGCATTCCCAACATCTAACAGTAAATTACACATAGTAGGACTTAATAAATGATAGTTAAATTGTTTGAATTACTGAATTATTGGTTCAATGACTGGTAGTGAAAGTTCTTAAGGAATCTTTCTCTGTACCAGTGAAGCAATTGTTTACAAAAGTTTTGAAGCTAACAACCTTGGATTACCATTTCAGTTAGGGAGTAAATATGGAAGAAAGGAGTATCATTCATTCAAAATGTATCAAACACTTGCTGTGTACAAAGCATTGTGCTATGTGCTGGGGGAAATGCAAAGCTTGGATAAAATTTAGTCTATTCAATACTTCAACTACACTTACCAAACATTTATTGAGCGTCTAATGTGTCCAAATCTCTAGAATAGGTGCTGGAGAAAATATAAGATCTAGATAAGAAATAGGCCCTACCTTCCCTCATAGAGCTTACAACCTAGAAGAAAGATTATATCAACAGGTGGATTAGATCATTTTAAAGTCCCTTCTAGTTCTAAATTTATGATTCTATTATCCTAATGGTCAATATTTTATGGTAAGTGTATTGTCTCAAGGTCCCTTCTAGATCTAAATTTATGGTTCTATTATCCTAATAGCCAATATGGTAAATGTATTTGAAAAGTGCAAAACAAAGTCCTGTGTGAGGCCCAACTAAGAAGTTCATTACCAACAGGGAGCATCAGGGAAGGTTTTACAGAACAGGTAACATTTGAGTAAATGGTTAAGGATTAAAAAGGAAGGACATTACAGGCATAGGGAACAGTACCAAGCCATGGAATGGAGGAGTTCAAGGCATAGTTGAGGGAAGGATTGCAGAGAGTTGTAGAGAATATAATGAAAATAGGCTGAAAAAGTAGAGTGAAATTAGCTTATGGAGGATTTCTAATGTCAGGTTTTTGGGGACCAGAGCACTAGTAGAACTGGAAAGCTTGGGCTAATCCCCACATTTCCTCACAACCAATGGTACTGTTGTGTGAACCAAAAAGGAATGGGACATTTTGAATTAACTTTGCTCCCAGAGGAAATTGATTTGGGATCCAGCTGCCAAAAACTTGAGGAAGAAGGATATAAAGACAGCTCTGGACTCCAGAAGGATCTCCTGAGATTGGGAACTTCCTTGTCTTTTCTTTCTTTTTTTTCTTTTTCTTTTTTCTTTCTAGTCTTTTTAGTCTGTTTTTAGTCTCCTTGTTGGTGGCTTTTATATGCTTTTTTATCCTACTGTGTTGCTCTTTACCACCTTGTAAATTGTTTTGACCTGGGATATTGTGAGATCTATTTTTATTAAACATTATTGTTTGTTGTTATTAAACATTATTGTTTATCTGAACCCTGGAGTTCTGAGTGATCAATTGCACTTAATATGGAACTACAACCCATAAGGACACTGACTAAGGAGTTGAAACAACTGTGTATTGTAAAGTTTCTTTCACCATCATGATCATCATGATGATTCCAATTAATTTCATGCAAGACAATAAAATGCTTGCAAAAGCTTTCATATGTTCATATACAATCCTATGTCACTCATCAAGTAAAAAAAAAAGAAATTAAAAAACTAAAGTATTCAAAGCCTACTATGCTTCTTGTATGAGATGAAAGTATGGCACATTCTCTGAGAAGCAAACCAGAATTGTTTCACACAGCAATGGTAGAAGTTACTTTAGAGATCCAATCTGGCCCAGATCAAGTCTTACCTCCTATTTTAAAGCTTCAAAAACTAAGGCCTAGACAGGAAAATAGCCTACAGATAAATTAACAACGCAGCTAGCTTCTGGACTTAGGTCAACTAAGGCATTGAAAAAGAACTGATCACAGTACCCAGGGTCAGCTAAAGACAAGAACACAGGATTCCCTTCCATTCCAACCAACATAGCAAGCAGGGCTATATGTGTATCTCCATCTTTAAACAATGATTTTTGTTTACAAAAATCTAAGACAATATTAGTCTCCTAGGCTGTATGACTGAAAAGAGATCATCTTAGACAAAACCACTCACAGAGAAACTGAGGTCCCCAAAGGTAGAATTAGTTGCCTAAGCTCACATAGGAAGGGAATAGGCAAACTAGGATTGAAAGCCACATCCAATGACTCCAGTGAAAGCTTTCTTTGCCTAGGAACAACAGCTGTTTCTTCTGACAACTAATTAAATAACTTCATTCAGGAATGTGATAGCTTAAAACAAACACATAAACAAAAGCCTTGAAGGGTGCTTTGCTTTCTCTGGAAAGGTAGAAGGTGGCATGGGAAAGAGAGGAGGGGATTCTCATTCAATAGGCTAACAGAAGAGAACCCTGACAGGTTCACAATCTTATGGGCTCTCAACACTGATGGCAAACATAAGCTTGCAGAAAGGCTACCAAATAAAGTTAATAGTTTCTACAAGAAATGAAAGTGGTTGTTGGATACCTTTCTCCTAAGAGAAGGAATCTTAACCTAAGACCCACGAACTTTTACCTTCTAATATTCTGATAACTATATTTCAGCATCATCAATTTCCTTAGTATTCCTATGCATTTTATTTTATGCATCTAAAAACTGTATTGTGAGAAAGAATCCATAGGCTTCACCACTCTACCAAAGAGGATCTTTGAAACAAAAAAGGTTAACTGTCCTCAACAGTTGTTAGACTCATTGTGCCTCAGAAAAGCTGAAGAATTTGGCTTCACAGGATGTAGGTTTGTTCTATTCATTACTGGTATGAACTTGGTCAAATTACTTAACGTTTCTGGACCTCGTTTTCCTCACTGGTAAAATGAAAAGGAAGAGGTTAGGCTAGACACCCTTCACAACTGTAAATCTATGATGACTGTTTACTTTTTTTTAATCTATAAATGAAATCTCATAGATTGGGGGGGAGTATCTTTCCTCAGAGACAATCATGCCCACTCCCACCAGGTTGATACCTGCACCCCAAAAGCAGGATTGATAGCAAGAGGGATCAGGAATCTCCTTACTCCCCTCCCACCACTGTAAGGCTTTTTGGGTTCTGTTCCAGTTTAACTAGCAGGGAATCCTGCTGAGATTTCCCACCAACTAAAAACCCCGCTGTGTTGTGTCTAATCTGACCCATCGACAAACCTTTTATTTTTCAAGCTAAGGCAAAGGAATATGGGGTAAATGACTCCTCCAAGGTCATTGACCCACATGGCAGAGGAGCCAAAAATAGAATTCAGAGGTTCCTGGCCTGTGGTTCGGTGTTTATCAAGGCACTGTGCAATCTGAGTGTGTCCTCAGAAGCAGGTAAACTGGACCAGGAACCAAGAAAGAATATGCCCTTAATGTTCTATTTAATTAACATACATGGAGACTGGGAAGGTTCAGAGAAACTAGTGATTCTAAAATGTAATCCTGAACAGATGGTCGCTCCCTGCATGATGTCTCTGAAGATTTTTTTAAAGGTAAATAGAAACAAATGTTTTGGCGCATAATGCAACAAAATATAGATCTCAACATTTTCTAACTGCAGAGAAGTGTCTTATTAATCACACTTCTCTGTCAAAAAAAAACCAGGCTTTAAAATTTTGAAACACTCCTTGTCAATGAAGGCTGTTATAGTACAGTGGAAAGAGAGCATATTCTTGAGTTGAAAGACCTGGGTTCAAATCGTAGCCCCCTCAAGCTTATTACATGGGTGACCCTGGGCAAGTCACTTAACCACCCTGGGCTTCAGTTACTCATCTACTGAATCTACTATGATCAGAAAACTGCATCCAAAAGAGCCTGTTCTTTGAAATGTGACCTCATATAAGTCAAGCAATTTTCTAAGTGAATATCTTGTCCTTTTAAGAGAGTAATGTGGACTAATGGGAAAAGCAAGAAGTCACAGGACTTGAGGTTTTTTTGTTGTTGTTTTTTTTGCTTTTTAGAGGGCAGTTACGGTTAAGTGATTTGCCCAAGGTCACACGGCTGGTTTTTGTGTTAAGTGTCTGATGCCGGATTTGAACTCAGGTACTCCTAACTCCAGTGTCGGTGCTCTATTCACTGCGCCACCTAGCTGCCCCAGGACTTGAGTTTTAATCCCAATTTTTCCACTGTAAACTCAAACAAGTTACCTAACCTCTATGCTTTAGCATTCCCGTGTTATACAATACTCATACACAGTATTATTATTCAATTATAATAGTTCATCCATTGCAGTGTCCTTATTTTACAGAGAAAGAAACTGAGGCCCAGGAAGTGTGTTAAATATTTGTGCTCTCGTCAGGAAACCACAGCTCTGTACCTCCCATCAGCCCTGCCCATAAAACTGAGAAAGGCCAAAGGAAAAGAAGAGAATGTAATGTACTGCTAGGCCAACAGAAATATAAACTAAAGATCTCAAGGTCAGAGATGCCAGAGTGGCCTGGCGGCCAGCTCTCCTTACTGGGGCCTGCCTTTGAATATACTTCCCCTACTCTACCAGTCATAAACTAACCATAGCAAGATATAATCAGAGGCCTGTCCCTACCAGTGACAGGATGCAGAACAGAAAAGCACTGAGAATTCAGGAACTTCTGTCTGGCTCTGGTCCCAAGCAAGCCAAGAAGAATTAGGTCTAAGACAGAGCACCTTAGTCCTTCATCTGACTGGCTGTACCAGATGCTGTGAGTTAAACATCAGCTGGAAACTCTGTCATGTTTTCTACACTCCTTTGCACACTTTCAGGGCAGGAAATAAATGAAACTATCTTTCCTGGAACTCCTAGATTTGCAGCATGTCTGTGGACTGTCTGCATGTGGCCTGGGTCTAGGAAGAAGGAACTGAGAGTACAAAGCCTTGTAGCTGATGTTCTGTTACAAATTAGTTATACCACCTATGGATTGTATGCAGAGCAACAGAACCACTGCTGGAAATATAGTGCCCTATTCTATCAAAAGCCTTCAGCTCTGAGCCCTACAAACCCTCTGAAGTCAGCTGCTCGCTAAAACTAGACTCACCTGCAGACAGCACACAGACATCTAGGTGACAGAGTAGATAAAGCACTAGGTCTGGAGTCAGAAGGACCTGGATGCAAACCCAGCTGCAGGCATTGTTTGACCATGGGCAAGTCACTTAACTTCCATTTGTTTTGGTTTCCTCATTTATAAAATGGGGAATAGAAATTACAATGACACCTACCTCCTATGGTTGCTGTAAGGATCAAATGAGATAATAGCTGCAAAGTATTTCCTAGACCTTAAGGTGCTATATAAATGTTATTGAAGATGATGATGATGATGATGATGATGATGATGATGATGATGACACAAATCCAGAAAATGCAGAACAGAGAAAAGACATATTTCAATCATAGGGGACACTAGCCTCTAATGAGAGGAGTCAA
This sequence comes from Pseudocheirus occidentalis, assembly GCA_028646575.1. Lineage (NCBI taxonomy): Eukaryota > Metazoa > Chordata > Mammalia > Diprotodontia > Pseudocheiridae > Pseudocheirus > Pseudocheirus occidentalis. The sequence goes on from CM053595.1 coordinate 99,740,382, forward strand.
ATCCATTCTCATTGCCCTGGGCTCTTTCTGCCCCCCACCTCTGCTCCCTAGGGGAAAATCACTTACAGGCTCAAAAATGCACTGTTAGTTGAGTTATGAATTGATCCAGTCACTATGGAAAACAATTTGGAACGCTATCCAAAAAAGTTATATGAATATAATGAAATATTATTGTGCCGTGATAAATGAAGAATGGTGTCACACAGATCTGTGTGAACCAAAGCAGAGGGAAACGAGCAGATCCAAGAGAACAGTTTATATAATAACAACAACATTATAAAAACAAACAACTTTGAAAGACTTAAGAATTCTGATCAATATAATGGCTAATCACAGTTCCAGAAGACTGATGATAAAGCATGCTACCCACCTCCTAACAGAGTTGATGGATTCGGGTACAAAATGAGGTATATCTTCTTTGGATATGGTCAATGGAGGAATTTATTTTTCTTGACTATTCATATTTGTTAAGAAGGCTTTGTTCTTGTTTCTCTAGTGTTAGTGCAGAGGTAGGTAGATATTTGTTTATATTTTTTAAAAATAAGATTTTTTTAAAGAAAAATAAATTGAAGCTTAATTAAGGTCTTCTGAAAGGGAGCAGAAAGATGCTTAGTATATTCATGTGTATGTATGTGTGTATGTGTGTATATAGAGGTGCATATGTGTGTATGTGCGTATGTATACATGTCTATATCTATGTGTGTTCATACGTGTGTGTATATATATATATAAACATTATTCATATATGTGTATATGTAGTACAGATCAGCTATTCATTTCCTCTACATGAAATAAACATTTACAACCTAAAAAACTCATAAGCATGTCTCAACACAGACTTAAGGCACGATACAGTAAAATGTAACTCTCATTCTGTGTTCCCAAGAAGTTGATGTTGAAACATGAAATAGTATGGCAGGAGCTGTGGAATGATACTTCCCCTTTCCCACACTGCTCTGTTTGAACCACTCCCTCAAAGTCTCTTTCTTCTGGCAAAACAGGCCAGGGCCTTGGGCTCACTCTCCTGTCAAGGTCATCTTCTCGAACTCTGACAAACATTGTATGATTGTGACGGAATGCTGCTGTACTATAAGAAATGACGAGGTGGATGGGTTCAGAAAAACTTGGGAAGACTTACATGAGCTGATGCAACATGAAGTGAGCAGAATGAAAAACTACCAAAATGAGCATGGGGACTTTCCGGGACCTCTTAATCTTTTACTGGAAAACACAGTCAGGTTAACAGCCAACAAAGGCAACTTTTGTTCAGACAGGGAATAATAAATAGAAGATCCAGGATTCAAACTCAGATTGTTTCATGCCAAATCTGGGGCTCTTCCTACTATATCACTGTTTCCCCATCAGTCTCCCTAGACTTCAGTATTCGAAAGAAATTTAAGAGTGGTTATCAGCTGGGTTTGGATTTGGGGTTTACACTTGCTTAGGGCTTAGTCTAGAATCTGTCCCCTTTTCCTCAGAAAGGAACTAGCTTTCCCTCTCCCCAACTTGTCCAAATCACCAATACAGAAATTTTGCCTTCTTATCCCATCCAAAAGAGACTTCCAGGGCTGATTCATAGCTGGACCCTGCTCACTCTGTGTTCCAGGCTCAATGATGTCAATTGTGTTTATTAATAACACCCTCCCCTTCCTGTATCCCGAATATTCACTGCTCCACTCAGCTCTCCATGACATGGAGAAATAGTACCCTTTTTTTCCTTCAAGTAAAAGTTCATGTCCTATTCAGCATATGGTTAAGAAGTCCTGCCTGTAAACTTTCAACTTACCAATAGGATTTCCATATAGAAAAGAGTGAGAGAAAACTCTTCTACTTAATTCAATGAACTCCTTCCTTTCTCATAGCAATCATCACAATTAGATGAAAAAGGTCAGATCTCCTTCTCTACTCTTCCACCCTATCTTCATCCCTGAACATTCCAAATCCTAGTAAATATAACAGGATATGCTTTACACCCACATACATATGGTTATTCACAAAGCATATCTATCAGTCTGTATGAATACTGTTAAGATCTGTTATTTTTAATCAGTAGAGGTAATTCCTAGCGTGAAAAGCCTCCCTCAAATACAATAATTGATTACAGATCTATAACCCAGTTTTAAAAAAAGGACCAAGATACACAGAAAAGACCTGAGACTCAGAGGGTAAGTGAATTAGGCCTGGTCACACAATTAGAACCAATGGCCTTATCTGAACCCCAGGGTCTCTCTCCACTACATCACATCGTGTCTTTTGATTGTTCCTTGTTTTTTCCAAGAGCTTACTAATTTAATTATGAACCAATAACACTAAACAATAAGTTTAAAACTTTAAATATCTACTAGGAAAAATTACTAAAACTATTAGCTATTTTCTGGGTGGTCACCAGAAACCATGAAATACTAATTCACATTTCTATAGTGCTTTCAGTTTTACAAAACATTTTCCTCAAAACTTCTTGACTAAGTTATAAGTATCATTGTTCCCATTTCATAGATGAGAAAAATGAATCTGAAAGAGCTTATATGATTCACTCATGGTTATATAGCGAGGAAGTGTCTGGTTTTGAATTTTACCTCAGATCTTTAGCAGGGGGAAGTCCTTATTACTCACAATTGTTATTTCATTTTCTTAGTTCAAATTAGTCGACTGTAAACTTGTAGCAGCATAGGTCATTTTGGCTAAGTTCATTACAGTCATCTATTATTTAAATTGAAGTCTAATAGCCCTATGAGAAGTATGGCATCCAATAAATAGCATTTAGTGTTTTAGCACTTTTGTGGTAGTTTAACATATTTACCACTGATCACATTTTGAATAGAGGAGAATGTAAGGGTGATTGTAAGAGGGGTTGGTGAAGGTGAATTTAACTAGTTAATGTAATTTATTTTTTTTATTTTAATTTATTTTCTTGGTTACATCATTCATTTCCACAAGGTTTTGAGTTACAGATTTTCTCCCCTTTTTGCCCCTACTCCCCAGCCCAGAACATTGATCCCACTGTAAGACCCCTC
>CM053595.1:99743895-99777317 GCA_028646575.1 Pseudocheirus occidentalis
CTGCTATCTGCAGGCTGAGGGCTCTGAAGCAGCCCAGTGGGGGCCCCTGCAGCTCTCAGACGTTCCTGCTGCTACAGCCACCTCCCATTGCTTCCCTGGGAGCAGTTTGGCCGGACCCGCTCTTCTCCTCCCAAGTTAGCAAAATCCACTGACCTTTCTCTTAGCCTTTTTTTCTTCTGGCCTGATAGATGTGGTAACTGTGCCTCCAGTGCAGCTGATCAGCTCTCCTATAACCGCGGTTCCCCGCCCGATGCCCCAGGGCTTGACCCAGCTGGGTTTTGGCAGTTTCCGCTGAGGCTCCCAGACTGCTGCAAAGAGCCCTGCCTGCTGCGCTGCCTGTAGCAACAGATGTTCTTTCTGTCTTTTGGAGAGTTTTGGAGCTTGAAAATCTGTTTAGTGTCCCATTTTATGAGTTTTTTAGCGTGTTTGTGTGGGAGCTGTGGTGCTTTGCTGCTTCTGTGCCGCCATCTAGTTAATGTAATTTAGACTCTAATAAAAACTGACTAGAGGCAGCTGCTTAGGGTACAATATGTAGGTAAAGATTGCTGGGAGGGATATGTTTTAATATTAATTTTATAAATGTATGCCATTTTAATGCCAGAAATTCCACTTCCTATGATACATAAGTTTCACTTTGTGACCAAGTACTGTACAAATTTGAGTTGTTATTATCATCAGTGGAATGAACACCGTCTGGACTTTTCTTCCCAACCTGTAGTGTATTCAAAGATTAGGTTCCAAGAGGGCAATGATTATATCTCTTCTTGGTATTCTAGGAATAACCCTGAAACACTGAGCTTTATAGTACTATTATTGACAAGTCTTTCTCCAATATGTAACCCAAAATCAGTCAATCAGTTGACATCATCTTGCATCTACAAAATGGTAACACGATATCAAATTATAGTATCTATAAAGTGTTTAGCATGGTGCCTGCCACATAGCAGGTACTATAGAAATAAATTCTCATTCCCACTCCTATTCCTTACTACTGAAAACACATAAGAAGAAGCATAGTAAGAAAGCAAGCAATCCCTCCCTCCTTGCCTCCCTCACACAAAGAGGTGCACTCTCTCCTTGCACACAGAGTCCCTGGGGAGAGTGGGCCCAAACTTAGATGTGCCAAGATAGGCAAGCACTCATGACAGATAACATGTTGGACCAAGAGATACCTCATGACGACTGGCTCTGGGAAAGCCAGAAAAAGAAAGGAATATAGTCTTCTTGAAACCTTTTATATGCACATTCTGTTCCAGTTCTTCCTCCCTTGAGTCATCAGTCCGTCTGGATCTGAAGCCAATTAGAAGGCTTTTCATCATCACATTCTAGCTTTCTCTCATGGACAGAAACAGGCTGCCTAAAGTTCTGTGTGTTGGATTAGGACCAGGGAGTAAATATTTGCATGTGTTCTGTATAACCCACCAGCAAGGGCAAATCCAAGCATCCTCTAAGGACCAAGACTTCTTGTTATAGCAATAATCATTATGATTACTATTTAAACCCTTCACCTAGAAGTAGCTTGTGTAAAGAGCATGCTGTCCTAGAAAGAGAAGTGGGCTTGGAGACAGGAGATCTTAGTTCTAATCCAACACTGATACTTACCAGCTGTGAGACCATCAACAAGACACTTCATTTTTCCAGGCCTCACTTTCCTCATCTGTAAAATGAAAGCATTGACGTAAATAACATCTAAGGTCCTTTCCATTTTGAAAATCTCACAATCCTAAGTATCATGTGTAGCAATAAAGTCTCAAAGCTTCCAGGGAATAGTAACACAAAGGAGGTACAACTACCAAACCTTGTTTGACCCAGCTTTGAGTCTAATTAAGAGTGTGTGAAAGCCAATTTATTTAAAGATCCTTGAGGGAGCAGGAAGTACTAGCTTTATGAACAGGAGGGATAGCATGGGGATGATACAACATCCTGGATCCCCTTCTGGAGCATTGATTTGTCACATGTGACACATGGTAGCTGTACTGAACAACTCTTATCTAGAAACAACATCTTTGAATCAAAGCATGATAACTTACCAGTCCTGTCCAGAGATAGCTGAGGAGTGGATATATACATAACTACCCCAGTTGCTAAGATAATGCCTATTTTTACTTCCCCATTTGCTTTCATTCATCAGCCAGAGATACTTTTTTTTCCCTGTGCTGGATTTCCCCTCCCCCATGTCTCTATTAATAGCTGGGAGGAGCAAGAAGTGTAAATAGCCATTCTTAAAGCAGGATATTGAGGGGAGAGACATGAGGAAGACCTCAAGGGGATCTCTTTGGAGTGCAAGGTCTTAAGGTACAGAGATCCAGGGACACCACTCCTCAGAAGGAAGGAAATCAACAGGACTCCCTGAGGCTACTGCTGAGTTGCCTACCACTGAGGGGATGGAACAGGGTAGGACCAGACAGGTAGAGGAGCTCATCTGTAGTGTCAAAAGGCCTCGAAATTCCATGTCCATCAGAGTGTAGAACTAAATGTTACCTTCATTGTGATTGAAGTGCACCAGTCAGTCCTCCCAAGTTAGGTATAGTTGTATCCAGGACACATCCCCCAGGGAGCCCAACCCATAATACCATACTTCCTAACCCCTGGGAAGGCTATGAGAGTAGCAATGTGGCAAGTGAAAGGACAGAAGCAGGGGAAAATAGAACCATGGTCATCTTGTCTGACACAGAGATGCAAAAAGAAGACCTGTGGATGATGGGACAATCAACAGGCCCTAGGAGAGCAGCTTAATAATTACAAAACCAACAGGAGATGGCAGCCCAGGTATGAACAAGGGTTTGGCAGCACTAGTGCTGAAGAACACAGGGACCATAACATACGGCTAGTAGAGGACCATGAGGCATAGGGAGACCATTTCAGGGAGAAAATAATCCCCCTGAATTTGGAGCATCCTGGAGAAAAACTGTGGTTTTCTCATCCTAGTTATGGCTCCAGAGAGAGCTCTATTAATAATCTCCATGACCCTGTTAGTTTAATGAAACTGGAATAACTGATTTGCTAGACAAATTTGTCGATGTCTCCCTATGCTTCTAGCCCAGTACAATTTTGGATGATTATTTCTAAATCTAACTTCATTGTTTGAATGATACAGTATTATAGAGAGTTAGTGTGGTAAAGTAGACAGTGCCAGGGATTTGGAGGAAGGATATCAATACTGGCACTCACTAACTAAAGGATCAAAGAATTGTGGGCAATCAGTTTATTATTTCAGAGTTTCTATTTCTCTAAAATGAGGATAAAAATACTTTTTAACTCCATCACTCAGCTCCCTGCATTCTCTCTGGCTGTCCTCCATACCTGAAACACTCTCCCTTCTCCATCCCGACTATTGACCTCCCCAGCTTTCTTTAAATTCCAACTAAAATCCCACCTCCTACAGGAAGCCTTCCCCATCCCTCTTAATTCCAGTGCCTTCCCTCTGCTAATTATTTCCTATTTATCCTATATGTAGGTTGCTTTGTATTTATTTGTTTACATATTGTCTCCCTCATTAGACTGTAAGCTCTGTGAGGTCAGGGAATTGTCTTTTGCCTCTTTTTGTATCCCCAGAATTTAGCACAGTGCACATAGTTTGTGTTTAATAAGTGTTAACCGTATTGTAGTTACCTATTTTACACAGGCCTCTCAAGATTGACTAAAATTCACCTTTGGGGAACTAAATACAACAGAAACAGCTGAGATTAGTGAATTTATGAAATGTAATAGCAGACTCACAAAGAAAGGATACCATTCAAAGTGTACATTCTTTTTTCCATGTTTTCTTTTTTAAAAAAATATATTCTTATTGATGTCTTTTGCTTTTATATCACCTACATTTCCCAATATATTCCTCCCCTTCTCAGAGAGCCATATTTATAAAAAAAAATAAGTAGAGAGGGAGAAAATAGTTCAATAAAATTAACCAATGCATTGGCCAAGTTTGGCATTACATATAGTATTCCACATGTATAGTGCCCTACCTCTGCAAATAAGAAAAGGAGACTCATTTTCATCTCTTCTTCGGGACCAAGCTTGGTTGGAATATTTTCTAAGCATTGTTTCAATTGTTTTTCTATAGTTCTTTCCACTTATATTGTTGTTGATCATTGTGCATGTTGTTTTCTTAGCTCTTATTTCATTCCATATCAGTTCATGCGTCTTCCTATGCCCCTCTGTCTTTGTCATATTATTCATGTTTTAGAGACAGGAATATTCCATTACATTCATATACCCCAAATTATTTATCCATCCCCCAATCCTTCAGCATCTACTTTGTTTCCAAGTCTTTGCTACTATAATACATAGGGACTTTCTTTTTATCTCTGCATGCCCAGCATTTGGATTTGAGCATGTGTATTCTTACCTGGCTTATTTATGATCAGCATATTCATAGGTACAAAGAGTTTTCTTACCATAAATTGGTACATTTTTAAAGCATACCAGGGTAGTGTGTATATTCTTAATATAAAAGAATATGAGCCCCAGGAAACAATGGGTACTCAAATAAGTCTCCAGTCCTGAGAAAAGATGAGCAGTTCTGTGTTTAATATGGGTTGCACCATAACCCAAAATCAGGACAAGCATGAATGGCCATACTGTCACTGGACACTTGCATCCTTGATGTATCTTCTGTTCGAATATCAATAAATTTTGTAGGTAGGTAAATTCATTGAGTGTGAATTATGCCCTTTTCCCATGAATCCTTAAATTGTTACATACAGGAACTCACAGAGCTAACGTGTGGGAAGAACTGTTTAAATGTGAATTGTTCCTTCATCAACCCACAATTAAGGGACAGATGCCTCTATAAGATCTTAGCAGTGTACATAAAGTCCACTATCAGTCAGCCACTTAATTGAAAATCCACTGGTTTTATTTATAGCAGGGATTTCAAGAATGTCTAGTTCCTTTAGTAATATAGTTACTTATTACTCATCGCTAATCTTGATTCACCTTCTGAAATTGTGCTCCGTATTGTTTTAGTGTTAGTACCTGTTCCAAATCTTTTCTCTTCATGTTCCTACTGCAGTCAGAGAGTTAGCATCAGAAGATGTAGTTCAAATCCTTCCTCTGTCATTTACTACTTTTATAACCTTGGATAAGTCACTTAATCTCCATAGGCACCAATTTCTTCATTTGTAAAATGAAAGAGTAGAACTAGAGGGTGTCTGAGGTCCCTCTTAGCTCTCAATCTGAGTCTGTGATTCTATGATAAAATTCTTGTCTATGGATTACCCATGACTAAACTAATGTTTATAGGCAATGTAAACACTGATTCTTAGCACCTTCAAGTCCTTTACTGCTCTGCTAGGATCACTGCAGAATGAGGGCTCACCCAAGGATAAGGGCTATTTTGTATATTTCTTACCTTTTTTGGAGGGAGGGGAGTTCCATAGCCAAAGAATTCATCACCAAAAGAGCCTTTCCATCTTAGTCAGGCACAATTTGTTTCTGGAACTATTCTGAATCCTATTTTCCACCTTCATAGAACCATAGCTTGGGCTCCATTGCCTTATGTATCCTTGGAGATCCCTGGGCCACCTCCTTGATACAATGAGACATTGGAAAAGGACTTTACTTCAGCATTATATGATTAAAGTTCAGCTTGTTAACTTCTGTGTTGTTCTTATTGTTGTAAGAGAAGGAAAAAAGTTAGATGCAGCATAGCCTAATAAATAGAGTACTTTCCAGGAATCAATCAATCATTATACACAGGGTATATGAATACAAAAGTGAGATAGTCCCTACCTTCATGGAACATAATTATATTCTACTGGGAGAATAAAATATGGAGGCCCTAGGTTAAATCTCACCTCAGACATTTATTTTCTGTGTACTTATGGATAAATCACTTAACTACTCTAAGTTTTAAGTGAGGCCCCAAGACTTTTCTCCTAAGTAATATCAGTGGAGGAAATCACAGATCCTCAACATATTGGCAAAATATGAAAAATAATGAGAATTTTATACATGTATATGTAATAAACATTATATAAATATGTGCCATACTTTGGTCCTTGGCAAAATTAGAGCATATATTTCTTGAACTTATACAATATATATTGTAGATACAATATATGTATTTGTCTCTGTCAATATAGTGTATTACAAACTTTAATAAAATGGAGGAAGGGGAAGTAATGTGATAGCAAGACTGTTTAATGGATATTCATGAAAAATGTCTCAGACCTTTTCTTTTAGACAGGTCAAAGAAGGTATTAACAGAAATCAGAAGAAATTATGGGAATAATTTTTTAAGTAAGGAAGGTGTCAGGAAAACAAAAAAATGAGCTCACCTAAAAGTTAAATCTCGTTGGTGAATGAGATACCTGAGCTGTCAAATAAATTACAGGACATTTAAGAGGGGATGGCCAGGTCTCCTACCCTTCACATGCAAGAGGCAGCCATAGGATTCTCAGGGCTAAGGCCATTTTTCTTTTGTGGCTTTTTTTTATGTTCTCACACTTCCTCACACTGAATCTGTTTCATAGGAGGAATACCAAACATCAAAGTCCATCCTGTAGCATCTACTTTATGAGAAATATAAACGTATGCGATTTTTCTACCCAAAACCTCAGCAAAAATGTTTAGGTTTTCTTTAAGCAAAGGATTATGGGTTTGTAGATTTTTTTAACCCAATTCACATATTAAGATGTATGTCACTCTTATTAATTACATATATAGACTGTTTGACAAGGGATATTACAAAACAAGACTGAAGGGGAAGATGACTACTCTTTCTTACCTTAAAATTCAGACTGCTTGGGATACAATTGGTTTATCCATCTATTTGCAGATTTCTCTGACATCCATCAGTATGTTATCTTTCTCACAGAAAGAGTAGGGCCCAGATTGTGGACCACAGCTGGGAGTCTTCAAGTTGTGGTTTCCTTGAACAATCCATAAAAGCCACAGAGTTCAGCTGGCTGGACATTAGAGACATTGTCATTTCTTCAGAAGAGCAGCTGAGAAATTGGAACAAGGAATTAATACTGAGCAATGGGCACAGATGAGGATGATGATGATGATTAGCAACCCCACACGTATGAGGACTTTCCCACAGCATATTGATGTATTCTTTAATGCCTGATGAGATTGATTTGGACCAGGCAATTTCTCCACAGTTTGGAGAACTACTTTTCAACTTTCCATTTTCTAGCTTTCCCTTCTAATTGCCACTTGTCACTGTCATTATGTCAAAAAATGTAGGCTAAAATTTTGCCCTTTGTGTTTCTTAGTGTTTTATGTAGAATGGCCCTGAACCATAGTCTCCCATGTGACACACTAATTCAATATCTTAAAGGATCTGGGAATATGACAATGGATGCAACCTCCACTGAAAAAAATCAGAAGTCCTCCATACCTTACTAGATGGTCTTTGTGAAGCCCAAAGGCCAAAATAATTCATTACCTAGTGGACAACTTAGTGTTAAGCTCCTCTGAACTCAGCCAAGCTGTTCTTGGTATGAGGAATTTCTAGTTGAGTTCATCCTCAAAGATTTTTAAGTTTTTTTAGGACTTGTCAGAACTTACATTCTTTTGGCACTGTCTTAACTGATACTACTTATGTGACTTGGGGCAAGGCACTTCACATCCCTAGTCTTGATTCCTCAAATGTAGAATAAAAGGATTGAACTAGATGATCTCTGAGATATCTACCAGCTCTATGGGACCTATAATTTTATGGGACCCTAAGGATCCAGAATCATGTTCTGTAATATAGTGAGGCAACAGGGTAGAAATTTAGTGGAGATGACCTAGTATTCTGAAAGACTGAAACTTTTTTGGTCAAGTGTGGTTCTTGGCTCAATTTAGAGAACAGTGCTTGTATACAGGGAAAGGGAAAGGGGAGAGAAGGGACAAAGCATTAGCACATACTATGTGCCAGGTACTGTATTAAGTGCTTTACAAATAGTTTCACACTCGGTCCTCACAATAATACTAGAAGTTAGGTGCTGTTAGTATCCCCAATTTACAGTTGAGGAAACTAAAGAAAAGAGAAATCTTAAGTGACTTGTCCAGGGTCACATATTGAGTAAATACCTGAAGCTGGATTTTAACTCTTGTTTTCCTGACTCTAGAGTTTAGACTTAGCACTCTACCCACTGGAATCTAGAGTAGTGCATTATGTGTATGTTTCTGGTCCTTAAAGAAAATAAATAGTGGTAATTCATTTTGGTTTCCTTTCTATTTTCCCCCTCAAAATTATAGCCTCTTAGGCAACAGTTCTTAATCTGGGGTTCATGAACTTGGGTGATAGATAGATAGATAGATAGATAGATAGATAGATAGATAGATAGATAGATAGATAACTATTACAGGATAATCTGTTTCCTTTTTCATTCTATATATTTTATTTTATTTAAGCTATTAGTTTGAAACTGGATTGACATGTTTTCCTGGACTTCCAATGAGTCTATGATCCACAAAAAAAAATTAAGAAGCACTAATCTAAAGCCTCATAGTGAAAGAACACTCCATACACTACTCTCAATTCAGCATTTATTCAATATCTGTTACATAGAAGGCCCTGTTCTAGATCCTGGGGAAGATACAAATATTAAATGACACAATTCTTGACTTCCTGAAGTTTACCTTGCAATAGAGGGAGGCAACCTACACAAAAACAGTCATAGTACTAAATAGAATGTAGCCAGCATATAGGAAATATATGCTCAAAATGCAAATTTACAATTTAAGAAAGGAAAGACCATTTCCTACTGGAAGCATCGCATATGGCTTCTGCAGGAATTGACATTTGCTCTGAGTCTTTGATAATGAAAGGGGCATTTCAGGCAGCAGAGAAGTTCTTTAACAGAAGCAAGGGCAGAGAAGGGAAGGGAAAATGCAGGGAGTGGATAGGAGATGATAAGTAAACTAGTTTGGCTAGACGACAGAATAACATAGGGTAAAGCATGAGATAAGTCTGGAAAGGTAGCCCAGACCCAGACTGTGAATGGCCTTGATACAGGGGTGGGGAACCTGCTGCCTTGAGTCCACATGTAACCTTCTAGGTCCTTGGGAACAACCTTTTGACTTAGTCCAAGTTTTACAGAACAAATCCTTTTATTAAGGGGATTCATTCTGTGAAGTTTGGATTCAGTCAAAGGACCATATTTGAGGGCCTAAAGGGTCACATGAGGCCTCAAGACCAGAGGTACCCCCTCCTGATAATGACAGACTAAGGAGTTTAGATTTTCTTTAGTAGGTAAGTAGTAATCATTGAAATATTTGAGCAGGGAAGTAAGATGAACAAATCCAATAAAACAATAGCAATAACCAAAGATAACATTCAACAGAAAAGCAGATATTTTTCCCACCTGTGTAATAGTCTGTAGAACATTAACTATAAAAGAATCATAGCAGGATATTAAGATAGCCCAGAAACATTTCTATTTAATCATCAAAAAAATATGAAGAGTGAAATAGTTGTTAATAATAATAACAATAACAACAACCATAAACCTCGTTAGTTTAAAAACACTTTCCTCTGGTACTACAAACCATACTGTCTTCTATTCAGAATTTTCCCAAGCCCACTTTCCAGGTGTAATTATCTTCTATTATGTTAAATTCAATTCGATTGCATCAACATGTATCAAATGTCAGTCATGTAAAAGACTTTGTGCTAGGCCTTGGAATACAAAGATAGCTATGACACAGTTCCTACTCTCACCTCTTACAATTTAATAGTGGTTCAGCACATACTCAAATAAATGTAAGAGAATGTTAACAGGGGCAAAGGAAAATCTAAGAAAATTTCCTAAGGAAAGAATTAGAAGACTAAGTATTGAGGTATTTTCTCTATATTGTTTATGGGTGTTTGGGAGTTCTTTACACAAACTGGGTGTTCAGTGAATATTTTCTGACTAATTGGTTGGTTGTTCTCCAATTTAGTTGGATGGTGAATAGCATCATTCATCTAGAGTTGACTCTGATCTCATTTTCCTAAGATAGTGGAATGCCTAATAAACTATAGATACTGACAAAGTTTTAATAGAAAGTTAACAGGTGCCAGATTTTCTCCCTCCTCTGTCAGCTAAAGAGTTCATTTCCCAGGCCCTTATCCAATAACAAGACCATGAGTCTAAGATTGCATGAAACCCACACCTAAGTTAAGCCTTGAGTATTAAAATCAATTTATGTCACTCATATAAGCAACATTCAGCTAACTTGCATTCTACGAGCCTAAACCCTGGAAACAATGTCACTAGGATAATACTTGGGCAGTTTTGAGATTCTTTTTCCAAACTGCCAGTAATGTTTATGCTCAAGAAAGCTTCCTTAAAAACAAGAAACAAACAAACAAAACCAATGCTAAGCTTAGAACCCTGCTTCTGGGGCCAGTGATAAAGCGGAAAGGAAGGAGAATTGTCATTGCACCAGGCAACTAGATTTGACACCTGGCTCTGCTACTTTTTCACTATATGATCTTGGACAGATCATTTTTGTTCTTTTTGCCAGTTTCCTCATTTATAAAACAAAAGAAATGGACTAAGTCATTTTTAATGTACTTTCTAGCTCTAAGTTCTAGGAGGTCATATATCAAATATATACATCCACAGATCCAATCAGTTGCTAAATCCTGTCATTTCTACCTTTACAAAATCTCTTGCATTTGTTCTCTTCTCACTACTCATACAGTTACCTGCGTGATTGGTTCGGGCACTCATCAGAGCTCACCTGGACAATTAGGAGGCAATAGCCTGCTAACCTCATTTCTCCTGACTCCAATCCCTCTTCTATACAGTTGCCAAAGTGATTTTCCTTAATTTCAGAGCTGACCATATCACTGTCTATTCAATAAAAATTGTATGGCTTCCTATGGCCTGAGTGTAGTACATGCTCTTGAGATACTGTCTCAACCATCACTCACATTGGCAGGTTGGGTCCCCAGAGTTCAACTGGCTACTACATCCTCTCAAGCTAACTCTAATGAGTTGGAGGGTTCCCATTGCTATAGTTCACACCCCCACTAGTATGTTTCCTCTAAAGATAATCAATTGATATAAATTACTCAGTCATATTTAATTAACTTGCTGTATTTGTGGTTCAGAGCAAACTCTTAAAAGTCTGTGTGACGCTCTTCCATAAGTACAGAGACCATGAGAAAGTAAACTCCATCTTAGAGTATATACGGCAAATGGGATGAGTCTTAGCTCCTAGCTGCTGGAAGCCCTTTTCTCCTGTTCATGGGACACTCATGAAGTTCTTCTTCAGACAATAAACATTTTCTTAGATATGCTGTAGTTTTGATGTTGGACTCTTTGTAGGACCTTGAAATTTCCTTTCCTAACCACATTTAATCTGTACTAAAATGGAACAGACATATCTATCAGCTGTTGCTAACCCAGGAATACTGCTAGCCAGCAAGGAAAAAAATGCAAATCCTCTAGTCCTCCAAAGTTCAAGAGTTGCTTCTCCAGTGAGGGGGAACAAGGTATGGAGACTGAGGTTAGCTGAGGCCAACACAATCTACCGACCCCACCAAGTAACTTTTTCTCAGGAGCCTGGCTAGAGGCAACAATCTCTAAACTTCTACTCCTAAACTGGTTTATGTTTTATAGATCACTCACAGACCATGACCAAGTTTCCTCAATCAATTGGAACATATTTCCTGTGTAGTATCATCAATCAGGAACTTTTTAAATCTAGCATAAAGACTTTGATTCATTTATTTGGGCCTTGTTCAGTCCTAGTCCATACCTCTGATTGGTTCAATCAAGAGGTCTAGGTTCTCTTAAATTACTGAAGCACAGGTATGGAATGTCCATATTATACCAGGTTAAAACACAAATTCCTCTGTTTAGCTTTTAAACCTCTTTACAACCTAGCCCCAACCTTCTTTTTTCAGTCTCATTATAAAATATCCCTCTTCCCACACTTTATGGTCCCAGTCAGTCTGGCTCTCCCTTTCATTTTCACACAAGGAAGTCAGTCCATCTCTCACTTCTATGCCTTTGCATTGGCCATTCCAGGGGAATCTTCATTCTCCTCCTCTTCCTCTGATAGAGTCCATTACTTATTCTAAGATTTAGCTAAGGCTCTGTCTACTACATGAAGCCTTTCCTGATCAAATGAGATATTTATGAAGTTCTTAGCACAGTGCCTAGCACATAATGGGCACTTAATAAATGGTTTTTTTCCTTATTATCTCCCAACTGCCAATATTTGATAGTACTTATTCCCTATATAGTTATATACATTGTTTCCTCTAATATAAGTTCCCTGAAGTCAGAAACTATTCCATTTTTATCTGTCACCTAGCACAGTGACTCACCCACAGCAGACACTTAATAAATGATTGTTGAATGATTGATTGATTGATTGACGAACTCTTCCCCCTACCCTTACCCAGTAAACTCTGGAAGGTATCACAGAATAATAGAATTTCATAGTTGGAAGGTCATCTTGTTCAACCTTTCTGAATAATAATTTCTATGTCAATATACTTTCAAGTGGTTACTTGAATATTTCTAATGAAAGAGATATTATTTTTGGAGGCAGCCCATTCTGCTTCTGGAGAGTTTTGGGGGGAGACACTATACAACAGTGATGGGGGGTGATTGGAGGGGAGGGGAAATTCCAGATTTGGAATCAGAGAATCAGTGTTTGAATTGCAGCACTGCTATTCACTTGCCTGTGGGACCCTGGACAACTCATTTAACCTATGTAGGCTTGTTTCCTCATTTTAAAAATGAGAGGATTAGACTTAGGAACTTCTATGGTCTCTTATACCAGTAAAACAATTATACTATGATCTATGACCCTTTAAATATTAGGAAATTTTGCCTTAACTATTATTAAGTATAATCAATCCTAAATTTACCTCTTTCTAGCTCCTTTTTCTCCTCCCCATCATTGCCCCTTGTTTCGCCTTCTGGGGGTCAAACAAAACAAGTCTAGGTTCTCTTCTATGAGACAGACTTTTAAATGTTTGAAAACAACAATAAGACCTTTCCATACCCCAAAGTTTTCTCTTCTCAATGCTAAACACTAGATCCTCACATAATATGAACTCACGTATTATAGTTGTTCTTCAGTCATTCAGTTGTTTCCAACTCTTCATGACCCCACGGACCATAGCACACCAGGCCCTTCTATCCTCCACCATCTTTTGGAGTCTGTCCAAGTTCATGTTCACTGTTTCCATGACACTATATTGTTCTCTGCCATCCTTTTGCCTTCAATCTTTCCCAAGATCAAGATCTTTTCCAATGAGTCCTATCTTTTCATTATGTGATCAAAGTATTTAAGCTTCAGTTTCAGTACTTGAACTTCCAGTGTATAGCCTGAATTAATTTAAGCATGAACTGATTCGGTCTCCTTGCTATCCAAGGGAGTCTCAAAAGTCTTCTCTAACACCACAATTTTAAATGCTGAAGTCCTAATCAATCCACTTGGAGGCAAAATTAATTCTACCAGTCACAAGTTGGCTCATTAGTTTATTGGTATGCTGGGAGTGAGGAAGTCAACTCAAGCCACCTTCCCCCTCCAACCAGTGTCCTGGCCCACATTCAAAATCTTGGCAGTCCTCCTTTGGACATTCTCCAACTTATCAATATCCTCCTTAAAATGTGATGCCCAAAACTGAATATAGTACACTAAACACCTTCTGACCAGGATAAATGTCACAGCAGTAAGAACTTTGAAGTTACCCCAGTAACTTATAAATAGTAGATTGCTATTCCAGAGGAGATGTTAGAAAATTCCTCGTTGGTCATGATTAGTCATTTTACCTAGAATGTTTGCTTACTACTGAACAAGTCCCAAAATCTCTACCTTTATTCTTCTATGACATGTAATTGTTTGCCCACTGTCAGGCACACCAGTATCTCTAAGGCTACAGAAGCTCTAGGTAGGCTTATTCTTGCATTATGTCTTTTTCAGCAAGTCAGATAGTGAGTGTCTACATCATGGTTCCCCTTAATGTCAATAATGAATCCCCTTAAGAGGCTGCCTTTATTCAAATTCATGCAACATATTTCTATTGATCCAGAATCAATTACCGTCTTTCACATAACTATAACTTTGGATAGGGTAAATACAAATGCAACTACAGTTACCCCTTCCACATGGGGGTGGATTAGGGGCACACCACCCCCACAATCTGCAAAATCCACATAAAAATTTTTGGCCCTCTCTTCAAACCAGAGATGTCTAAATTTTTTTCTCTTTCTTTTATGGGGTGTTTATAGAACCTTATTGCAGAATTTGGGGTAAGTATTTGGAGACAGGCTCTATCTTGTCTGCTGGGCCTTTGCAGGTCATCTGCAGCTTCCACAAAATTCCCCCAAAAAATTCCCATTTAATTTCTTATGCTAACCCAAGACACATTGAAATTGCATGATGTGGAAGAGATAATTGTACTTCAAGGGGATTCATTATTGGTATCAATGGGAACCTGGCTATATTAATTACCTACTGAGTATGGACTGAGTATATTGGTTAGCATACTCTAGGAATACAGAAGAGAATGGAAGGAGCAAGAAAAGTGTGAGGAGTGAACCAAAAGAAAATATACACGTAGAACAATATGGAACAGTCCCCAGGAGGAGGAAACTATGCTTGTTACACCTATTAGTCTCCACCGTCTATTCCGCTTTTGAATCTATGCCATTGTCAGTCTTCTTCAATCCCCTGATATGTTCTGCCACTCAGCCCATCCTCTTAAAAATAACAACAACAATAATAATAATAATAATGCTCATAAGATCAGTTGGGTGATGATTATAAGCCATTACCTGCTTGCTGTGCTGAAAGGAATACATGATAGTATGAAGAAATTTTTCATGTATATTTGTGGGTTGTTAAAATATATATAGGATTCTAAATCTTAGCATCTCTACTGTATTGGAAAATCAAAGTCAGACCGCAGTACTTTTACAATATTGCCTGTTTTATTTACAGAGGTGCGACAGTTCTGAAACAAAAAGTCACATGAAGCATGAAAGATCCATTCTTGTTTTTAAAAGCTGAGAAAGGGGACAGGGAGGGAAGTAGTTGTGAAGGAGAGGAAATGAGAGCCATACAACAGCAGAACAGTTGCACACAGTCAAGAAGTGAATCAAATTGCAACATTTTTCTCCTTTACCACCTGGTAAGGTTTCCACCCCCTGCCACTTTGCCATCTGCAATTTGCCCTGTGCTAAATTCCTATTGCCCTGTCCATCATTCAAGAACATTGCTGCTTCTTCACCCAAGCCTCTCTCTTCTTATTCTGTTTTCAAGTCCAAGGGAACTAAAGTTTTCAGATCCACTCCATTAAGAGCTAAAAACACCTATTCCCAATTTCTAGTTGTTACCTTTACCCTAGTGGGGGTTAGTGGGTAGAATGTAGGGCATGACATTCATTTTGGACTCAATTCAACAGTGGTCTGGAAGAAGGCTTGGGAAATTAAAAGTATAACAACTTTTGCCTCAACTTTAGAGGTAACATAGGGGGAAAGGGTAGTATTTATATATCATCACCATGAAACTTGGGCCAGGAATTGAGCAGAAGTAGAAGAGTGGGCTGAATCGCCTTGGGGAAACTATGCAGTACTGTTAATGACCCCAACCTGCTCCCTGAAACAAAGGCTCATCCTTTTTAACCCCAATATTTCCCCAGAAATTTTGCCCAGAGGGCAAAGAGGAGGTGGATGGTGGGAGTGAGCAGGTTGCAACACATTACCAACAAAGAGTTGTACTGGATAAGTGGTATAGAGGAAGTGATGAGATAGGTATGATGGGGGAAAAATTGTACTACTGAAAAAGTCAGAGTAAGGGAAAATCGATAAAAAGCCTGAATGCTCCATTGGTATTCACACAATAACCAGAGATCTAGAGTCAAGCCCCCAGCACAGGAGGTAGACCTCACTGAAAGATTTACAGGGCATGAACTCATATTCATATTCATCAAGAATAGGCAGACACAGATGGATTGTGATCTGCATCATTAAGAGGAGTACCAAGGGCAATGAGATCAAAAATCTATCAGAAAGTATAAAAGTACCATGAAGCCCCAGAAACAACAGAACACCAAATATAATTACTGTAACCATGCATTGGAACCTGGACTTGCCTCAAGGTAACCATAGAGATTCAGAGGCTTTCCCAGGATTAGACTGGCCACTGAAGTCATGATCTGTGTGAAGGATTCCAGGATGGTACAGAATACTCTGGGGGAAGGAGAGACACAAAGACAGAGAGACACAGAAAGACAGAGACAGACAGAGAGAGAGAGAACAAGAACCTGAGAGACCCTGAAAGGAAGAGAGAACCACATCAGCCAGGGGTAGTAAGCTCACATCTTTCATCTTGAAGCCATATGGACTCTTGCAGAATCAAACATTTAGCATGAGATTGGTGGTTCTCTGCTTTCAGACAGTGACTGTCACCCACTTTAACAATGTAGCTGAGAATGACTGGGACAAGTGAGCACAGAGCCTAGTGGGTGAGATAAAACTGGCTACCCTGCAAATTCCTCTCATTGCCCCCACTCCTGCAGTTTCACTTCTTTCTTACGAACAGAAAGAGTTGACCAGGAAAGCCCTGGTTCCTGGGGCAGCTGGACCCAGTCAGTAAACAATCACAGCAGTTTCCTTTTTCCCTCTGCAATGTCTATTCATTCTTTCACCATTGTTTATTCTAGAGTATATAAAATAGTTTAAAGGTGGCCAGTCCTGCTTTATGTTTGCAGTTAGGCTCCTTGGTAGAGATTGGTGGAATTACATAGTCTGGAATCTGGAGAAAGCAGAAGATCTGTCTGGTACCTAATGTGAGACTGGAAAACAGGAAGGTAGCTGAATATTGAGCTTGTCCCCAGTGGCCTACAACAGTTTTCTAAGACAGCCTCAATGGTGACGGGCAAGGAGAACTAAAAGCAAAGACAGAAACTTTAATCTAAGTCATCATTATCATTTCTCTAGACCACTCAATCATATATAAATTACATTTTGGTGAACCAGAAAGTCTAGAACAAAAGAGGAATGGAAGAAAAGGCCTGGACTGTGTGAACTTTCCTGGGTTATTCTACTCTTGGCACCAAAGCCTGTGCTACACTTCGAGAATTTATCTACCACAACAGCAGCATGTTCAAATTGCTATGTCACAATTATAAAAAAATAATTTATTAAGCATCTATTTGACCCATCCAGGGGTCAATAACCTTTGTCTTGAGATCTTAGGGTTCTAGGATTTAGAGCTGTAAGAGAACTTCAAGTCCAATTTTCCTCATGAAGTCCTCCTTCCGTTCTGCCTTGTCTTTCCCTCACTCCCAACCCCATATTCAATAAATCACTAATTTTGTCTCCAAACATGCAAACTGTTGTGTTTTAGGAGGACATGAGACTGGTTGAAGATGTCCACTCATGTATAGGTAGGATGTGATCACAAGGGCCCACAGAGATCATCAGTCCATTCTCTTTCCTCCTAGAAGAGTGACATCTTGTTTTCTCATAGTAGACAAGAATGTTTTAATAAGAAAGGGAATCCTAAAACACCAATACAGACTGATCATGTCCTCACTCACTTTTCCCATTTCTTTTTTTCACTCTTTTTTTTAACATTTTGTATTAATTTATTTTCAGTTTTCAACATTCACTTCCACAAAATTTTGAGTCTGAAATTTTTTCCCCATTTCCCTCCTCCTCCACCCCAAAACAGCGTGCATTCTGATTACCCCTTCCCCCATCTGCCCTCCCTTCTATCATATCCCCCCCTTTCTTATCCCCTTCCTTTCTATTTTCCTGTAGGGCAAGGTAGAGCTCTATATACCCCACTGCCTATATATCTTATTTCCCAGTTGAATGTACAAACATATTTTAACATTCATTTTTGTAACTTGAGTTCCACATTCTCTTCCTTCCTCCCTCCCCACCCACCTTCATTGAGAAGACAAGCAATTTTATATAGTTTATACATGTGTAGTCACGCAAAACACTTCCATAGCAGTCATGTTGTGAAAGGCTAACTGTATTTCCCTCCATCCTAGCCCAACTCACATTTATTCTGTTTTCCCCTTTGATCCTGTCCCTCCTCAAAAGTGTTTGCTTCTGATTATGCTCTCCTCCCATTTACCCTCTCTTCTATCAACCCCTCTTATCCCCTTCCTCCTTAC
The DNA here is from genome assembly GCA_028646575.1 of Pseudocheirus occidentalis. Lineage (NCBI taxonomy): Eukaryota > Metazoa > Chordata > Mammalia > Diprotodontia > Pseudocheiridae > Pseudocheirus > Pseudocheirus occidentalis. The sequence continues at coordinate 99,761,981 of CM053595.1, forward strand.
TTTCCTATATGGTAAGATAGATTTTAATACCCAATTGAGTATGTATGTTGTTCGCTCCTTAAGGCAAAACTGATGAGAATAAGGTTCACTTATTCCCTCTCATCTCTCCCCACTTCCCCTCCATTGTAAAAACTCTTTCTTGCCTCTTTTACATGAGATAATTTACCCCATTCTACCTCTCCCTCTATACTCTGGAACCTCTGGAATATCATATTCCAAGCCCTTTGATCCCTTAAAGTAGAAGCTGCTAGATCTTGTGTTATCCTGATTATGTTTCCACAATATTCAAACTGTTTCTTTCTGTCTGCATGCAATATTTTCTCCCTGACCTGGGAACTCTGGAATTTGGCTACATTATTCCTAGTTTTCTTTTGGGGATCTTTTTCAAGAGGTGATTGGTAGATTCTTTCAATTTCTATTTTATCTTCTGCTTCTAGAATATCAGGGCAGTCTTCTTTAATAATTCCTTGAAAGATGATGTCTAGACTCTTTTTGATCATGGCTTGCAGGTAGTCCAATAATTTTTAAATTATTTAAATTATCGTTCTCCATGTCAGTGGTTTTTCCAATGAGATATTTTACATTGTCTTCTATTTTTTCATTCTTTTGGTTCTGTTTTATAATTTCTTGATTACTCATAAAGTCATTAGCTTCCATTTGCTCCATTCTGATTTTAAGGAAGTATTTTCATCAGTGAGCCTTTGGACCTCCTTCTCCATCTGGCCAGTTCTGCTTTTTAAGGCATTCTTATCCTCACTGACTTTTTGGACCTCTTTTGCCATTTGGGTTAACCTATTTTTTAATGTATTATTTTTGGGTCTTTTTTAAAACTCCTTTAGCAGGCTGTTGATTCATTTTTCATAATTTTCTTGCATCACTCTCATTTCTCTTCCCATTTTTTCCTTTAGTTCTCTTACTTGATTTTCAAAATCCTTTTTGAGCTCTTCTATGACCTACAACCAATTCATATTTTTCTTGGAGGCTTTGGATGCAGAAACTTTGACTTCATTGTCTTCTTCTGGTTTTAGGTTTTGATCTTTCTTGTCACAAAAGTAAGATTCTATACTCTGATTTTTTTTTCCCACTATAAGACATGTTTCCTCATTCCCCTTCTATTGTCAATGTTCTTATCCCATCCCTGAATTGCTTAGTATCATTCTATATTTATTGATCTGCATAGATGTTGTGAGTTTCCCCCTTTCTCCAATGGAATATAAATTCCTTGAGCAAAGGGATTATTTGGGATTTTATTTGTGTGTTGTTGTTTTTTTTATCCCTGGTGCCTAGCATAGATTAGACACAGTTAATGTTTATTGAACTGAATTATGATTCCAAATAGTGCATGAAGTGGCTAGAAAGATGTTCTAGGTTCACAGAGCTAAATCCAAGGGTTGGAGAAGTGATCAGACTCTTCTGGCCATTCCTAAATATTTAGCAACAAATTCTTTCTAAATCAATAGTTTTGTCATAAATATTACTTTTGTGCCACCAAAAAGATGAAAGCAAACTGAATGCACAACTTATATATATTCTGATGAGATTTATTGAAAGATATGAATTGTTGTAGAGATAAATTACATTTGATTGAATCTTGGAGACTTTCTTCTGCTCCTGTGTCAGCCTTCTTCATACCAATACAAGTAGCAGCAACCGTGTAAAGGTTGTAGAATAACTTTTTGGTTACAATGCAATTTAAGGCTGATTATTCCTGCTTATATGGTGGAAAAAGGTATGATTTTGACATGTTTTTGTCAGTGAGACCCTGTGGAGCATGTTGGCATGTATCTGTAATTCTTATAGCCCAAGAGATTGAGGCTGATAAATCTCTTGATCTAATGAGTACTGAGCTACAGTGCGCTATGCTCTTTAAGTGTACACTTAAGTTCAGCATTAAGATGGTGGATGAAAAAAGGAGGTATTATCAGGTTGCTAAGGTACAAACTAGCTTAGGTAAGAAATGGAGCTGGTCAAAACCTCCATGCAGATCAATAGTGGGGTCTTGCCTATGAGTAATCCCTGCACTTCCATCCTGGTCAAGAAAAAGAGATCCAGTCTTTTAAAAATTTAACTTAATTAAAAAAAAATTTTTTTTGTTTAAAAAAATCAGTGTGGCCCATGATGGTTAAGTTTTCTTGAATATTTAAGAGAGCTAATTGGTCAGGTACCTCTTATCTGAGCTTATGCAAAGTCTTTTCTGAGTACTAATTGGACAGGGTACATGGACCTGTCTGGTAGACAATCTTTTTTGAGGTTATGATTGGTCACTGAGGCAACTTGGCTTCACTGTATATTTAAGACTCTCAGAGACCTTAGATGTAGGCACCTATTCTCTGTGGAGAAACCTATATTGGTCTCATTTTCAAACACTGGTGACACTGGGAGGTAGAAGTTATCTTATAATGGACAGTCTGCTCAATTTGATTATAAGAAAATATCCTGAGAATGATCTTGGCAGAAGTTGTCATTTTAGAGTGGTTAGGAGGGTTGGATTAGGTCAGGGAGGTTGTAAGGTGGTGAAACTTTTCACAGAAATCAGAAGAAAATAAAAACAAATAGTTAAAGTTTTGATAAGCAAATTTACGTGAAAACTATTAACTCTTTTTTTTTTAAAAAAAAAAAGTAATGTTATAAATAGCTTTTGGTTTTTTTGCATAGCCTGAATGTCCTCCTACAGCCCCAACCTCAAATGATGGTCAATCATCTACTTTGGTTCCAATTCTTTGGTACCACAAAAGGTGTTACTATAAACATTTTGATGCATATGGGACTTTCTTGATATAAGAGACCTAATAATAGAATTTCTGAGCCAAAAAGTATGAACAGTTTAATCACTTTATTTGTTCAATTTCAATTTGTTTTTTTAATAGTTGTACTAATTTATGGTTCCACCAACAATACATTAGTGTATCTGTCTTCCCACAACCCCCATTGAGTATTCTCTTGTTTTTTTGTCATCTTTGGCAACCTGCTGGGTAAGAGATGAAACCTCAGTTTGTTTTTAATTCCCATTTTTCTTATCAGTAGTGATTTGGAATGTTCATATAGTTGTTAATAGTTTGCAATTTTTGAGAGCTGTTTGTGAGTCAATAAACATTTATTAAGTACCTGTTACAAGTTAGGCACTCTGATAAGTGCTAGAAATACAAAGAAAGGTAAAATAGAGGCCCTAGTCTTAAGGAACCCATGGCTTGATAAGGGAGGTAACATGAACACAACAATCTACAAACAAACTATATACAGAATAAATAGAGATAATCAATAGTGGTAAGGCACTGACATTAAGGAAAATTTTAAAAGGCTTCTCATAGAAGATGGGATTTTCGCTGGGACTTGAAAAAAGCCAGGGAAACCAGGAGGTGGAGATGAGGAAAAACAGTATTCCAGGCACATGAAGAACCAGTGAAAATGCCTGGATTCTGGAGATGGAATGTCCTATTTGAAAAATAATAAGGAGGCCAGAGTCACTGGATTGTAGGGTATGAGCGGGGGCAAAGGGATGGTAAGGTTTGTTAATATTCTTTAAGTATGACCATACATATGTGTATGTGTGTATATGTATACATATGTCTGTGTTGTTTATGCATTTTGGATATCGAATCCTTGTCTGAGAAATTTGATATGAAGATTCCCTTCTTATATTAGGGGCATTAATTTTGTTTGTGCAGAAGTCTTCCAATTTCACGTAATCATAATTATCTACTTTATCTAAGTTAAGAATACATCTCTTAATCTTAGCTGTAAAAGCATATGATCTAAAATGGTCAAAAGGTTCAAATAGGCAATTTTCAGAAGAAGAAATCAAAGCTATCAACAGCCACATTTTTAAAATGTTCTAAATCATTATTGGTTAGAGAAAAGCAAATTAAAACAATTCTTATATGTCACCTGACACCTATCAAACTGGCTAACAAGGAAAGAAGAGAAAATGACAACTGCTGGAGGAAATGTGAAAAGTTGAGAAATTAATGGCTATTGGAAAGAGTTGTGAACAATTTGGAACTGTCCAAAGGACTAATAAGCAGTGTATACTCTTTGACCCAGCAATACTACTACTAGGTATTGAGATCAAAGAAAAGGAACTTATTTGTACAATACATTTATAACAGCTCTTTTTGTGGTAGCAAAGAAACTGAGGGGATGTCCATCAGTTGGGGAATGGCTTAACAAGGTGTAGTATATGATTGTGATGGAATACTATTGTGCCATAAGAAATGACGAGCAGGATAGTTTCAGAAAAACCTGGGAAGATTTACATGAAGTCATGTGAAATTAAATGAGTAGAACCAGGAAAACATTATAAACAGAAACAGCAATATTATAAGGATGATCAACTGTGAAAGACTCAGCTACTCTAATCAAGACAATGGTACAAGACAATTCCAAAGATCCCATGATGAAAAATGCTATTTACCTCCAGAGAGAGAACTAATTAACTCTGAGTACAAATTGAACCATACTTTTCTTACTTTATTTTTCTTCAGATGTGTGCGTGTGTTTTCTTTTGCAACAAGGCTTATATGGAAATGTTTTGCATGACTTCACATTGATATCATGGGAGGGAAGGAAAGGATTTGGAATTCAGTTTTTTTAAAAACACATTTTAAAATGTTTTATATTTTAGGAAATAATGAAATAAATAAAATGTACTTTAAAAAGGTATATTATCGGGGGTGGCTAGGTGGCGCAGTGAATAGAGCACCGGCCCTGGAGTCAGGAGTACCTGAGTTCAAATCCGGCCTCAGACACTTAACACAAAAAACTAGCCGTGTGAATTTGGGCAAGTCACTTAACCCCAACTGCCCTCCAAAAAAAAAAAAAAGGTATATTATCTACTTTACTTTTAATTTTTTTGTTTTCATCTTTAATATTCAGGACATATCTGTTTTTAATTTATTGTGGAACATAGTATAAGATGTTGGTTTAAACCTATTTTCTATTACCCTGCTTTCCAGTTTTCCTAAAAATTCTTATCAAATAGAGTTCTTCCCCAAGTAATTTGTGTGTTGGGGCTGCAAAATTTATTTTCAATTGAAATACTATTAACTTAATATTCAAGCAAAAAAAGATTATTATATAATATTAAAGTATCTTCTACTTAAGAAAACAATTTCTCCAACTAGGTGTTGTGCTTATAATTACAGTAGATAAGTCATTAGTAGCACCTGAAGCTATGATGTGAGTCATAACAGTTTTTAAAAATTAAATAATAATAAAATAGGCCACCCTGGACAGAGGGCAGAGGAATGCTGCTGTGGGTTTCCCATACCCATCCCTCCTTACCTACAACCCCGCCCCCCCACCAAATTAATTTTTGCTTTTCTCTCTGACCTGCTTTCTTTTTTTTTTTTTTTTTTTGCTTTTTTTTGGAGGGCAGGTTGGGGTTAAGCGACTTGCCCAAGGTCACACGGCTAGTTTTTCGTGTTAAGTGTCTGAGGCCGCATTTGAACTCAGGTACTCCTGACTCCAGGGCGGGTGCTCTATTCACTGCGCCACCTAGCCGCCCTCTGACCTGCTTTCTAATCCAAGAAGATACAATTTATCTGCATGACCTCAGGCAAGTCACTTATCTTCTATGAAATTCAGTTTCCTCAACTTCAGCTTCAAAATGTGGTGTTTGCACTAGATGACAAGAAAAGGTCTCTTCCAGCTTAAAATCCATCATCCTATGAACTTTGTAATAATTACATTCCCTCTTTTTCCTTTCACTTTCTCTCTTATCCTTCCATGAAATCTATCATGGCTAGGACTAGATGAAGTGCATAGTAAAGTTTTGGTGGGTCATAGGTAGAGGTACTCAAAGTTTGAGAGATAAGTAATGTCCATTCCTTCTATTTTTCTCAAGCTATGTGTAAAACTGTGTGAAAATTCTCACAAGATAGGTGACGGATTGAGAACTGTTACTTCTTTGAATCATCTCTCTTTGATTTTATAAATGTATTCCATTCATCACAGAGCAATATCATAAAACCATTCTTCCTAATGCAGGGACCAGGCTTTAGATTCCCTCACCTAGTCTTTGGGGAACAGATAACATGCCTAACTGTCATGTAAAATGTGTCAGGAAGCCATATTAGCCCACTAGGAAGCCAGTCATGTTCTTGGTACTTCAGGGCTTCTGGGAACAATCAAATCCACAAGTACTTTACATTCTGTTGGCAAGTCACAGAATTAAATAAGTTTAAGTGGGTTTTAGAACCATTCCTCCAAATCAAATCAAACCAATCAATATCTGCAAGTTCAAACAGGGTGCAACCTATTTAACCTTACTTATTCTGGTTCGAGCTGGTTTCCACTACAGTTTTACATTTCTTTACAAATCCTCCATTTCACTCACACTTTCATAATTAAATGATACAAGGAACAACTTATGAACTGAATGAAGCAAAAAATAGTTTTCTTTCTATTATTCATAATACTTTGGACAGTGAAGCTGCTAGAAAACATTAATGCAAAATGTTTGTGTTGTGTGAAAAGCACGGCAGACATAGAAAGTATTACAAATAATGCAATAAACCAATAGGTCAACATCGTTCGAGGTCTTCTGCAAGTGCTTGATAGACACTTTACAAATATACTCTCAATTATCTTAACTGTTATCTGGAATACAACCAGAGAGAAAAGACTTTAATTTCCCTTACACCTGTGAAGAAGCTGCTTTTCTGAAGGAAGTTACATAACAGGGAACCAATGGCAGCCAAAGCACACTCCGTTCTAGACCAAATTTCCTCCATCAACTTCAGCTGCTCTTGGACAGTCCTATCACCCAATATGAAAGCACTAGACCTAGCTCTTTTCACTCCATATCCCTAAACATACCCCTGTGGGATATCCTTCCTATCCGAATTGAGAAAAATCACATAGCTCATTCCCTTCTGGGATTCTGAAGTCTCAAAGCACTCACAGAATGATGATGTCCTTACCAGTGACCATATAATGACTTAAGAGCTCAATTCAATTACCTGCAAGCCTTAATCTGCTCTTTCATAAAAGTCACTTCCCTCAAAAAGCACACAAAACCAACTCCTTCCTGGGCATCTTTGCCAGATAGCGCCATCAGTAGGAAAACAAATTCTGAAAAACAATGTATTGGGTTTTTTTTTTAAACTGGTATTCAAGGGTTAGCACAGAACTTTCTGACGGAAACCAAGAAACATCTGGAAAGAATATTTAACTTATCCTATACGTGATTGTATGCTACCATGGCAGGGGTGGGGGTGGGGAGGAAGGGGAGAAAAATCTGAAACTCAAGTGACTCTGGAACTGAATCTTGTGACCTAAAAGTAAACAAACAAGTCAATAAAATTTAGAAAAAAGAATATTTAACTTATTTTCAAGCCAGCTCCCCATTAGCAATAAGGTTCTAAACTGTTTTTATTTTTCCAAAATTAGTGTCAGTTAGTATTTTTACTCATAGAAAAGCATACAAAAGACAACTCCTAGAGCTTACAAGGACTTGAAGGTCGTCTTCTAGTATGAGCAGGCCACAAAAATTTTATTTGTCCCACAAAATTTGCATTGGCCTCCAAATCTCATATTTCTGAAAGCTACGCCTCCACAGACCTAAAAAATTTATAAACTTAGAAAAGCCCCAAGAGATCATCTGACTCATTCTTCATAACAATCCAAACTATTCAAAATAGACAGTTCTCTCTCTTCTTCTTGAAGGTTTCCAAGAAGTAAAATTTGACAGCTTCCTTTAGGGAACCCATTCCAGCATCTTATCTTCTTCCAAGTCAAATTCTCCCTTTGTCCATCATTGTCATCCCCAGCACTTAGCACAGCACTTGACACATAGTTAAGTGTTTAATAAATCCATTTCCATTCATTTATTCATTTTAAATGCCCCATATTCTATATACACAACACCCCAATTCCTCCCTTTCCTGAGCTCAAAGACAAAATCTCTCATTTCTTACTGGACTTCTCCATGTAGCTGTCCTGCTGGCACTTCAAAGGCAACAAGTCCAAGATTAAACTCATCAACTCTCTTCACTTCCTAAGACTCCCTTCTTCTAATTTCCCTCAATCTGTTTGTTGATGGTACTACCATCCCCTCAGCCACACAGGATCACAATCCTTCCCTGCCCCCATTCCTTCATATACAGTCAAACTGTCAAGTCCAATCAGTTCTGCTTCCACAATACCTCTCAACTGTCTTGTCTAATGCAGGTCCTCATCATTTCTTCCCTAGATTTCAATGAGAACCTCCCAACTTGTTTCTCTGCTACCATTCTCTCTTCTCTTCAATCCATCCATCACAAAGCTGCCAAAAGAATTTCTCTAATGCAAGGAAGTTAATTGTTCCACTCCCTGATAGAAAATTTCCAGTGGCTCCCTTTTGGCTAATGAATAAAAACAAACACCTTAGCCTGGCATTTAAGGCCTTTCAGAGTCTGGCTCCAGCCTTCCTGTTTAGACTTATTCAACATTACTCCCCTCCACGAACTGTATGTTCCAGCAACACTGGACGATTAACTGTTCCCTGACCTGGACATGCTATATCTCTCCTGAGTCTGTATATTCATGCCCTCCCTGTCAAGATTTTTATCTTCTCCTTTCAAGGCTCAGACCAGGCACTACTACTTCAGAAATGCCTTCGACAATTTCCCTTTCTCCACCAGCTGAGGTAATTTTCTTCCTTCTCAAATTTTTTCATATTTCTTTAGTTCTTTCTCTTGCCCCGAATCATTCTACCTTGTGTTCTACTTATCAGTGTGTGGAGAATTCACTTAGTAGAATGTAAATTCCTTGGGGGCAAGCAAAATACCATCTTTGTATCTCCAGTGCCTGTCTAGCAAAATGGCTGGCACATAGTGGACACTTAATAAATATTACTCAAAATGAACTAAATTGTGTCCAACTGATTATGTTAGCTCCTTACAATAGAAACTGTTAGTGTTTTGTACTCCCATTGAGGGGCCCAGAGTAAGCAATTAATAAATACTTGAGGACTGATTAGTTAACATTTCTTTAAATCTATTTCCTATGGCTGAGTAACCCTGAATATAAAGAAATGATTGGTATTCCCCCTCAGAAAAAAAAAAATCTTTCATGTTTTTGATAAAAGTAACCAAGTTATCTGGCAGTAAAGGTCATTCTTCTGGTTTTTTGTTTGGGGTTTTTGTTTGCTTTTTTTTTTTTTTACTATGAAACTTGTTTGGGGATAATCACCCTTATAACAGTAAATACCACAGGTAAGTAAACACATGCTCTCTACCCAATCTGAAAATCCCTATTTAATTTAACCTAGAATACAAACTAGCCGTTTAAACCTACTTGGCAAGAAATAATTAAAAATCCTTGGCAGATAAGTGATGCAGGGGATAGAATTTAGGGCCTGAAATCCAACCTCAGACACTTGCTAGATGTATAATCCTGGGCAAGTCACTTATACTCTATTTGCATCAATTACTGTAACTCAAAAAATAAGAATTAAAAACAGCACCTACCTCACAGAGTTGTTGTGAGGCTCAAATAAGACAATACTAGTAAAGTGCTTAGCACAGTATCTGGCACATAGTAGATACTATTTAAAATCTTATTCCCTTCCCACATTCTGTATGTTTGTTCTGTTCAGGGTCTAATAATTTGTGTGGTTTCAATAAATTTTAAAAAGCAATCCAATCAACAACATAAATTCATAGGGTTTCATTCGCTCAGGCAACAGCCTCAGCAAAAACAATTATTTTCTTAAAAGTTATAGCAAAGGAAACTGAAATAATTTCAACATAACACACTCAGCTGAGATAGGGGACTATTTTTTCTATTAAAGACCATTGACCTGAAGAATGAATGAAGCAATTAAAGGCCAGATACAAATGTTAAAGGGCAACTTAGTTTAGTTTCTTTTTCTTTGAAAGAGAAATAGAAAATATTTCACTCAATTCTTTAAATAAAGATCAGGGAACATAAAACTTTAACATAATAGAAAGTGACTGTTGAAAATTTTTCTTTACACTAGGAATTCTTAACCCTTTCTGGTGTGATGGATGCCTTCTCAGAATAACATTTTAAAATGCAGAAAATAAAATACACAGTATTACAAAAAAAATCAAAATATATTTTTAAAGCAACTTCACAGACCCCAGATTAAAAGATCTCGCCTTAGACAATGATGCAGAACCCAAGATGATAAAATCCAAGGGCTAAATCTGACTCTGAATATGAAGATTCCCACCCTTGCTGTAAAAGTTACATTTCCCCCTTTCCCATAAGAATTATTTTATAGACAAATTAAGTGGCAATATTACTATTTAATCACAGATATTATACACAAAAATGAGGTGAAAATGACTTGTTCAGTCACATATTGTAGAGTTTCATTCATTCAATCAATCAACAGCCTCAGCAAAACAATTGGATTTTTTTTTAAAAAAAGAACAGAGAGGAAAATTGAAATAATTTCAATATAAAACACTCAGCTAAGTTGAGGAGCCATTTTTCTATTAAAGGCCATTGACCCACTGAATGAATAAATCAATTAAAGACCAAATAAGCCTACTGGACATTTAAGCCTACCTCTAGTCCTCTGAGGGGACCAAAGCAATATGGACACACCTCAGAGATATTGTGGGTTCAGTTCCAGATCACTGCAATAAAATGAATATCACAATAAAGCAAGTTACACAATTTTGTTGGTTTCCCAGTGCATATAAAAGCTATGTTTACACTATACTGTAGCCTGTTAAGTATGCAATGGTATAATGTCTAAAAATAAAAAATCCAATGTATATACCTTAATTTAAAAATCCTATCATCTGAATCTTCAGTAAGTTATAATCGTTTTGCTGGTGGAGGGTCTTACCTCAATGTTGATGGCTGCTGACTGATCAGGGTAGTAGATGCTGAAGGCTAGGGTGGCTGTGACAATTTCTCAAAATAAGACAACAATGAAGTTTGTTGCATTGATTGACTCCTCCTTTCACAAAAGACTTCTCTGTAGCATGCAACGCTATTTTGATAGCATTTTACCCACAGTAGAACTGATTTCAAAATTGGAGCCAATCTTCTCAAAACATGGCGCTACTTTATCAACTAAGTTCATGTAATATTCTTCAATATTGTTGTATCTCAGGGAATGTGGAGGATTGGGGGGGGGAAGAGAGAGAGTGAGAAAGAGAAAGAGAGAGAGAGAGAGAGAGAGAGAGATCATAGATCATCATAACAGGTATAATAATAATTTAAAAGTTTGAAATATCACAAGAATTACCAAAATGTGACACAGTGACAGGATATGAGAACAGACTGTTGGAAAAATGGCACCAATTGACTTGTTTGATTCAAGTTTGCCAGAAACCTTCAATTTGCTTAAAAAAAAAAAGGCAATATCTGCAAAATGCAATAAGACAAGATATCAAGATATGCCTGCACCCTGTTTTTGGACCGTGAGCTCTGAGGTGTCTATTATGCAGAATATATGTAGCATGTTATCTTATATAATGTTCCATAGACAGTATTTTATAAGGGCCAAGTACTTTAAATTAAGATATTAGGATGACCTTACAAAAAGAAAAATATAGCAATCAAACATGTACTTATTCATATGAAAATATCCCCTAAAAAAAGTCCAAACCAAATCTCAAAACGCAAATTTATGCTTCTATTCTACCAGCCCTAGCGTGAGAAATAAAGGTTCACGGAAGATGGGATATTTTGGTGTTATCAGGTAAATTGGATGTTCTCAAGGGCTCTTACCTTGAGTTCTCCATAAAACAGTCTTTTAGGTAGGTATAGGTTTGGAATTTGGGCTACACGGCCAGCCCATCAGAATTCCACTCTCCCTAACAGAGTTTGAATGCCTGGCAGTTCAGTTTGATAGAGGACCTCAGTGTCCAGTACTTTATCTTACCAGACTCTTTAGACTCTTCCTAAAACAATTCAAATGTCTAGGTTACACAGGCATACAACTATAAAGTCAGCACAACAAGGTCAGAAGAAGTGGTACAAGAACACTCTCAAGGTCTCTCTCTGAGAAACTTCAGCATTGGTTATGAGACATGGAAGATTCTGGCACAGAACCACCCAGCACGGCATGCCTGTATCAAAGAAGGTGCTGTGTTCTATGAGCAAAGCAAAATTGCAGTAGCACAAAGGAAAATGTGAGATGCACAAATCTAGAGATATCTTCATTCCAAATGTTCAAATGGACTATTTATGCCCAAACTATGGTAGAGCCTTCCAAGCTCATATTGGACTAATCAGCCATAGCTGAACACACTGGACCTTGAGCCCCTCATCATGGTGTCATTAGTCCTCTTCAGAGTATGAAGGACTAACAACAACAAGATGTTCTCATAGGCTTAAACCTTAAAGCCAAACAATAACAACAAAAATCATAGAATGACCAATCTAGTCCAAACTCTTTATTTAAAAATAAGAAAAATGAGGCCCGAAGAAGGAAAAGACATATTCAAATTCACAATTGGTGAATTAAGTCTGGAGTAGAATCTGTCTCTTCTGATTCTCAGTCTAACATTTGTCCCAGGAAATAATGTTGATGAATAAGTGGTATGTGGCAAGTCAGATCTTGAATTCAAATATAAAATGTCGCTGTTTCCCACAATGGATTAATGGCTTGGTCCTATTATTTTTTTAGTCCTGGTACTCTAAGCTCCTTTCGAGCACAATCTTTGGTCCCATGATCCTTAAAAATGCATCTCAGGAGGGGACAGTTAGTTTCTTCTTGCAAGGTATTCCAGCTGAGTATATATACACCACTGCCTTAGTATCCTTTGAAGAGGGCAGTAAACTCTCTTAGATAAAGAGAATTCTAATTGAATTCTAATTTATAATCTGTGATGAAGTGATTTTTTTTGAAGATTAGAACTATACATGTGTATTTCTCTTTTAAGCAAACATGATAAATTTAGCTCTAAATCTTCTCTTTACAAAAGGATTTACTGTAGAATTCTTTACTGAATACTTACCTCAACTTAATGTAATACATTTATATACAACTTGAATAACATACATGTTATACAATATTTGACAAGGTGAGTCATTTCATAAAATGAAATACACCTGTGCCAGGAAAATTTACTTTCCTGTAGATAGATAGAGCCATATCTATCTATCTATCTATCTATCTATCTATCTATCTATCTATCTATCTATCTACTACAATGGTCCAATGGATCTGAGATTAAATTGATTTGGGTAGCCCTTGGGTTGCCACCAGTACAACCCATCCATGCCTTCTCATACTATGTGACTCTTGTCCATATGCTTTGGTAAATCTTCTAGTGTCTAAGTCAATATTCTAGAATTCTTCAAGTCCAAAACAAGTATTTTCTTCTGGGTGGGCCCAAACATTCCCAGACCTTTATTTTTGTTGTCGGTGTTTACATATCCAAAAGAGGAGTATCTGCTTTTATTATTGCAATGAAGCAAATGGATTTGGTTTTTAGAACCATGATGATGTCCAAAGGTTCTGGACAAGGTTTTTACCAGTTTATATTCCCCCTGAAGCCTTTCCTACTGGTTTAGTTCTCCAGAAGAAATCTTTTTCTTCTGGAGAGGCTATCTCTTTGAACCAATTATTAAAAACAGTTTTATACAGAGAATGAACTTCTTCAGAAAACAAGCCCAATTATTTTAGAGAATGTCCACATGTTTGTACAATATTGGATCAACTAAATATTTTGAGACATGGGCCCATTATTCAATCTCTATCAGGAATGAGAAAAATGAAAGAGAGAAAGAGATGCATAAAGGAGAAAGTCATTACAAGGAGAGTAGCTTTTTTTCTTCACTAAGAATCTACCTCAAAAAACCTCCTTTTGGGGGGAAGACTTAAGAGCCTTGAATTTGACAAAATTAAATCTTAACTCAAAAGATGCCATTTTTTAAATCATTAAAATATTTTCTATGTATTGCGCATTAAGCTAAATTGTAAATTCCTTGAGGGCAGGGATTCTGTATTATTCAAATGTTGTACTAATCCAAGTATACTATATATGGTTAGCATTTAATAAATGCTTGTTGATGTTCTCATGATCTTAAGGGAAAGAATGTCATTACCTTGTTAGCAATTTGTAACAGAAAGAAGTCTAGATTGGGAGCCAGGAGAACTGGGTTCCAGAGGTGGATCTGCCACTCACAGTGACTGAGCAAGTCTCTTCTTTCTAGCTTTAGTTTTCCAATCAGTAAGGAATGAGTTGAAATCTATGATCCAAGATCCCTTCTGCTTCTGACAATTCAAGACTTGGGAAATTTACTTACCCACCCAGGGCCTAAATTTCCTTACAAGATAAGCTCCTTCCAGCTGGCAATGCTGTACGAATTGTAAATCAGAGGGCTTGGGTTTGAATTCCAACTCTATTTTCTCTGTGATCTTAAATCACTTCACCTCTCTGGGTCTCAGTTTCCTCACCTATAAATAAGTGGGGGAGGGATTTGGACTAAATGGCCTCCAAGGTCCTCCTGGACTCAGTGTCCTCATCTGTAAAATAAGAGAGTTGGAGACTAGAGGGCCCCTGAGGTCCCTCTGGGCATTAGCTTTCTCCTCTGCAAAAACAGGAGGTTGGACTAGATGGCCTCTGAGGGCCCTTGTACCACTAAACCTCCTCTTGACTCTTGGACCTTTTGCAGATGGCCCAGAGCCTTTGACTAAAGTCACGTCTTCACCAGAAAAGTAACGGAAAACTTTCAGCTATTACCCCACGAAAGAAAGTAGCTTTAGACATAAAAAGTGCCTTCATGTGGCTGGTGTGGCTGGGCCTCTGATAATACAATGTCAGCTGTGGAAAAGAAGAAGAAAAGGAGAATGCAGAAGAGACGAGGAGGTGAGAGGGGGGAGGAGGCGCATGAACGCCTCACCAGCCTCCTTCCTCCCCGTTCCCCCTCCGTCCCCCCTCCACTCCCCCCTACACCTTGCTACACTGGCCCAGCGCTGCAGCTCTCCCATTGAGAACGAGGAGAAGGGCGGGGCGGGGGAGCCAAGGGCGCGTTCTCGCCCGCGTGCCCGCCTGGACCCTAGGCTCCGCCCTCCGTCCTCTCCCAGGAACGACGGGGATGGGGAAAAGGGGAGGGCGAGGAGAGAGCTCTCTTCAGTTCTCGTGCGCGCACGCGCGCGTGCTTGCTCACTCGCGCCCCCTCCCCAGGGCCCGGCGAAGCAGTTCGCTCGCGAGCCCCAGGGCGGGCAGGCGCGCGTCCCTGCTGACGTCATTGAGGCTGGCGAGCCTGTGCGGTGTGGGCTAGAACCCCTGGCGCACTCGCGCACTCCGCTCTTTTCCTTCCCTCCCCCTCCCTCTCATCCCCCCTCCCTCCCAGGCTCTCTTTCCCCCTTCTTTTTTTTTTTTTTCCCTCTCCTCTCTTCTCTCCTCTAGCTCTCTCTCTC